>CM041776.1:102244705-102610748 GCA_023374045.1 Limonium bicolor | reverse complement strand
AATCGGTTATGTACTTCTCCACAACTGCATAAATCTGGGCAAACCTCTGCACAGTTATGTACTTCTCCACAGCTGCATAAATCTGGGCAAACCTCTGCACACTTATGTACTTCTCCACAGCTACATAAATCTGGGCAAACCTCTGCAAATCTTTCGACGATTCTTCCGGGATACGACTTTATGCTTTGCGACAGGAATCACACAAACTTGAGCAACGTAATTCCTCAATCAATGACTATTATACAAAATGGGTTAGAATCTGGAATGAACAACGAGAATTAGTCAACATACTTCCTTGCTCATGTGGGTCATCTGAAGCGATTAACAAATTTCCAGAATCTGAACACGTATTTGATTTTTTAATGGGTCTTAGCTATTCATATAAAGCCATTCATAATGGTCTGCTAATGATGAAACCTCTACCCACCATAGACCAAGTTTATGCAGTTATTAGAGAAGAAGAAAGTCATAGAGCAGCCCAAAAACTAGGAAAAATGAAACAGTCTGTTGTATTTGCGAATACTGCCTAGAATCATCAATCACATGACCCTAAATCAGAAAGAGGAGAAAGGGGGAAAGGAAAATGCTCCCATTTTAAAGATCAAGGTCACAATGTGGAAGAGTGCTATTGGGTTACTGGAAATTTTCCACCATACTGGAAACACAATTCAGGAAAAGAGAAACAAACCTTCTCTGGAGTAGTTTTATCAACTTTCTTGTCTCCATCTCGCACCGTATTTATCCCAATAGACTGGTATCAGAGCTCAGACTCTCTTAGTATGCTCTGTGGTCACAGTTAAGCTGATCTTCCACATCAGAAAAGAAAGTTTTGGTCAAGATTTCGCAAAACGGGATGGAGAAGAAAAAACATTGTTGCCCATGACGGAGATATGTTCAAACTGACGGCAGACAACTTCTTCTATTGGAAGCTGTTGAGCAAAAACTATATAGCAAGGTATATAAATAAATGCAAGGAATAGGCAAGTGCACCTAATCGGTGTAATACAACAAGTGTCGTATCCATAAGGAAATTGGTCCTAACTTCCTAGTCTCGGTACTTAGTAATTGAAATGAAAACAGTAAATTGGGGTTTAGCCGGCGGCAAGCTCGATTGTGTTGGTTGAATAATTGTAAGAACAACAAATAAACTAAAGGTGATAGTGTAATGGATTGGATGAAGAAGTACTTTGGGAATTTGGCGATCACCCAACCTACCTAGATATGCTAGCAACTCTTCTTATGTCATAGTTGTCTTTTAGAACAATGATAATAACCCTCTAAACCAAAGATGAGTTAATTCTTACTAATTTTTAATTTTAGCCTTCAAAATCAATTAGGGCTAAACTCACTAAGTAGCATTAAGCAAGTTCTAGAATAAAGCCCCAAATTATACTCACTAATCCTAGGAGCATAAATCAAGAGTCCTCTCTCAATTTGGTCATAAACTCTAACTCAAAACCAACTTGTAGAGAGGGTTCACCACAAATGCACTCAAGAGATCAATTTAAGAACATTGAATGATAATTAAGAGAGAAACAACTATATTAAGGCATAATCAAGATTCACAAGCACATACTAGGGTTTGGGGTCAAAAACCCATCCCAAAGCACAATAGAGTACTACTCAAGCATGGAGGAAAGAAAAACTAGAAAAGAGTAAGAAGAAGCCATTGTTGAAGCTTGGAAGCTTTGGAGAAGGTGAGCTCTTCCTTCTTCTCTTCTTCCTCTTCTTTCTCCTCTTTGTCGTTCTCTCTCTCCTCTTGTGTGTGTGGAAGTGTAGAATGGAAGGAATGTGTAAATCCCCCTCTTTTTCCCGTCTTTAAAACAACTTACTGGGTAAAATTCCCGTCCGGACCGCCCCACAGGGGCGGTCCTCCAGGGGCGGTCCACACCAGAGACAATTCCAGCGTCCGGAATCAACTGGACCGCCCCTGTCCAGAAACGCTTCTTCTGCATCGAAATCGTCCCGTTTGACCCCTCGTCTTTGACACACTCCTCGGGGCATTAAAGCTCGGCCACAAAGTCTTGAGAGTCTCCCAAAAATCATTGCTCAAGTGAGCTTTTACCTATATTTTAATCAAAACTGTATGAGTTCACCTATATTAACGAAATGCTCTATAAAGTGGTGAAATAGGTCAATAGTTGCACGAAATAAAGGTAAATAAAGTCCTTATAATTACATCATTTCACCACTTATCAACTCCCTCACACTTATCTATTTGCTTGTCCTCAAGCAAAATTAGGAACCACAATAAGGAGGAGTATTTAAAGCAAGCAAGTGTTCAAATGAATTCTTGGATTGTTGTGAACAAAAAGGGTGGAAAAATTCATGAGGAGTGCAACCAACCTAATTATGGTGACATTGGTGTGCTTAGGGCAAATAAAAAGATAGAGTTTCGGGGTATGATCCGGAGTGCTTCAAAGTTATATAGATTAGGTGACTTGAAGATCTTTTACCATGACCAACTTCTCTCCAGAATGGGCATTAAGGAAAAAACAAATGTAAAAATAGATGACTGCATTCGTTTCGCATTTGTATAGGAGATGATGAGAAGAATTCGGGCATTTTAGCCTTTGCATTACGGAACACTCTAATCTCATTTTGTTGGTTACCAATGGTGTCTCACAAGTCCCTTTTTAGATTTTCACAAAGAAGCACCCCTTAGCAATCCCTAAGAGAGAAGATAGAAGGAACCCCTAAGCAATAAAAATTCACCAAGGTAAGGTTATATGGTTGCACCGCATTTGCATGCTCCTCAAGAAAGAATTTTTTGAAAAAATTGTGAAGAAATCCAAGACTTCATGAGAAAACTTGCTTCCTAAAATATAACTCCTAAATGGACACAAAAGACAAGTATGTGAAGTTTAGCAGTGCACAAAAAGAAAAGGTCAGTTCCCCCACACTGGAATTGGACAATGTCCTCATTGTTCGACACTAAAATCGGGGAGAAATAAAAATGACCTTTTCGAAGCACATAACATAGAGCTAACAAAAGTGTAATGCATTGTAAAGCGGTTAAAGAGGTAGAGAACTAATACTCCCCTAAGAAGGTTAAGTTGTTGGCGGGTTTTCCCCCACACTTGCTGGTGTCCGGGGTCTTTGAGGCGCTAGATTCGACAGAGAGCCGAAAATCCTAGGAAGAATTCGCAAGAGGTTCTTTTGAATTGTTCCAAACTCAATCTTGGGATGTATTTGTCCAGAATGGTATATATCTACAATGCACAATCAAAAACAGCTAGGCGCAAAAATGGATTCCGAAGAATACGCAAAAAGCCCATGGTTAGATTGCAAAAGGGGACTCCTAAGTGAGTCCAATATCAAGATGGGTTCACAGTGTTAGAATGGAAACTGAAAGCGTAGATAGAGTACGGAAAAGTATAACTAAAGAAAGAGTAAAGGACAATAACATAAACAATCTCTAGAAGTACACAACAAGTTTCAAGAAATGAGACTCCAAGCATCTGACACCAGGAGCAGACTACGGGGCCGGTGGTCCACCTCGCTCAAGCATGCGGCGCAGCTCCTCATACTGGGCTACCAACTCCTCCACGCGTCGCTGGTGGGCCTCAAATTCCTCCCGGGAGACCGTGGGAGGTGGTGGGGCCGGTAGCGGGGCAACTGTAGTAGAGTGTGTGGAGCGTGAAGAGGAGCCGGATGATGACTCTGCGCTGCTGGCTGGCTGCACCTTCTCCCATCCGCCGGAGGGCAGCATGTCCAATGGGAGCCATGGGAGGCTCAGGGACCGCGTCCCCAACGTCGACTTCACACTCAAGGAACTGAGTGTGGAGGAAATGAGGGTAGCCGAGGTGCTGGGTGTCCCTCTTCGCGACCATGTGGCAGAGGTGGTCAAACATGAGCCCTGAGATAGAGAATGGCTTGTCCGGATTCGGGGTTGTGATGTTGTTGAGGAGGAAACAGTCCATGACATTTATATCCTTACTGTCCCGGGGCAGAATGTTGTAGCGGATCAGAGCAAGGATGACGCGCTGACCGGCGTCCTGGATCATATTCGGGGTCATCGTGACCCGGGACACTATGCCCGACTGGTTCTTCTTGCGGCGCGTGGTCGGGAGAGTGTCGAGGAACATCCGGCGGTGGCTCTGGAGATAGCCATCGGAGATGTAGTCATTGTGGGCGTAGTCCTCTGGAGGGAATCCAAAGCCTCGATGAATATGTGCCGAGTGATCTCGATCTTTCTACCTCCGACATACGAAATGAGCTTGGAAACTCCCTCCGTAGCCGCGTTCGCATAGAACTGACGGACGAGGTCAGGGTGAAACTCACCACCCATCGTCAAGAAGCGACCCCATCCCAAAAAGTCAAAGAGGGACTGAAGGTCAAGGTCCTCGATGATGGACGGGTCTACTTGACGCTCCCGGACGAACTCTCGGCGGGGCCATTATGGAACCAATGCTTGGCCTCTTCAGTGATGAAGATGCCGTCTATCAGTTGGGTTCCGAAGGGAAGATTGGCCATGCCACGGCGGAAGTAGGCGCGGTCGCGAGGAGGAATTGTCTGAAACCAAAGACAAGAAAAGAAAAACAAGGAAAGGAAAGAAAAACAAAATACAAAACAACAAAGGAGAGTTAAAGATCGACAAGAAAAGAGAAATGCAAAGGAAAGTTATAGACATATTCATAAAGTGCAGGTTAAAAAGAAAGATAGAAGAATGAAACAAAAATGCACAAAATTTTTTGGCATGATCTCCCCCGTTTTCCTATGTTTGCCCGGTTCTAAGAACCTCCACAATCCTTACCCAAAAGGGTACCATTTCACTCACCAAGCGCACCACTAACAACCTCAATCAAAATAATAACTCGCCCACCAAGCATACTACCCATCCAGCCGGATTTCACAATTGAGGCAACCACAATGTGCAACCAAAAATCAACTAATGAAGGAACAGTTAGGCTTTTAGGCATCCAGCAACATTCACAAATTACTTAACATAAATGGAAACACAAGTGAATAATGGTAAACAAACAATTATGCACTTAAAGACATAGATCACAAAATTATGCTAAGAATCACCAAATTGCAACATTTTCAGTCTCAAATCACACCCAAATCCCATAAATAATCATTTAACACAATCCAAATCCACAAATTTGCAAAAATGTCAATTTTCCACCTAAGGCCCCGGTTGGTTCGACCTAATTCTAGCCCAAAGTGCAATTTGTTCAAAAATTTCAAAAATTGACAAAATAGAGTTAGATTCACATACCTTAGTGTTTGGATAGTGAAATTAAGTAAAAATTGGACAATTTTGGGGCTAAAATCGGTGGAAACCGATTGGGGGTAATGTGGATTTTTAGGGATTTGAGGGGTGGTGGTGCTGCGTCGGGTTGCTGCGCGGCTGGCGGAAAGGCGGCGCGGCCGGAGTAGGGCGGCGGAAATGGCTGGCGGTCGCGGCTTGTGGTGTAGGGTGTTGGGCGGTTGTAGTTCGTAGGGGGAATGGTGGCTCTGTTCGCTGGGGGTGAGGAAGAGGGCGTCAGGGGAGATAGGAAAAGAAAGAGGGAAAGAAGGAAAGAAAGAAAAGAAAGGAGGAAGAAAGAATTAAAACGCTGCGTTTCTTTTTTTTTTCAAAATTTCTGACCGGACCGCCCCACAGGGGGCGAATGTTGCTAAAAATCGTGGTAGAAACGAGCAACGAAATAAAGGTCGCAGACATAAGGGTGGTTGATTCAGGGGGAGATCTAAGTCGAGAAACCGAATCACATGTTATTATTGTGGCAAACCGGGCCACAAGAAATCCGAATGTTGTAAGTTCATTCAAGACCAGAAAGTAGGCGATACCAGTCAAGATCAAGCCGAACAAAGATCAACAACAGTTGTGGCTTCAAAGGATGATGGAGAGGTCCTCATCACCAAAACTAATGACTCGCTAAATTTAGCTCTTGGAGATTGTTCATGGGTCATGGACTCCAGAGCATCCTTTCATGTTTCCCCAAATCAAGATCTATTCTCAAACTACAAAAGCATCGACTTTGGAATTGTGAAGATGGGAAATAAAGGAAGAAGCAAGATCACTGGCAAAGGAGATATCGAGATATGACAAACACAGAGTGCAAATTGCTATTGAAGGATGTTAGACATGTCCCTGACATGCGTCTAATACTCATATCAGTTAGCAAAATTGGCAATGCTGATATGACCAGCAACTTTGGAGATGGAAAGTGGAAGCTTGCTATAAGGAAAATTTGATATTTGCGCGTGTACAAAAACAAGGCTCTCTTTACATAATGCATAGTAAACCGAGCAAGGGGGAGATTAATGTAGCTCGTAGTGGTGTAGATTTAGAGTTATGGCACCGGTGACTTGGCCATATGGGTGAGAAGGGATTGCAAATCCTCGCCCACAAGCAGCTACTCTCCAATGTTAAAGGTGAAACCCTGAAGCCATGCATCAACTACTTGGCTGGTAAACCAAAGAGAGTTGTTTTCCACACTTCCTATAGACTAAGGAGGAGAAAAAGTATACTGGAACTAGTGCACATTGATGTGTGCTCTATGATAGAGAAATCTTTGGGTGGTGCATTATATTTTGTCACCTTCATTGATGACCACTCAAGAAAAGTATGGTTGTACCTGTTGAGATCTAAGGACCATGTACTTGATACATTCAAGGAGTTTCATGCCAAAGTGGAGCATCAGATTGCTAAAAAGTTGAAGTGTGTTTGTGCCGACAATGAGGGAGAATATCGTGACCCCTCTGAAACATTCTGTAGGAGCCTAGGTATTAGGCTTGAGAAGACGCCACCAAAGACTCCACAATTGAATGGTTTGGGAGAACTATTGTTGAAAGGGTTCAATGCATGTTGTCACATGCCAAATTGCCCAAGTACTTCTGGGGTGAAGCAGTAGACGGTAGTAAAGGTCATCAACTGCTCACCCTCTGTTCAATTGTTTGGAGAGATTCCAGAGGAGATATGGTCTGGGAAAAAGGTTAACTACAACACTTTCAAGGTGTTTGGGTGTCGAGCATTCGCCCACATTCCATGAGATGAACACTCAAAGTAGGATGCTAAGACCAAGGAATGTATCTACCTTGGTTCACCAAAGAATGAGATGGGGTATAGGCTATGGGCTCCCAAAGATAAGAAGATTGTTAGAAGTAAAGATGTAGTCTTCTTTGAAGATCAAACAACCAAGGATCAAGAGTAGCCAATCAAAGCCACAAGCAGCATTAGCCCCAACCAAGATTTTCTTCAAGTAGTTCGTAGCCATGATCAAGGTGCACTAGGAGATGTCGATACCAACAATGATCATGAGACTCCACCAGTAGAAAATGGTGTTGAGGAAACTGAGCCAACACAAACCAATGAAGTACCCACCAAGCACGGTCTTCATGAGGAGCCTCAGTTAAGATGATCCACCAGGCAGAAGGGACCTACCTCAAGATATCCATCTGATGAGTATACTGCATTCTTAGATGAAGGTGAGCCAGAATCTTTTGAGGAGGCCATTATTGATGAGCAAAACGCTGATTAGATGGAATCTATGCAAGAAGAAATGCAATCCTTGCATAAAAATCAGACATATGAGCTGGTGGAGTTACCCACTAAAGGCAGACGAGCGCTGAAGAATAGATGGGTGTATCGCTTGAAGATGGAAGACAACAGTTTAAAACCAAGATATAAAGCCAGGCTAGTGGTGAAGGGATTCAGCCAAAAAAAGGGAAAGACTTCGACGACATATTTTTACCGGTGGTAAAACATTCATCCATTCAAGTTGTACTCGGTATACTGCTTACTTAGACCTGGAGATTGAGCAAATGGATGTGAAGATGGCATTCCTACATGGTGATCTAGAGGAAGAGATATACATGGATCAGCCAGAAGGATTGAAGTCCCTGGGAAATAACACTTGGTCTGCATGCTTAACAAGAGCCTTTATGGCTTGAAACAAGCACCAAGGTAGTGGTACCGAAAGTTTGAGTCTTTCATGATCAAACACAGTTTCAAGAAGACAATCACCGACCATTGTGTATTCATGAAGAAATACTCAACTGGTGACTTCATCATTTTTACTTCTTTATGTAGATGATATGCTCGTGATTGGCCAAGATGTAACCAAAATATAAGTCGTGAAGAAGGTTCTAAGTGGATCATTTTCTATAAAATATTTAGGACCAATAAAGAAGATATTAGACATGACAATCACTCGAGATTGATCAAAGAAGTTATTATGGTTATCTTAAGAATTGAAATACCCCTAACTAATAAATGATGATTAAAGATCAAATAATGATCTACTAAGTCTAATGTGCCTTAATATCATTGAGGAACTATCTAAGATCATATAATGCAAAAATTACGCTTTAAGATCACTTAGGGCAAAAATGTGCTTTAAGAACCCTAAGAGATTGTGTAACCTCAATTAGGGTCCAAAGTGGATTCTTAAACCCTATATCTAAGGTAAGAACAAGATAGAACAATTACTAAGGAAAAACCAAATCATAAAATGTGTTAAAACATAAAATGTGCCTTAAGATACATTTTTATGAAATTGTCTAGAAATTGGCCTTAGGTGGTTATTAAGGCTTGTGTACATCATAGTGAACTAATGAAATATAATGTACCACATGAGAGAGCCTAATAAAGAAAAAAAGGAAATGTGCACCAATTTGTGAATAGTGCCAACCAAGGCCTTATTTTCATTCACCTTGGTCAATGACCTAAATAACCCCATAAAAATATATTTAGAGGGATGGCTACTCCTTGGTGACTCATGTCATCAAACTCAATTTCCCTTCCTAAAGCAAGAGTACTTTAAGTGATAAAAGTCTTCATTTTCTTACACATCATTAAGGCACTTCATCATTACTCTCTTCTTATCCTCCATTTGGCATCCAAATTGAGTCATCTTCAACCTGTGAATATTGATTCATTTCCTAGCTCCCATGGAAGAATTCAAATATGTCTCGCCAAACACTTACCTTATACACTTGCCTTTAACCTTAAATCTCTTCCTTTCTTCATCAACAAAGCAAGGAGACCTTCTACACATCTTCTCCTTGAGATAAGGCTGAAAAAATACATCATTTTTAAAGTTCAGAAACGTGGATATCAAGGGTGAGAGCTACCCATTTATATTCAAAGCTTAAGGTAAGAAAAACAAGCCTTAAGCTCATTTTCTTCCATTTCTTTTGTGCTGTCCAAAATAACCCACTTACCTAGCTCATTCTTCTTATTATTTCCTCATGGATCTTAAGCTTCATCAAGCTTCTTGAGATAACCAACAACCTGGGCAGAAAGCCTCCTTAGGAGAGTTTAAGGTAAACTCCTTTCTAGCACTTATTTTGTGCTTTAAGCTTAGTTCCTTCCTTTGATCTGGTTAGATGAGTTTAAAGGCTTCAACTTTTCTCTTATTCTCTTCTTTTCATGGCTGAATTGAATCCCACCAATATCTAGTGTCCTTTTGCAGAAATCAAGGAGAAAAATCAACAAATCTACACTAAACAAGGGTAAGCTTTAAATCTATAACTTTAAAGCTTGAAACCATCATTTAACCCTTGTTTGTGTACAAAAATTTGATCTCCCCCCTTTATAATGTTAGGGTCAAAATTTCAAGTGTGGAAAACAAAGTTTGGAGCATAAGGTTAATGTTCCATCCTTAATGCTCATTTTAGTGTTTTTAAGTTGTTTAATGTTGATTGGTTGTTATGACCAGACAAAAAGGATATAAAATGGTTTAATATGACCAAGTAATGACTATAAATCAACATTATAACATTAGACTAAGTTCACTAATGACATATGGGTTAAAACATAACTTATAAGTAAATTAGTGTGGCTACTAAGTACAAGCCGAAATTTGTACTTATTTGGTATCTATTTTGGGAGAAAATGAGTGTTATATTATGGATGATTGTGTGGTTTTAATTTTTTATTTAAGGCTTGTATCATGGCCAAAAGCATTAGTTAGATTCATAAGTATTTTTACGGTTTTAATGTTTTTAAATTCTTACTTTATCATAGTATATGCATAGATGCAAAATGATGATAACTTGAGACCATTTTAGAAGATTTAGAGACTTCAAAATTTGAGTAGAAAATTACTTACAGAAATGAGAACTTAAATGAATTAGGTTTGTGACCATTTAAGTAATTATAAGTGTTAAGGGTGTGTTAGTATATTTATGACTGAAAAAATAGATGGAAGGATGTAAAAGATAAAGTTTAAGAGGGTTAGATGTTAATAAAGCTGAAAGTTAGGCTTGAATTTGGTTAAAAATGGTAAATATAAGTTGTAATGAACTTTGGGGGTAAATTGTAAATTTTAGAAAACTTGGGGTCAAAGAGTAATTCTGGAACAATAAAGTTTAGTATTGAATTGTAAAGTCTAGAAAAGTTAAGGGGTGAAATCATAAAGTTGAGAAGTTTAGGGTGAAGATTTAATAAAGTTTGATAGGGTATGTTTGGAATTTCTGAGAATGTAAGGGAATGTTTGGAAATAATTAATTGAGGAATTAGAATTAAAAGATAAATGTAATTAGTGGCAAATTGTAAAGAATAAAAAAGAATTGTGGATGAACCATAAATAAGGAAAATTACTGGGGTACATTTAGAATTTTAGACAGTTTAGGTGCTGTTTGGTATTTGGAAGAAATTGGAAGTCAAACTTAGGGATAATTAAATGGGAAATTAAAACTATAGGTTATATAAGTATAAAGGTATTTAATTGTAAACTTTGGATTACATTTGGGGCTATAATGTAACAAACAAAACGTTTGAGGTATATTAACATGCTACACATGACATAGTAAATAAATATTATAAGAACTGGTAAGATTGTTATGTAACATTTGGATGAATATCATACAATATAAATAATTATAAGTGTATGTATATATTTGGATTATAATATAAAGCAAGAGGAGTAATATATTATATGGGTGAAGAGTTAACCGTATTGTGTAAACACTAATGATCGGTTTTGAAGTTGGGGTGTTACAAGAACAGTATGTAGAGAAGATTCTTGAAAGATTCAACATGGAGAAAGCAAACCGGTAAGTACGACATTACCTCCTCACTTCAAGTTAAGTTCTAGTCAGAGTTCATCAGCAGGGAATGCTGATATGGAGAAGGTACCCTATTCATGAGCTATGGGTAGCCTCATGTATGCCATGGTATGCACACGTCTTGGCCTAGCTCATGCAGTCGGAGTTGTTAGTCGGTTTCTATCTAATCCCGGCAAAGAGCATTGGAATGCGGTCAAGTGGACCTTTAGATATCTTCGAGGCACTACCAAGAGGTGTTTATGCTATGGAAGTGGAGAACCTATGTTAGAAGGATACACAGATGCAAATCTTACCGGTGATGTTGACTTACGAAAGTCTACCTCAAGTTACCTGATTACCTTTGCAGGGGAAGCTGTTTCATGGCAGTCGAGACTTCAGAAATGTATTGCTTTGTCAACCACCGAGGCGGAGTATATTGCCGCTACAGAAGCGTGCAAAGAGATGTTATGGATGCAGGGTTTCATGCAAGAATTTGGTCTTGAGCAAGAACGCTATAAGCTTCGATGTGATAACTAAAGCGCTATTCAGCTGGCTAAGAATCCAAGTTATCATTCTCGGACAAAGCATATTGATGTTCAATATCATTGGATCCAGGATGTGATTGAGAAGAAGCTAGTCTATCTAAAGAAAGTTCACACCAATGCTAACTGATCAGACATGATGACCAAGGCCGTTCCGGTTACTAAGTTTGAAAGATGTTGCCATGGAGTTGAAGTAATGGCTCCCCAACTCGTCAAAGGGGGAGATTAAATGTCCTCCTAGTTGGTAGCCTACCAAGGTTAAAAATAAAATCAACCACATTTATTCAAGGTGGGTGAAATAGTTTTTACTGCACATTACTCATGTTTTTGGTGAGCTGCATATCATACGCAACAAACGTTGAATTTGCTCCAACAGCAAATAATGAAAAGAAGCAGGCAACATGTCCCTTTCCAGCACTATAAATAGATGCAGAAGAGAAGGTATTTTGAATCATCGGATGACATGCAGGATAGCATCCAAGTGCAAGTATTCTTAGCTTGCAAAGTAGAATACGAGAGAGCTACACAGGTGTGCAACGAGAGCGAAAAGAGAGAAAAAGAAAGAGGAAAAAGAAAAACTTAATAGCTTCTTTTTCTGGTTCTTGTTTATCCTCTTTTTTCAGTATTTCCATAAACTTTGAGAGTAAAAGCCTTCGATATTAATTCGGAGAAGATCACTATTGTAATCCCATTATTATTATAGTGGAAGGTTTGGATCGGTGTTTTCGATCTTAGGGTTTTTACCCTTTACATTAAGGGGTTTTCCTCGTAAATTATCGTGTGCCATCTCCGTAAAAAATTTCGGATAGTTTTATCAACTTTCTTGAATTAAGGTGGGAATTACTAATATTGTCATTTTTTTATGCTGAAAGCAATTTTATCAACTTCAAGACGTGATCGTTAACATAAATCGTATGTAAGATGTGTTGATAGAAAGTAGAGGTAATTAAAGAGATGAAGTACATAAAAAGGAACAAAATATAATGTAGTTGATGATTATTTTGTAATTTGGTTTGCTTCGGTTGGAAAGGATAACAAGTAGTAATGTTTTGCATATTACGTAGTACGCATTGAGTTATTATGTTGTGTTGAGTGTGTGACCTGTGTTTTTTTTTTTTTTGGATATGGATAAACTGAGATGCCGTTGGAGTTAAATGTCGACATCAGAAACTATTGTATTGTATTGTATAGGTACATACTAATAAAATAAAAACAATTAGCTTATAATAATATAGTAGTATATGATAACTGTTGTCACACTCCACCACCCAGAAGTACCAACAGATCGTATAAACAAATATCGTAGATCAATACAGACTCATATATTAACTTGATACTCCACTTCAAATCAAGCAACCAAGGAATAATTGAAGCGTTGAATATACCGCTCTTAGCTAAGCCAGCTAACGGGTACTATATTGTAATTGACGATTTAATGGAGAGTGGTTGTCATTACGTAATCGACATCCTAATCTCACTCTCTCTTCAATGATTTAGGTCTCCTGTTTCTTTCCTTGTAGCTGGAAATCGATCAATCAATGGACGATCCATGGCCCAGCTGCTATTGATGATGTTTGGACCTACGTACGTATTATAGCAATAGATTGGGAATTTCATACTTTTACAGACTAAAGCTTATCAGTTTGAGTTGAATTTAGGAAAAATAGACACACATTTGATATGATAATTGATATATTTGAGATATCATAGCTTTTATTCGGTCTGGCGAAAATTTTTTGCACGGCGATTAATCTGGTGGTCGAACGGATCCATGATAAAAATTAGACAAACTCTTTTCATAAATATGAGGCTCTAGTCTATTTTGTTTCGTTGTGGGAGTGATGAAGACAACCTAGCTAGCTTGATGACATCATATGATAATTCACAAGTGAAGTTGCGAGTTTTATTGTCTTTTTTTGACATCACATAGATCCGGATAGTGAAGATTCCAACACTGCTCACTCTGTGGATTCAGCGAAGAGGCTTCGGCCATTCATATTGATGTATCCTATCATCTCACTGCTTACGCTTAGGACTGAGAAAGTTATGTTTAGTTAAAGTTAGATGTAAGCCGCCGTGTTATAATTCTAGATTGTATTAGTTTTTTTTCTTGTATTAGAACTTGGCGGGTGAAACCTTTGCTGTCAAAACCATGTAAATGGTTACAAAATTATTCATGTAGCCTCCGATAAAAAAAAGTTAGAAAAATTAATACGTGCATAAATAATTAACATTATATACATAATTATACATATATATATATTTATGAAACAATAATGACTATATATGTATGAGTGTTATGTTATACGCCCGTTACTTCTAAGTCACACATTTCACCTATGCTTTCACACGTAAATCTATACGCCCGTTCCTTCTCTCTTTCACATCGTCCTATTGAAACATTTTTTTAATATAACATGTCTTTGTTCTTACCTACTCTGTGATTGAAACCTAAGCACTTTACTTATTCCTTATCCTTAATCCTTTAACCTTTAACCTTAACCTCTAACCTTTCAGTGTATATATACGACATTTGCATAGACAAGAGGGTGTAGCTAATTATAGATAGCAACTGTATGATATAACTTTTTCTCTCATGTAGTGAGAGAGAAGCTCAAGGGAGGGGACACCCCCTTCTTCCTCATTTCTCTTTTCTTTTTTCAGTTTCCTTTTTTCAACCTCATCTTTCAAATCTCTCTTGAATCATTCTCAAATAATTTGAATTTCAAGAGTTGTAATTTGAGCACAATTTTTTGTGCTTTCGGTGTAAAGTCGGAAGTGGGTTTATCTCGCCTCTAACTTTGTTAGAATACTAATTCCTATATATGTACTGTTAGGCCCACTTGTATAAGCCCACGGTCCATTTCCTTTCAGGTCAATGTTGTATAAGTACACTCATATGCTTAATCTTCATTAAGCACACAAATTCTAATAATACAAACGATGACATGGCTACTATTTTCTCATGGTATCAGATGTGTTCGGAAAATTAGAAGCCTAATACATTGTCTTCTCTAAACATCGGTAAAGCAAGAACCCGACACTTCCCTCTTCTTTCCCCCTTTCTCCATGGCCGACGGCGATGAGTAACCTTCACCAAACAAAGACAAACAAACACCGTCACCAACACAAAGACAAACGCACACCGTCACCGGAATCTGCCTCTACATCACAAGAAAGGGACAAAATCCTCTACATACATCCATCAGAAACTTCAAGTCAACAACTCGCGAACAAATTCAACGACAAATGTTTTGCTACCTGGAAGAGGTCCTTCACAATCGGACTTTCAACCAAAAGCAAACTAGGTTTTCTGACAGGCACCGTCAAGCGAAGCTATGATGCATCTAGAGCTGATCAAATGGGCGAGCGGGCCGGGTTCGGACCGGGCCGACATTGAATTCTAGGCCTGAACGGGCCTATATTTTTGTCCAAGCCCTTTTTTAAATTTTTCGGGCCGGGCCGGGCTAGGCCCGGACTTATTTTAATCTTTGCATTGCCCGACCCGCCCGCCTGGTTTTATAATTTTTTATTAATATTGTTATTTTTTTGAAAAAATATATAGACTATATATAATATTAATATATATATTAAATATAATATGAATATATATTGTATGTAATAGTAATAAATATTAAATAAATAATACAAGGTATTATATAAAATTAATTTAAATATATACTTCCTCCCATTTTTAGTATTTTATTTTCTACCTCTAGGCATAAGAATTAAAGAGAAAAAATTTAGACTATGTTATCCTTATTTTTTGCATTGAGAATTGAAATAATTTGAAAATTAGAGTTGTAAAATAAAATATGGGAGGGCAGAATTGGAAAGCAGATCACAAAAAAGGTAGAACATCTTTTATTTTGAAACTAGTGAAAGAATCCAACAAATCATATACCAAAAACAAGGGGAGTATTATATTATATTTATAAATATATATAATTATATTAAACCGGGCCGGGCTTAGTTGCAGGCCTAAAATTTTGCAGAAGCCCGACCCGGTTTTTCATTTGGGCCTGATTTGTTGTCCTAACCCGTTCGAAATTTTTTCTAGACAGACTTTTTGGGCTTTATTTCAGGCCGGGCCGGGTTGGGCCGCGCGGGCCAGGTCAGTGTTGATCAGCTCTAGCTAGGGATAGAGAGGTAAACGACTCTTAGAGTCTAGGTAGAGGTGATCATTCGGGCGGGCGGGCGGGCCGGGCCAAAGGTAAATTTTTGGCCCGTTGGGCCTATTTTAAAAAACCAAGCCCGGTTTTTACATACTCGGGCCGGGCCAGGCTAGGCCCGGTTTTTTCCAGGCTTTGCCGAATCCCGGCCCGCCCGACCCGGCTTTGTAATTTTTTTATATAAATTAATAACAAAAATTAAAATTAATATATTTTAATATAAATTTATATATTATATATATAACTTATTTAAAATTTATATATTATATATAATTTTTGTATATATTATATGAAAATTAAATATGTATATATTACATTTTTTAATTTAATAATAATAATGTACATCGGGCCGGGCTTGTCCACGGGCTCCAAAAATGTGCCGCAGCCCAGCCCGGTTTGTTATTCGGGCCTGATTTTATGTCCAGGCCCGCTCGGAAGCCCAATCGGGCTCGGGCCTGTCGGGCTTTTTTACGGGCTACCGGGCCGGACACATTATGATCAGCTCTAGATGCATCTAAACAAGCTGATTGGGACAAAGCCAACAACATGGTTTTGGCCTGGCTTTTCAACGCCCTCAGCGAGTCGATCAAAGAAAGTGTTCTCTATTATGCTACCACGGCTGAGGCTTAGTCTAATCTCTGCAAACGATGGGACGACCCGGCTAGAACTCGACTTTATGCCCTTCGCCAAGAAGCCCATCTCATCGAACAAGGTACCGACAATATAAATGACTATTACACTAGATGGATTAAAATCTGGATTGAACAAGATGAGCTCACCAATATTGCGCCTTGTACGTGTGGTTCCGCCGTTGATCTCCAAAAAAACCGTGATAATGAACGTCTCTTTGACTTCTTGATGGGTTTACATGATTCTTACAAGTCTGTCCGCAACAACATTCTGATGCTAAGCCTTCTTCCCACTATCGATTGTGTATTTTCCATGTTACGGCAAGAGGAGAATCACCGCAAATCTCGCAAGACCAGAAAAGGTGAAATTGAAGACGGTCTCACGTTCGCCAGTACCAACCCTAACTCATCCAATCGCCCAAATACTGATGCTAGAAACAATACATCATGTCCCGATTCAAGGAAGTCCAAATGTTCCCATTGTAAAAAAATGGGACATTCCTATGATTATTGCTACTGGGTAAACGGGAAATTTCCCAGCTATTGGAGGAACAAACCTAAACAGTCTCTTACCGCTACTGTCACTGAAGAGGTCGTTCCTTACACCAGTACCAGGATTTACTTCTGAACAACTCCAAGCCCTAGCACAACACTTCCAAGGCAAACAAACAGTCGTGCCTGACCTTTCTCACCACCAGACTGCATCACTGACGGCATACCTTGAACAAAAACATCAAGATTCTAAGGTGCAAACAACTGATTTCTATAATCAGTTCGCAGGTACTGTTGTTTCTTCTCTGAATGCTAGTTCTACGACTGATTTTTCAAATCTATGGGTGATTGATTCTGGTGAAACTGACCATATATGTGGTAACATTAGTTCTTTTATTAGTACTGATTTTACGGCATGCCAAACTTCTGTGAAAATGCCTGATGGTCATCTTGGTTGCATACAGGGGTTGGGCAATGTCAAACTTACGAGTTCATTCTTGCTTCCAAATGTTTTATATGTTCCCACATTCAAATTTCATCTCCTGTCTGTTCAAAATTTTTTACAACAGATAAATGCTAGGTTGATAATCTGTGACAATATTTGTGCCTTGCAGGACCTTGAAACAGGACACATAGTTACCATTTCTTTCCTGAAACAAGGCTTATATGTTCTTGATAGTTCATGTTTGGATGCTTTCCTGTTTGATAGAACTTTGTCCTGCAACAATCACATTACTGCTATTTGTAATGACAATTCTTCTGTAAATGATTCCTTGACTGTTGTGAATAAGAACACAACCTTATCTTCTATTAAAGGTGATGTTTATTTATGGCATTTACGCGTAGGTCACACCCCATTAGCTAAACTGCAGAAACTAAATCTTATCACAACAAAAGATATGCCAAAAGACTTCATGTGTGATAGTTGCAACAGAGCATAACAACATAGACTTCCATTTCCCCGCTCTGTTACAATTAGTTCAGATATATTTGACTTAATCCACATAGATATATGTGGCCCATTTCGCCAACCTAGCCATGACAATAAAAGGTACTTTCTGAGCATCGTGGATGATAAGAGTCGTGCATTATGGATAAAGCTTCTTACCCACAAATCTGAAGCTTTTTCATTCATCAAATCATTCTTAACATATACAGAACATCAATTCAACAAGAAAGTTAAAAGTATAAGG
The DNA here is from genome assembly GCA_023374045.1 of Limonium bicolor. Taxonomy (NCBI): domain Eukaryota; kingdom Viridiplantae; phylum Streptophyta; class Magnoliopsida; order Caryophyllales; family Plumbaginaceae; genus Limonium; species Limonium bicolor. The sequence goes on along the minus strand of CM041776.1, from coordinate 102,592,719 downwards.
TCTGATAATGCTCTTGAATTAGGGAGTTCCAATGAAGGAAAATATTTCTATAATTCCTTAGGAATATTACATCAAACTTCTTGCCCCCACACCCCCAGCAGAATGGGATAGTCGAACGAAAACACAGATACTTAATGGAAACCGCCAGAGCTCTATATCATCAATCGAAAATTCCATTAGCTTACTGGGGTGAATGTCTTTTAACTGCAACAGATCTTATTAATAAACTTCCTTCTTCATCTTTACAAGGAAAGACTTCTTATGAAATCCTTCACAATAAACCAGTAGATTACACTCCTCTAAAACATTTGGCTGCTTAGTCTATGCACTTATATTAGGAACAAAACCAGGAAAATTTGCATCTAAATATGTCCCTTGCATACACTTAGGCTCAGCAGCTCAACAGAAAGGGTATAAACTACTGTGTCTGCATGACAACAGAATAATAACATCAAGAGATGTTCTTTTTCATGAATCAATTTTTCCCTTCAAACATCCCCATCATGACCTTTCTCAATTCACTCATCCCTCCACCTTCTTCCCTCCTATACAACCTGATCAACCAACATACGTTTCTGATGATGAACATCTCTCACCCCAAAATTCACCACCACTAACCATAGTGTCTCCTGATAACATCCCACAGACCACCCCATGGAACACACGCAGTCACCTGAACCCATAAACCAGATTGCCACAGCTCCTCCCTCTCTTGATACAGCCCCCCAAGATACCACCAAATGATCCACTAGACATAGGAACCCCCTAATCTATTTACAAGATTACCATCTTGGATCCACATAGCTTGAAACAGACCCATTCACAGAAATTCTCAGAAATAAAATCAACTCGACAGCTCTCAACACCTCTCCTCTGTTACACTCTCTGACTGACATACATCCTACCCTCACATTAGCAGCAACTTCTATTCAGAATAATGCTGTTATTGATAAAATCCTTGCCATTAAGGAACCCCAAACATACGAGTAAGCCTCTCAACACAGCCATTCGCTTGAAGCCATCAACAACGAACTCACAGCCCTCATGCAAAATGATACTTGGGAACTAACCAAACTCCGAAAACACAAAAAAGCTATAGGACGTAAATGGGTTTTCAAAACTAAACTAAAAGCAGATGGAACTTTAGAACGCTACAAAGCTAGACTCGTTGCAAAGGGGTTCACTCAAAAGTATGGCTTAGACTACACCGAAACCTTCTCTTCTGTAGTTCGGATGACCACCATAAGAACCATCCTTGCCATAACTGTAAAACAACAATGGGTAATTGAACAACTAGATGTCAACAATGCATTCATACATGGAAGTCTCCAAGAGGAAATATATAAACAAATACCCAAAGGGTTACAAGTTGAAGACAAAGTCAATGCTTGTAGGTTAAATAAATCCATTTACGGTTTAAAACATGCTTCATGGAAATGGTTTGCAAGACTCGTCAAAAGTATGGCTTAGACTACACCGAAACCTTCTCTTCTGTAGTTCGGATGACCACCATAAGAACCATCCTTGCCATAACTGTAAAACAACAATGGGTAATTGAACAACTAGATGTCAACAATGCATTCATACATGGCAGTCTCCAAGAGGAAATATATATACAAATACCCAAAGGGTTACAAGTTGAAGACAAATTCAATGCTTGTCGGTTAAAGAAATCCATTTACGGTTTAAAACATGCTTCACGGAAATGGTTTGCAAGACTTAGCACGTTTTTGGAACATCTAGGTTTTACAAAATCTTGCAATGACTCTTCTTTGTTCTTAAAGACTGGCCTACAACATATGACTTTCCTAGCTGTTTATGTTGATGACATTCTCATCACAGGAAATGATTTGAATGAGATTACCACTGTTAAACAGAAACTGTACCAAGAATTTAAAATAAAAGATCTAGGTAAGTGTTGGGAAAATTACATACATAGCGATTAAACCTAGCTAAAATGGGCAAGTGCACCCAATTCGTTGCAGTAAAACAAGTGTCGTATCCACAAGGAAATTGGTTTCTAAATCCCGAGCTTCGGTAATATAGTTTAGTGCGAAAAAGCAGTAAAATGGGGGTTCAGCCAGAGGCAAGCTTGGTTGTTTGTTTTGTTAACTGAAATGCAATAAAAACAGTAAAATGTTTGTGAATGGAATGGATGGAGAGGGAGTACCCTAGGATAGTGGGAATCACCCAATTCACTCAAAGAACTTCAAAACCATAACTCATCATCTCAATGCCTATTAGAGTTTAGCTCATGAATCCCCAAATCATGGGAAATCCGATTCTTACCTAAATAATCAAACCCCTTAATTAAAGGAGGTTCAAGTCATCAAATAGCATTAAGCAAGCACTCTTAAACAATAGCCCCAAGCATTTACTTCCAAAATCAAGAAAGCAAAGGTTAGGGTATACTCCCTTCTTGGTCTAGTTCCAAACTCAAGCTCAAATATTGAATGGAACCACCATAAATGCAATAAGAGATCAATTAGTGCATTAATTGATATTGAAGAGAATAAAACAAGAGTAATTAATGAGTTAGGTTTCTAGCATTCAAAGAGCAAAATGGGTTCAAACCCTCATCCTAAGATACAAATGGGACTACTCAGACATAGCTAGAGGAAGGAGCATAGAAAAGGAAGAATTAGCCATTAGAGGAGCTTCCAAGCTTCAATGGAGGTAGAGATCTTCACTTCCTTCTTCCTCCTTTCTTCTCTTCTCTTCTCCTCTTCTTTCCTCTTCTATTTTCGCCTCTTCTCTGTCTGTTTAGGGTTGGAGTCGGGTCAATTTGATAATGAGAATAGGGTCCCCAGAATCAGCTCTTAAAAACGCAGATCTGGGCAGATTTTCAGCATGTCCGACCCAGACTGGGTCGGACGCGTGGGTCGGACGGCCTCTGAAGAAGGCAGCACGTGGGAAATTTTAAGTATGTCCGACCCATATCCGACTCAGGCTTCTGGGTCGGACTATTCCAGTAGTTTGGGCGTCTGAGAGATCAGGTTGTCCGACCCAGAGTGGGTCGGACCTGTGGGTCGGACATGCTCCAGAAATTGGCTCCAACTTCCTCTGGGCCTAGAATCTTCATTGTAGCTCGAAATTGCTCCCCGTTTGCGGCATTGGAAAGCTTGAAGGATGAGGAATCCGTTTATGCATGCTACTAACTCAAAGTAAGCCCGAAAGTATGTTCAAAATGAGCTTTTACCTATCAAGAGATAAAACTCTATTAGTTAACTATTAATCACTAAAACACTCTCTTAAGTGGTGAAACAAGTTATGCATGCAATAAAATAGAAGTAAATGAAGCTCTCAAAATAGCATTATTTCACCACTTATCAACTCCCCCACACTTATCTAATTGCTTGTCCTCAAGCAAAATTTGATAGGAGCCCATGGTAAGAAGGAACATTTACAGCAAACAAGTATTTAAATGAATTCTTGAACTTTGGTGAGCAAAATTGTGGAAAAATCTCAAGAGGAGTGCAACCAACCTTCTCATGGTGACATGGGTGTGCTTAGGGTAAATAAAAATATAGAGCTTCGGGGTATGATCCAGAGTGTTTCCAAGCGCTTAAAGATCTTTGGACTTGGAGAACTTTTACCATGGCCAACTTCTCTCAAGAATGGGCATTGAGGAAAAACAAAAGGAAAAATAGAGATTTGCATTGGATTTTCTTTTGCAACAAGAGATGAGAAGAAATAATTTTGGCATTTTGCCTTGCTTTACAGAGCACTCAACTCTCATTTGTTGGTTACCGATGGTGCCTCTCAAGTCCTTGTAAAAATTTCCACGAGGAAACACCCCTTAGCAATCCCTAGATGAGAAGATTAGAAAGGACCCCTAAGCAATTAAAATTCACCAAGAAAGGGATTTAAGGAAGCACCGCAATTAATTGCTCCTCAAGAGAGCATTTTTGAAAAATTTAGGTGGAAAGTTCGAAGCATTCATGGAAAGACTTGCTTACTATAAATGGAACTACTTTATGGCAGTAATAAGTATGTATGGGGAGCTTGCGAAGTGCATCAAAAAGAAAAGGTCACTTCCCCCACACTCGAGTAGGACAATGTCCTCATTTGTCAATGTGAAACCCAATAGGAAATAAAGAGAGGACCTTTTCGATTCTTGAAAAAATAATACACAAAGTGTAAAGCAACTGCGAAATATATATCGAACTAGTACTCCCCTGAATTAGACGTGGAGTGGGTAAAGGTTTCCCCCACACTTGAGAGTGGCCGGAGACCGTGGAAAAATGTGCAAGATCGCCTCTTGCAATTGTCGTATGCTGCGTTGAAAATGCTTGCATACGGGGTGTATATAACTACAATCATGGACAAAAACAAAAGATGCGCAACAGGATTCCGAAGAATACACTAATAGCCCAATGTTAGATAACAAAATTGGACTCATGGATGAGTCTACGATATAATATTCGTAAAGGTCGCATACAAACTAAAAGTTGAAGGAACATACTTGAAGTTTAAAGTTTGTAAAGAAATGGCAAAACCAAAACACAACCAAACTCCAAATTTAACACCAATGTATTTTGAAATACAAGTCTGGGGGAGGGGGTAGAAACAACCAGCTACTGAGGAGGTGGGGCACCAGAGCGGAACTCGTCTCGCATGCGCTGCATCTGGGCCTCCATCTCGGCCTGCATCTGACGCTGATATGCTGCCATGCGCTCCTCGAACTCCTGCCGAGAAATGGTGTCTGGCGGTGGTGGGGGCAGAGCGAGGAGTGGGGCGCTAGTGGCTGCTGCCCCGGAGGAGGAGGAACCGGCACTCGGCTGCTCGTCGTCGACATGGTCCTTCACCCAAGTCGTCCCGTCCCAAGAGAATCCCATCCGCTGCATGGCATAGCCATGTATGAAGTCCATGGGATCGGACACCGGCTCTCCAGCAGCCGAGACGCCCTGGTGGACAATCTGGCTGTGCAGGAAGTGTGGGAAGCCCAGGTGGTGAGTGTTCCGCAGCTTCACGATATGCTGCAGGTGGCGGAACATCAGGCCGGAGAGAGAGAGGGGATGGTCCGGGTCCGGCTGGACCATGTAGTCCATCATATAGCAGTCCATCTGGTTCAGGTCCTTGCTGTCCCGTGGGAGGATGTTGTGGCGAAGGAGCGCGAGCATGACCCTCCGCACGGGGTCAGTGACCATATTCAAGGTCATGATGAGGCGAACCTCGGTCCCGGCCTTCTTCTTTCGGCGCTGGACAGGGAGGGTGTTGAGGTAGTGTCTCCGGTGAGCGGTGAGGTCGCCGACTGAGATGCAAGTAGTGTGCTGGAGATCCTCGATCGGCAGGGAGAAGAAGCGCAGGAATGTCTCCATGGTGATCCGAATGCGACGGCCCGCTACATGGGAGACAACGGTAGAGGTCCCGTACTCCATCTCGGTGGTCGCATTAGCGTAGAATTCCTTGACCAACCGAGGGCAGTACTGGCCGCCCATGCGCAAGACACACCCCCAGCCGGTGCGCTGCATCACCTCCTGGAGGCTGAGGTCAGAGATAAGCTCGGGATCGACCGTGCGCTCACGTACGAATTCCCGTGTGCGCGGGTTGTTGTACCAGCTGCGCGCCTCCTCATTGATGAAGCGCCCGTCAAGAAGGCCCTCTGGGGGACCGGTAGGCACAGGGGCGAGCTCAATCGCCTGAGAAGTACTGGCGCTACTCTTGCGCTTTTGGGTGCGTCGAGGTCGTCCACTCATGGTACTGAAATAGCAACATCAAACAACAGAACATAACAAAAAGAAATAATAAACAAACAAGAAAGAGTTAGATGAAAAGTTAAAAATCAGAGAATTAAAAGAGATAAGTGTAACGGAAATTGAAAATTTGGGCAGAGTCTCCCCCGTTTTTCTACACTTTTCCCGGTTCTAAGAACCTCCTCAATTGCACCCAAAAGGGTACCATGCAGCTCACCAAGTATCCCACTAACAATTGCAAGTAAAATGAGAACCCCCCACTAAGCATACTACTCATGTATCAAGGTCTCACAACTTAGGTGTCACAATTCGCAACCAAAACATACAACCAATATAGGCTCAATGGGGTTTAAGCATCCAGAAACATTCTCAAAGCAAGTAGCATATATTAAAACACCGTTGAAGAATGCTAAACAAACAATATGCAATGTAAGACACTAAGCCCGCTAAACAAACAATATGCAATGTAAGACACTAAGCCCCAATTGATGTTTTAGGACCCCCAAATTTCACAATTGAAATCTCCAAACCCACCCAAAGTTTCTAATTAAGTATTTAACATAATCCAAATGCCCAAATTTGCCAAAATCACAATTTCACACACAAGGCTCTGTTTGGTTCGATTAAAAACTACCCAAAAAAAAGTAACTTGCTCCAAATCTTCATAAATTGACAAATCAAGGCTAGGAACAAATACCTTGATGTTGTTGGAGTGGAAAGGAGCAAAAATTTGATAGGATTGGGCACTAAATCGGTCAAAATCGACCAAGGGCGATTTGGGAGAGAAAAATTAGGGATTTGGGTGAGAAATGGGGATTTGGTGCTGGGCTGGCGTCGGAGACGGCTCGGTGGTGGCGTGGGACGCGGCGGAGCAGGGCGGTGGTGGCGTGGTCGCGGCGCGACGTCGGAGGCGCGGTGGTGCTTGGGTGTGAGTGCTGGAGCGCCGGGAAGAGCAGAGGGAGAAAAGGGGTTGCGCGTGAGGGGAAGAGAAGAAGGCAGGGTCGGGGGCGAGAAATAGGAAGGAGGGGTTGTTTTACAAAACCCTCAAAACGCAGCGTTTTTGTTTTTTTTTCAAAATTTTTCGCCTGTCCGACCCAGCTCCGACCCAGAGCTGTGGGTCGGACGATTCCAGAAAGCGGGTTTCAAAATTTTTTCGCTGGTCCGACCCAGTTCCGACCCAGAGCTATGGGTCGGACCATTCCAGAATGCGGGTTTCAAATTTTTCGCTGGTCCGACCTAGTTCCGACCCAGAGCTGTGGGTCGGACCATTCCAGAAAAGTGGGTTTCGAAAAATCAAGCATGTCCGACCAACAGTGGGTCGGACGTGTGGGTCGGACGCACCAAAAATTTTCCAAATTCTTTTGTTTTGCTCCACAAACCATTAGCAGCAATCACAAGCCCATATAAACCAGAAAAACAATCCAAAACAGCTAAAATAAACAACCACACACACCAAAAAGAACTACAAACATTAATACAATAAAATTGCTTAAAGAGATGGAAAGGAGTCCGGGTTGCCTCCCGAAAAGCTGCCCGTCTTTTTAAGGTCTTTGGCTAGACCGTAGTAAGGTTAGATGGAACCTGGAGGGTCTCTTAAGTAAAGAGCCCGAGCTTCAACCTTTTAATGTCTCCTCCTTGATAGTGCTTTAGCCGAGAACCGTTGACCATGAAAGTTTCCCCCTTGACGTTCTTCAGCTCATAAGCTCCATAGGGGGTGGCCTTCGTGACAGTAAAAGGGCCAGCCCAATGAGACTTCAATTTCCCGGGGAATAACTTCAACCTCGAGTTGTAGAGGAGAACCCGGTCACCTTCGTGAAACTCCCGTTTCATAATCATCTTATCATGCCATTTCTTGGCCTTCTCTTTATAGATGAGGTTGTTTTCGTAGGCTTCCTCCCGAATCTCCTCTAACTCGGTCAATTGGAACCGCCTCTTGTCACCGGCGCTCTTGAGGTCATAGTTGAGGGCCTTCACCGCCCAATATGACTTATGCGCTAATTCAACCGGCAAGTGACAAGACTTCCCATAAACAAGCCGGAACGGGGACATACCGATTGGCGTTTTGTAGGCGGTCCTATATGCCCACAATGCATCATCGAGCTTCATGGACCAATCCTTCCTTGAGGAACTCACTGTCTTTTGAAGGATCCATTTGAGCTCTCTGTTGGTGACCTCAGCTTGGCCATTGCATTGTGGGTGATAAGGAAGAGCAACCTTGTGTCTCACACCATATTTACTCATCAGCGCTTCAAATTGTTTGTTGCAAAAATGAGACCCGCCATCACTCAATATGGCTCTTGGTACCCCGAACCGGGTGAAAATGTTTTTCTTCAGAAATTTTATCACAACTTTGGCATCATTAGTTGGGGTTGCAATTGCTTCAACCCATTTGGTCACGTAGTCGACCGCCACAAGAATAAATAAGTTGGAACAAGAAGAAGGGAAGGGGCCCATGAAATCGATACCCCATAAATCAAACGGCTCAACCTCTATCATTATGTTGAGCGGCATCTCATGCTTTCGAGAAGTGTTCCCAAGCCTCTGACATTGGTCACAGGAGGCAACGAACGAGTGGCAGTCTTATGAAGGGTTTTCCAGAAAAATCCGGCTTGAAGAACTTTGGATGCTGTTCGTGCCGGACCATGGTGTCCTCCGGCTTCACCCGAGTGACATGAATCAGAATTTCCTGCACTTCGCTTGGGCACACATCTCCGGATCACCCATCAGCACAAATTTTGAAGAGGTAAGGGTCATCCCAGAAATATCTTGACATCGGAGAAGAATTTCTTTCGTTGTTGGTAGGTCATTCCAGTGGGACGCTCCCCTTGCCAAATAATTTGCAAAGTCCGCATACCATGGGTCTCCGGTTTCTGCAATCATGTAGATGCTCTCGTCTGGGAAAAATTCATTTATTGGCAACCATCATCAGGGACCTCCATTCGAGATAGATGATCAGCTACTACATTCTGTACACCCGCTTATCCCGGATCTCTATCTCAAATTCTTGCAGGAGCAGAATCCATCGGAGAAGTCTAGGTTTTGCATCACCTTTGTTGAACAAGTATTTCAATGCCGAGTGGTCGGTGTGCACCACAACCTTGCTGCCCAAGAGATAGGATCGGAATTTGTCTAGGGCGAAGACCACAGCCAACAGCTCCTTCTCAGTGGTGGCGTAATTCTTTTGAGCATCATTGAGGGTTCTACTAGCGTAGTAGATACTCCTCAATATCTTTTCCTTCTTTTGACAAAGGACCGCCCCTACTGCATAGTCGCGTCCGCACATGATCTCAAAAGGTAGACTCCATCGGGGGAGACCACGATAGGTGCAGAGATAAGGCACTGTTTGAGGGTGTTGAAGGCATTAAGGCACTCCTCAGAGAAATCAAATTTACATCCTTGGCCAAAAGGTCACAGAGAGGCTTTGAGATTTTGGAGAAGTCTTTTATGAACCTTCTGTAGAAACCGGCATGCCCCAAGAAGCTTCGAATGTCTTTCACTGATGTTGGAGGAGGTAGCTTTTCAATTACTTCAATTTTAGCTTTGTCTACCTCAATACCTTCTGAAGAGATCTTGTGCCCCAAACAATTCCTTCTTTACCATAAAATGGCATTTTTCCCAATTGAGCACAAGATTGGTCTCCTCACACCGGATCAAATATTCTCAAGGTTATCCAAGCAGATGTCGAAGGAGGTACCGAAGACGGAGAAGTCATCCATAAAGACTTCAATACTTTTTTCTAGGAAATCGGAGAAGATCGCCATCATGCATCTCTGAAATGTGGCCGGGGCGTTGCAAAGCCCGAAAGGCATCCGAGTGTAGGCAAACGTCCCATATGGGCATGTAAATGTCGTCTTCTCCTGGTCCTCAGGAGCTATGGGGATTTGGAGATACCCCGAATATCCATCCAGAAAGCAGTAATAGTCTTGTCCCGCCAACCTCTCGAGCATTTGATCAATGAACGGGAGAGGGAAGTGGTCTTTTCTGGTGGCGGTGTTCAGCTTCCGGTAGTCGATGCAGACTCTCCAACCGGTGGTAGTCCTCTGAGACACCAGCTCACCTTTTTCGTTGGGGACGACGGTAATGCCTCCTTTCTTTGGGACCACTTGCACGGGGCTTACCCATTGCTGTCGGAGATGGCATAGATAATCCCCGCATCCAAGAGTTTAAGAACTTCCTTCTTGACAACCTCCTTCATATTGGGATTCAATCTCCTCTGAGGTTGAACCAATGGTTTGTAATCATCTTCCATGAATATCCGGTGGGTGCAGAAATGAGGGCTGATCCCTTTGATGTCGGCTATAGTCCACCCGATAGCCCGTTTATGGTCTCTAAGCACCCTCATCAGACTCCTCTTGTGCACCTGTCAAGAAGAAGAAATAATAACAGGAAGAACACGGATCAGTCAAAAAGCATATTTAAGATGAGAGGGTAGAGGTTTCATCTCCACAGTGGGAGGCTTTTCAACCGAGGGCAACGGCTTCTGAGCAGCTCGTTCCAATGGTTCGGGTGGTGGATAGCGTGGTCTATAGCCAGAAAATCTGCTGTTCAACTCAGCCACCATTTCAAGCATATCTGGGTGGAATTCCTGTTCACAACAAGCCTCAAACAAAGCTAATTCAAGAGCGTCAGTTTTAACAAGAGAAAGAGAGTGATCCTGCACAATTGAATCTATGACATCTACAGCAAAAACAGCCTCAGCCTGTGAGGGTCTCTTCACAACTTAGACATGTCAAATTCTAATTTTTCATCATGAAGTCGCAGAATTATTTTGCCCTTCTCCACATCTATAAGGGCTCTAGCAGTCCTCATGAAAGGTCTGCCCAAAATTAGTGGCACTCTCTGGTCCTCTTCCATGTCTATCACAATGAAATCAGCTGGGAAAACAAATGTACCAACAGTTACTACCAAGTCCTCTACCTTCCCTTTAGGGACAACACGGATCGATCTGCTAATTGCAATTGCATGGGAGTGGGAGTGCATTTACCAATTCCAAGCTTATTAAAAGTGGAGAGAGGCATAAGATTTATACTAGCACCTAGATCACAACCCACTACCGCAGTCAATTTCACCAACAAAACAAGGAACAATAGGTAGACCGGGATCTCCAAGCTTTGGAGGTAGGCTTCTCTGTAGAACCGCCGAAACTTCTTCGGTGAGGTGAACGGTTTCCGCTTCCTCCAGCGATCTCTTGTTGGCTATGATGTCCTTCATGAACTTAGCATAGATCGGCATCTGTTTCAAAGCATCAGAGAAAGGAATGTTAATTGTCAATTTCTTAAAAATGCTTAGAAACTTCCCAAATTGCTCATCCAAATTTTTCTTTTTGAATCTATTGGGAAAAGGAAGAGGGGGAAGATGTTTTGCGAGTGAAGTAGAAGTAGAAGGTTCAGGAGACTCCTTCTCCTTGGAGATTTCCTTGGGTGGAGGTGGTGGTTCCTCAACAATCTCTTGCTCTTCTTCTTGAGCTACATCTTCTTGGGACTCCATGTCCTCATGTGAGCATGACGGATCAAGGAGTTTCCCACTCCTTAGAGTTACCGCTTTGGCTTGCTCTCTTGGATTAGGCTTGGTTTGACTTGGTAGGACGCCAGGCTGTCTCTGAGCAAGTTGTTCAGAGATTTGATCAATTTGAGTTTTAAGGCTCTGATTAAATGTCATCTGGTTGGCGTTGCAGGCCTCCTGCTCGGTGAACTTAGTTTGGGCGGAAGTCATGAAGTTCATCGTCATATTTTGCATGTTTTGCATCATGGCTTCCATTCTAGCCAAGTTACCATCAGAAGAGGAGGAGGATGATGATGGTTGTTGTTGTTGTTGCTGTGGTGGTTGTTGCTGTTGTTGTGGTCTGAATCCCGGCGGGCCACCTTGAGGTCTATACCCCATTTGAGAATTGTTTGCTTGTGGTGGCCCTTGAGGTTTATAACCCATCGAGTTGTTGGAAGTATTACTCGATACTCCTTGGGTGGAATCGTTGTTCCTCCATGAGAAATTAGGATGATTTCTCCATGGGGCATTATTGTTGTTATAGTTGTAGTTGGGGCGGCTGCTAACAAAGTTAACATCTTCTTGACCCTCGATGTAACTTTTTCCTTCACAGAAATGGGTCTCATGGGGACCCGCACATATAGCACACCCCTCTGTGGCTGAAGTAGAAGATGATGGAGCTACAGATTTTACGTTCTCTTTCTGGGCTGTAGCAAGCTTCTCCACCATCTTTGTGAGTGAGGATATTTGGGCGGAAAGATGTCGGATGGTTCAACATGAAGTAACCGTCCGCTCTTGGAGTTCTTCCCTTACTTCTGGCCCATTGCCTCGTGTTGCTAGTCATTGTCTCAAGAAGTGCCATTCCTTCTTCAGGGGACTTTGTCATGAAACTACCTCCCGCGGATGAATTCACAAGCAACCGGTTTGCATCGTCAAGCCCATTAAAGAAAGACAGGCATAACGATTGATCATCCAACCCATGGTGGGAGCAGTTCATTCATACATCTCCTTGAACCGGTCCCATGCGTCGTACAAGGTTTCTCCGGGCTCTTGGAGAATGTATTAATTTCTCCAATCAGTTGCCTCATCCTACTAGTCGGGTAGTACTTGGCGAGGAACTTTTGAGCCATTTGTACCCATGTTTCGATCGTTTGGGGTGGTAAGCTTCTAAACCATCTTGATGCGGAGTCGGATAAGGAATGGGGGAAAAGCTGCAACCGGATTCTCCTTAACATTACCGTCTTTCCCGAAGGAATTACAAAAATCAGGAAAAGACTTAGGTGGTTCGGAGCGTCATCAGGATTTGCTCCACTGAATTTTCCTAAGTCCCGAACAGCAGTGATGTAGTGAGTCTTGAATACCCATTGTCCGGCCTCTTCAGGCGTCAACACCGGTAGGACTATGGCCGACGGTCTTCCTTCGGTGTCCGGCTGGTTATAGTCGCTGAGAGCCTTTTGTTGTTGGTTTCCGTTGTCTTCAATCACCGGTGGATCTAGACCATTCATGATTGAATTTTTCACAGTTCGGATAGCTCTCAACAATGAGCGCTCGAGCTCGGGTCTCGGACTAACAAGTGGAGATCCTTTGGCTCGAGTATTTGGCATACACCGAGAAAACAGTAGGTACCTGAAATACACCAACACCAAATACTCTTAAGTAGACAGATGTGCAAAAATACAGACAACAGCTAAACACAAATACCACAAATGAAATAAAATAGATGAAAATACAAAATACACAAAAACTAAAGTACCGAACCAAGGGAAATTGAATAATCAATTTCCCCGGCAACGGCGCCAAAACTTGTTGGGAAAATTACATACATAGCGATTAAACCTAGCTAAAATGGGCAAGTGCACCCAATTCGTTGCAGTAAAACAAGTGTCGTATCCACAAGGAAATTGGTTTCTAAATCCCGAGCTTCGGTAATATAGTTTAGTGCGAAAAAGCAGTAAAATGGGGGTTCAGCCAGAGGCAAGCTTGGTTGTTTGTTTTGTTAACTGAAATGCAATAAAAACAGTAAAATGTTTGTGAATGGAATGGAGGGGAGTACCCTAGGATAGTGGGAATCACCCAATTCACTCAAAGAACTTCAAAACCATAACTCATCATCTCAATGCCTATTAGAGTTTAGCTCATGAATCCCCAAATCATGGGAAATCCAATTCTTACCTAAATAATCAAACCCCTTAATTAAAGGAGGTTCAAGTCATCAATAGCATTAAGCAAGCACTCTTAAACAATAGCCCCAAGCATTTACTTCCAAATCAAGAAAGCAAAGTTAGGGTTACTCCCTTCTTGGTCTAGTTCCAAACTCAAGCTCAAATATTGAATGGAACCACCATAAATGCAATAAGAGATCAATTTAGTGCATTAATTGATATTGAAGGAATAAAACAAGAGTAATTAATGAGTTAGGTTTCTAGCATTCAAAGAGCAAAATGGGTTCAAACCCTCATCCTAAGATACAAATGGACTACTCAGACATAGCTAGAGGAAGAGCAAGAAAAGGAAGAATTAGCCATTAGAGGAGCTTCCAAGCTTCAATGGAGGTAGAGATCTTCACTTCCTTCTTCCTCCTTTCTTCTCTTCTCTTCTCCTCTTCTTTCCTCTTCTATTTTCGCCTCTTTCTGTCTGTTTAGGGTTGGAGTCGGGTCAATTTGATAATGAGAATAGGGTCCCCAGAATCAGCTCTTAAAAACGCAGATCTGGGTAGATTTTCAGCATGTCCGACCCAGACGGGTCGGAGCGTGGGTCGGACGGCCTCTGAAGAAGCAGCACGTGGGAAATTTTAAGTATGTCCGACCCATATCCGACTCAGGCTTCTGGGTCGGACTATTCCAGTAGTTTGGGCGTCTGAGAGATCAGGTGTCCGACCCAGAGTGGGTCGGACCTGTGGGTCGGACATGCTCCAGAAATTGGCTCCAACTTCCTCTGGGCCTAGAATCTTCATTGTAGCTCGGAATTGCTCCCCGTTTGCGGCATTGGAAAGCTTGAAGGATGAGGATCCGTTGATGCATGCTACTAACTCAAAGGAAGCCGAAAGTATGTTCAAAATGAGCTTTTACCTATCAAGAGATAAACTCTATTAGTTAACTATTAATCACTAAAACACTCTCTAAGTGGTGAAACAAGTTATGCATGCAATAAAATAGAAGTAAATGAAGCTCTCAAAATAGCATTATTTCACCACTTATCAGTAAGCTTCATTTTTTTCTTGGGTATGGAATTTATGCATCATTCTACAGGTCTGGTCATTACTCAACGCAAATGTTGCACTGATATACTTTCAGAACATAACATTGGTAAGGACAGTTTTGTCTCCCCTCTCCCTTCTGCAACAAAACTGCACTCCAAAGACGGTGAGATCCTTCCAAACCCCACTCTTTACAGAAGTTTAATTGGTAAATTAAACTATTTAACCCATACACGACCGGATATTTGCTTTACAACAGAATTGCTCAGCCAGTTCCTCCAGGAACCGACCACTACTCACATGCGTGCAGCAATTCACACACTACACTATCTACAAGGTATTGTAAATTATGGAATACTTCTCAATAATGACTCTGATTTTTCTCTTCTTGCCTATTGTGACAGTGATTGGGCGGGCTGTCAAGACACACGGCGATCCGTTTCAGGCTACTACATAATGATGGGCAAATCACCGATTTCGTGGAAGTCCAAGAAGCAAGCCAGCGTTTCTCTGTCAAGCACAGAAGCGGAGTACCGTGCAATGTGAGCTATCACCAGTGAGCTGTCTTGGCTGAGTCGGCTGATCAATGAACTTGGAGTCAAGGAGATCGAGCCCATCCCTTTCAGCTGCGACAACAAATCAGCGGTCTACATCACAAAGAATCCGGTTCAACATCAACGGACAAAGCATATCGAAATCGACATACATTACGTCCGGCAAAAGATCCAAGAAGGTCTTATTGAAGTGCAGCACATCTCCAACAAACAACAGCTTGCTGATTTTCTCACAAAACCACTAGCTGGAAAATCATACACATCTCTTCTACAAGACATAGGACTTACACTATTACAAGATCTTCCTACAAAACCAAGTTGATCTTGAGGGGGGTGTTAGAATACTAAGTCCTATATATGTACTGTTCGGCCCACTTGTATAAGCCCACAGTCCATTTCCTTTTAGGTCAATGTTATATAAGTACACTCATATGCAGTGGCGGACCCAGGATTTCTATGTGCGGGGGGCAAAATAACAAATATAGTTTCTTAATATACAAAAAACTACAACTGTCCCCTTCGAGTCTTCATGTTTTGAAAATGGTGAATAATAACATCATCAGAAACTTGTAAAAATACATCTTTTTCAATGAATGTGACTAAACAGCCATTCAAAAATTGATCTCCAATGCTGTTACGTAGCTTATTCTTCACAAAAGTCATCGCAGAAAATCCTCTTTCAACACTTGTCGTCGCAACAGGAAGCATCAACACTAACTTTAATAGCTTATATACTTCTGAATATATAAGATGCTTAGAAGTCTCCACCAACTTCATTGAAAGCTGACCAAGATCTTTTAGGTTTGAAAACCTAACATCTTCTCGCATATCAATAATGAAGTTATCAAGCTGATATTCAAGTTGAGCAATTCAAAGCTTGTAAAGTCATTTTGATATAATTTTGATAATTGTAGCACCTTTTGCTTGTCAAAGGAGGAGAATGAATCGACAGGGCTCAAGCAAGCCATGCAAGTAAGCAACTCTGTGCTCGTCTCATCAAATCGATTGTTAAATTCTTGAAGCTGAAGATCAATAACTGCAAGAAACACCTCAATCTGATAGTGATGAAGATATGTGCAATGTTGAGCAAATCTCTTAGATCTTCCTTGGGGAATATATATAGCATTCATATCCATAACTTCAATCTTATGTTCAGAGCAAAAGTTAAGAACCTTGGAGAAAAATGTTTCCCCCGTCATCTCTCATTTTCTGAAACTGAAGCTTGGTCATTTTGACAAGTGACATTGCATTTACAATATCTAGATCCCTTTTTTGTAAAGCAAGACTCAGTTCACGTGTATACCCAAATATGGCTAGCATCAAGTGAGCCATGAAGACAAAGTCAAATGATTCAACTTTAAACAAGCAACCTTGAGCTTTTGCTTGATCTTCTGATGGAATACTTCCCATTTTGCAAAGAACATCAATTATATCCGGATATAGAGAAACAACACTTAAAATTGATTTATGATGAGATCCCCAACGAGTATCCCCAGGTCTACTCAAGCCAAGCTCTTGATTCAAACCTGTCCCAGTTTCAAGAGTTCCCTCTTCTAAAGCCTTGGAAACTCTTTGAGTATACCTTTCTCTGAGCATTTCTTTTCTTTTACAAGAAGCTCCAACCACATTCAGTAAAAGTGTCAATGAATCAAAGAAAGTCAAACATTCAATATTCTTCTTGGCAACAGCAACTAATGTTAACTGAAGTTGATGAGCAAAGCAATGGATGTAATAAGCACTTGGACTTTCTTTCAAAATTAGAGCCTTAAGTCCGTTGAATTCACCACTCATATTGCTAGCTCCATCATAACCTTGACCACGAATTTTAGATAGACTCAATGAATGCTCCATAAGCAAAGAACACACCGCTGCTTTAAGTGATAAGGCGGTGGTGTCACTAACATGTGCGATACCAAGAAAGCGTTCCACTACCTTACCCTTACTATCTACATAGCGTAGGAAAAGGGCCATCTGTTCCTTCTGAAATACATCACTAGATTCATCAGCCAATATCCCAAAACATTCATCACCAAGATCTTCCATGATAACCTTAATAGTTTCCTTGGCACATGCATTGATAATATCTTTTTGAATTTTTGGTGAAACCAACTGATGGTTTTTCGGGGCATTTTTCAAGACTATTTGCCCAACACTATCATCTATATCCGCAAGCCATTTTAGAAGTTCAAGAAAGTTACCTCTGTTACTTGAATCTTCACTTTCATCATGACCACGAAAAGCTATCCCTTGCCGCAAAAGGTACCTCAAACATTTCAATGAAGCTGTCAAGCGAGCTTTATATTCTGCCTTTGTCTGATCAGACTGCTTCTCAAGTGCTTGTATGATTGATCTGTTGGGGTTCTTAAGAGATTCATACTTTTCAACAGCTAGATTATGGGGACTTCTAATACCACCCACATGCTTCATCAATTTCTCAAATTTTTTCCAGTTTCTGAATCCTTCTTCACCAAACAAATCCTCTCCGGTACCAAAACTAGTTGCAACATCATTCTTGAATAGAAAACAAACAAAGCAAAATGCAGCATCCTTTTCGACACTATACTCAAGCCAAAATATTTATCATACCACATAGCATTGAACTTGCGCAAGTAAGTACCGCACTTTGTTGCTGGGAAGTTGATTAATCTTGGTTGACATGGCCTCTAAGTATGTATACTCGTCTTAAGCATCTTGCTCATTCACATGGTATGTCGTGATTGCTCTTCTTAGTCCTGGATCATGTGGAAGCAAACTAACATCATACATGATTTCGTCACCTTGTAGTGACTTAAGAAGAGGCTCATTCAGCTCCTTGTTATCTTCACTTTCTTGCCTTTCAGGTAGAGGCTCATTATGTATTTCTTGAATTTTATTTGTTTCCTCTTGAGTTGACAGTTTTGTAGCAGATGAAGAAGCTTCTAGAGATTTCCTTTTCTTTTCAAATAAAGCATCAAGTGTACCAAGCTTCTTTGATGGTGTCTTCATTGTTAATCTGAAAGCAAGTCTACACATATTAAAACACATAATTTAATAGAACAATTTAGCATTACTAAATTACTATTAACATTATATAAATAACAATTAGCATTATGGTAGGGGGTTGATAATTGAAACATTCTGATTGAATACTTTAAATATTCTTTCTATTTCGTTGATAGTATTTAAAGAAGAGAAGAATATATAATTGCCAACCTTGACGATTCTAATTTCTAAACTTGGGAACTTATTTGTTATGGTAGTTGTTTGTATCATTTGATATAAATTGGAAATATCATTTGTATCTCAGATGTAAAATTAAATTAGTGTTGTAAGAATTTTTTTAATTTGGATTACTACAAGTGTTACAGGAAATTTTATAGAATAAAGAACTTACATGAATGTATTTGAAATCTTATAATTATATATACATGCATTAGTTAGGGTGCACTACTGGTGTTTTGTATATTCCTTTGATTCTAGAATTAATACAATAAAATATAAGATTGACAGCAGAATAATAATTATCCTTTGTGAATTACTGATGGATTTTTTGTATTTTGTAATTCCTTGCTAATTGCTAACATATTAGTATATCTCTACCATCGCTAATTAGTAATTACCGATGAATTTTCCTATTTTACTACAGATTAACTCGTTGGTAATCACCAATTTTTAGTAGTGGTGGGCGTGGCTCAAGATTTCAATATATATATATATATATATATTATATATATATATATTATATATATATATATATATTATATATAACCCATGAAGTAGGTTCGTGTTCTATAAGAAATTGAAACAGCCATCAGATTAATACAATCAATAAATATTAGTATATTACCATCAAATATGAAGTGGAGGGACGGGAGTTTGATGTTACTTACTTGCTGGGAATTTGGGAAAGTGGTGGAACTGGTCAGCCGCTTTGAAAACTCCAAAGGAGGAGGTGTGTGAGTGTGAGGAATGGGCGGGTGATAATTACAAGATTCTGATGTTTGGGAGACTGGATCTCTGTGACTGACCTCGTCCTCGTGTGGTGTGCGTGGTGGGAAATGGGAATTGCCGAACCCGAATTGGGAAGTAAATAAGTAATTAGTAAAGCTGGTGGTGTGGTGGGAATTGTGGAGCAGCCGAGCAGGAGGAGTGGCGCCTCTGACAGAGGTCGGAGGGGAAAGGGAAATGTGGGAAGTTACAGAGAATATTAGGTTTTAAATTTTGTCCTCTTTATTCTTAAAACTGTGTCGTTTTGACAAGTTAAAAAAACAAAAAATAAAAAAGTGAACATAATAGGATTTGAACTCTGGTTATTGGGTATAAAATTTTACTACTTACCATTACACTACTTACGACATTACATCATTTTATGAATTTACAAAACTATATAAAAACTTATGACTGATTTTCAAAATTTTTTTTTGGGGGGGGGGGGGGGGCAAGTGCCCCCCTTGCCCCCTAGGTCCGCCACTGCTCATATGCTTAATCTTCGTTAAGCACACAAATTCTAATAATACAGACGATGACATGGCTACTATTTTCTCAAACTTTGCTCCACCTCTTCACCACTGCCGTTGCCGCCCCGTCTCATCCCGCTGTCAGCCTCCACCGTCATTGCCGCCCCGCATCATCCCGCTGCCATTAGTTTTCCCAAGTTGCATGTCTTCTTTTTTGTCTATAGAAATAAGTAGATAGGACCAGCTTCTCCTCTTCCCTTATTGCGAGCATAAGCTGGATCTGTATCAGATGGAGTTTGTCTCCTCCTCATATGTTAGAATAATGTTTAGTCCTTTTATCTTTTGCAAAATCTCTTGTGATCAACTTGCTGAGCACAACTGGTGAAGTCGGTAGTGAGATCTTTTGATGCTCCTGGTGGTGCCTTTCTCGACACCATTATCCTCTTTATGCACTACTCTTAAAATGATGCTTTCACTGGCAACTGGATAGATAACCGTCCTCTTGGATAGGGCTGACCTTACTGGGCCGCTCCCTTTGGATTGGTCGTTGTGGTTCTTGCTTTGGCTATGGGTTAGGAGATATCTTGTTGATTCTTCTTACACTGGGGGTACTCTGCTAAGTTCGTGGTCATAGGATGCTTCCAATCTTGCCCGTGTCTGATGCTTCTAACTGTAATCTTGGTTCCTTGTTGGTTATTAGTTCATGGTCTCTTATGCATGTAATCTATTATCTTTAATCTAAAGTCTTATTAAAAAAAGAGTATAGCTACATATGACTGACGGATGGATGGACGGGTCCTAGCTTTCCAATTTGTACTATGTATGTAAGATATAGCAAAAACACTATAGGTGACATATATTTTCTTTAACATTATAATAATGATTCTAGTAATTTATAACTGAAATCTCTCAACGGTTTGCAAAATATAATTAAGGATTAAGAGGGGAATTATATAGGCTAATGAGCCCTAAAATGATTAAGGAATGATTAGAACCTCCAATATATTTATATAAACAAATATATATAGTCCAAAAAGGTCATCAAACCTTACATGAAATATTGGACTAAAGAGGCAGTAATTATAAGGAGGAATCAACTAATAAAGTTGATGTAACATGTAATATATCATTACATGAATTAAGAGCACAAATAACATGAGTGAATAAAAAAACATACTTTAACTAGTCATAATGAATAGTAAAGTATACCAATCACTCGAAAAAATAAATAAATACACCATAGGACAAGGTAACTACATGAGTTACAATCTAACACATGAAATAAGTCCTAATGTACAACATATTAGTTAATAACATTAAAAGAAACATTACAATGTAATTAACCAAAATTTGACCAAACTAACCTTACAAAATATCCAAGGGGGTCGAAAACATTGCAGGGAAAACAAGACACCAAAAGCCATTTTTCTTCTTGGAAGATATTTCCTTAAAACTACTAGTCATACTTTGACTTCTCATCACTTAAATAAAACAATCTAACTCACTCATCCTCCCCCTCTCTCTTCTTGGCCAAGCCCTTCATCCTCTTGCCTAAGATTTTCCTTCTTGTTCTTGCTTCCTTCAAGAACACAACAATGGTGGACAACTAAAGTCTAACCTTTTCTTCTTAAATCTCCTCATTTTATTCTTAAATCTCCTCCTTTTCTTCATCAACAAATCAAGAGCAACACAAGCTCTTCTTCTACATGAACTAAGGCCGAAAATCTACACATTTCCAAGGCAAAAATTTGGAAGTCAAGCAAGGATGGTGCCTAGCTAAGTTCTACAAGCTTAAGGAAGAAAGGTGTTCTAAGCTTCAAGCTTTCCTTTGGTCTTTATATCCAAAAATCTAACCTTTCTTATACTAATTTCTTCCTCTTTTCTCATACAAAATGAAGCTCCTTCTACTTCCTTTGTTGGCCAAAAATATAAACCTTAGGCAGTATGAAATTAATTTGGATGAAAATAATGTTGAATTATGGCTATTTTATTTTTATTAGAATTTTATTTTATGGCTTGTATTATGGCCAAAAGATTAGGCTAAGTTTATAAGCATTTTGGTGTTTTAAGGTTTCCAAAGGTTAAGGACTTTATGGTATTGTATTAGGTGTATAAATATGTTATTAAGGTGTTTGGTTGCTTAACTCCAAAACGTTGGTGGAAGAATACCTATGAAATAGTAAGTGTTTGGTTGAGGTTTAAAGACAAAATTGGGTTTAAATGATTTAGAGTTAATTGGATGTTTTAGCGTTAATATGATTAAAGGACATGTTGGATAATGTAAATAGACCGAAATTGGAGTGGTAAATATTAATATAGCCAAAATTTAGGTGTTAATTTGGTTAGGAATGAAAAATATAAGTTTTTGTAAGTTTTTGGAGTTAAATGAAAACCCTAGGAAACTTTAGGGGGTCAATTTGTACTTTCTGGAGAATTGGGGGTAAGGTAGTGTATTTTGGTCAAACCTAGGTGGACTTAGGGTGTTGACCAAATAAAGAAATAAATGTTAAAAATATGAGCTTAGGAAAGTTCAATGGTGAATTTGGAAGTTTGGAAGAACTTACGGGGCCAATTAGTAAATTCTGGAAAGTTTAAGAGACAGAAAATACACTGGGCAGAATGTGGGTCTGTTTGGAAATATTGAAAATTTGAGTTGAAACTTTGGAATTAAATTAAGTATGTAAATATTATAAGATATGTGGATTGGGAGGTAATTGTAAGATTGGAAAATATTTGGTGGTAAGAATATAATATTTGATGATTATGGGGTATTGGCGTGACTTATGGAATTAATAGTGAAGTTTAATATAAGGTTGAGAATTACATTGTATAACATTAAGCATAAAGTATTAATGTTACTGTATAAAGGTTAGTAGAAACCTTAAGGAGTTTTATGATTCACATGAAATAATGAATATTTGGGATGTTACAGATTATAAACTAAGTTGGGAATTATATAAATTAAGTATAAAGTTTGGTGTATGATTATATTTTTTTGATAGTTACTGTAGGTTTCGAACCCAAGACCTTTGGTTCTAGTTTGGTGTATGATTATATGGTGTTACATTAAGTGAAAGAACTTGATGTAAATATTTAGGGTTGATTGGAAAGGTTAAATTATTAAAGTTTGAGGAGCCTTATAACTCATGGATTATATGGTGTTTGGTTAAATTGGGAATTATACACTAAGGTGTTAGTATTTAATTATGGAAGAGTATAATTAGAGAATACCTTAAGTCATTAATCTAAGGTTGGAAATTATATAACCATTTATAAAGGGTTAGTGGTTTGGGTTAAATAATAGGTTATATTAAACCTAGAATAAATTCTAAGGTCATTAGAATATGTAATAATGTTGACCTTGACCGTGTTGACCAATTAGAGGGTTAACTGTGTTGACCAAACCGATAGTTTGACTGCATTTACCAAGTCAACTAAATTAACCAAATTAAAAGGGTCAATTTGACCAACTTGTTAATTAAATGAGAATCTAAAAGCATGAGGCCATTAACATTAAAGTTCAATTACACTAATACCATATTGTAACAAATCTATATGAGTGTGTATATATATACATAAATATATACCTATGATTAAAAGAAATAAATGTAGTGAATGACTTAATCCTAAAGTTGTAGAATAATACAACTATGTTAGTTACTGACATTATTAGAGGATTAAATAACTAATCCCGTACTTGAGTACATTAAGTAAAAACCTGACTAATAACGAGTGACAAACACTGGGTTAATTACAAGGGATTAATAGTTGTAAAGGAAACTAGGATGGTTTAGTGAATTATTGTAAATGAATACTTAGCGTCATATTCCAAAGCTAAGAGAATAGAGGACGAGCGCGGGATTCCACGCTAGCGTCTCATACGTCGGTGTACGGTATGTTGTTGTGTGATTTGATTGTTCCCGACGAAATCCTTGGGTTCGGATATGTGTGTATTGTATGATAAGATGATATGCGCGATTGTATTATTGTAATATTTGTGTAATTTATTTGCCCGAATATCTTGCTTGATTAACTGTGCACATTATTATTTGAACCGAGGTAAATACAGAATGTGACTTGAATCAAGTAATGAGATGTGGTAAGGAAATTATCACTATGATAGGATAATGACATACATTATATTATCCTAAGTAACCTAAGAGATACCTTAGGTAGAGCATGGTAATGCCATCCTCAAGAAATGCACATTCGAACATGAGAATATCCTAGATAAATTTTAGGCCTACACTAAGACCTAAAAGGCTTATATACACTTGAGAAATTATTCACTATAACACCTAGGGTTGAACCTTAGGCAAGGAGATTAAGAGAACTTAATCATATGGTGAAAGGTTGGTTATTATGAGAAATCTAAAATGTTCTTGGTTACGCATTGTGATCACAAATGAGGGAATGACTATTGCGGGTCCACTCGATATATTATATTCCAATGGATCAGATTGATCGTTGGACGGGTCAATACCATTGGTGACAGGATTCGGTCTTTGGTAACCCGCCATCTAATGGGGATAAGGAGGAGTCAGATCACTACCGTTGGTGACAAGATACTGCCTTTGGTGACCGGCCATCGAATATGGTAAGTAATTGGTTGAAGACATGTCGTCTTCTAACACGACGACTGTCAAGAACTAAGAGTTAAGGTAATGAAATAATTAAACATCAGTTAAACGTTAGTATGAGACTCCAAGTAACTCTCGTAAAGTTGGATAACGAACCAAGGGCCTTGAAGGCCGGATAATGAGAACAATTAAAAAGAAAACTACCCTCGTATCATTATTATCTGAACTTATTTATTGTACTGATTATATGGATGAGTTATATGTGGAATTGTGTATATGTATGTTGGAAGAATTGTTGGTTGTTTAAGTATTGCTTTTACAGCTTTGTTATATTAAATGGAATAGCATGAAAATGAAACTGCATGTTAACTCGACTAAATAACTCAAGGGGTTGAGGGCGCATGACGGTTGCATAATAACATACTCAGCAGAAGCTGATTCCATACAAACAAACAATAGTACAGGACCGTAGTTGCAGAAGACCGATGCCGGAGCGCGGGTTTTTGGGGTAGTTAGCTGTAAACTACCATTTTTTAATATACTTTTGGATTATATTTTTGGATATACGGTTAGTGTATAAGAAAAATGATATAGTTTAGATTTTTCATGTACTTTGGTTAAGGTTGTATGTTAAATTAAACTATCTCTTGGTCATCACATCATTCGATGGATTGTATATGTAATTTGGATGCTTCATTACTCACAAGGGTGTGTAATGACGGTAACACCCAGTGATAATACGATTGTATTTATTTCCACTGCGATCGGCTTATTTAATTATGCTAAGTATGGAGGATATGACAGGATTGCGAGATAGGGGGTGTTACAATAACCCAATGATCAATAAAAAACCAATCATTGGATATTTATTACTTACTCTCAAATAATTCACCACAACTACTATTACAACTACTACTATACACTACTACTAATAATCAACCAGTACAATGTTAATACCTTCTAATTCTTGACATTGATCAATGTCTAGACACAACAGTAAAATGTTATTGCGACAAGAAGAAAGAGGAAACTGAGAAAAGAGAGCTAACTTCCCATTAGTGTAAATTAAGAATAGGCAAACTTCCCGAGTGTTTGTAGGACAACCACATATATACCTATACACCTGACTAAAACCATTAGTGCCCTCTGTCTAATAACAAATAAACTAACGGTAGAGTACAGAACAATAAGAGGAGAATTACATGAGGAATAAAATAACTTAGGTGGGCTAACTTATTGATAAACATTGCATCCTAATAGACCCCCTCAAATCATGCAAGGATTGGCATGATTTGACGTAAAACTATAGCATAACCCAATTCAAGGTTTTCTATCCCAGTTCTTCGAACCTAACTGCTTAATTGATAATGGATAATGCCTTCCTGGAAGAGTCTTCGGTGGCATATGTGCCAATTGTCCTTGGAGTTTATAAACTTCACACTTATGAGACCATCTTGAAGTTTCTCTCACACAAAGTGAATATCTAACTCAATATGCTTTGTCCTCTCTTGCGATACAGGATTCTTGGTTATGCGGATAGCTGCTCGACTATCAAATCTCACGAGAATTGGCTTGACATCAGGTACTCCAAGCTCATCAAGTAACCTTATTATCCAACTGAGTTCCGCAATGACCTGCCTCATACTTTGATATTCAAACTCTCCAGGGAAAAAAGCAACACTAGTCCGTTTCTTAGATTTTCTAGATAAAGAACTTCCACCAAGGCAAATAAAATAACCACTTATAGAACTTCTAGTATTGGGGACAACTTGCTCAATCTGCATCAAGGTAAGCAACTAAATTAAAATATTTCTTACTGTGTGAAAGAAAATTAAGCTTGCCCACAACGCGCCTATAGAAACTAGGATCATCAAGTAAAGTGTTTTCATCTTTCCTATAGTTTGATGTTTAGATCTAAGGGACAAACTTCCGCCTTCTTGTCTAGATAGTCGAATTAACTCAGCTAACCCGTCCTCACTATAGTTTTTCTACAATAAAATGGTACCCTCTGCGCTGTGAAGAAACTTCATTCCTAAAAAGACGTTAAGCCTTCTTAAATCTTTGACCCTAAACTTTTGATCAAGATCATATTTAACAGAATGTATAAGATCAACATCATCACCGGTAATAAGGATATCATCCACATAAACCACAAGAATGCACGTCTTATTATCTACAACTTTAATAAACTAAGAATAGTCATTCATTGTCTGTTTGAAGCCCAAATCCTTAAAAACACTAAGATTTTGATGCCTTTGCCTAGAAGCTTGTTTCAAGCCATATGGGGATTTTCTTAACTTACAATTTTTTCCTGATCTCTCTTGTTGATGCAACTTTAGAATTCCCATGAAAACATCTCCCTCTAAGTCCCCATGAAGAAAAGCATTGTTAACATCCAATTGTCCTATTTACCAATTCCTTTTTGTGGCTACCAAAACTAGAGCTTTAATTATAGTGAATTTGACAACGGGATAAAAAGTCTCTAAGTAATCTATTCCATATCTTTGAGTGAAAATCTTGGCCACAAGCCTAGCTTTGCAAATTTCTACTGAACTATCAGCCCTACATTTAAATCTATAAACCCATTTACACTTGGCAACTTTCTTTCCAATGGGAAGATCAATAATATCCCAAGTTTTATTTTTGTCTAAGGCTTCAAATCCCTCCAGCATAGCTGCTTACCACCCAGGGTCCATAATAGCATCACTATAAAGAGTTGGTTCAAGTTCTATTTTCAAGGCAGAATGAAAGCAAGCATGACCAGGAGTATTGACAAACAAGAGTAGTATTAATTCCTAGAAAGCCTATAATTTGCAATGTTGTCATCATCACTTAATAAGTCAAGTTAAAAAAAATTATCATCACTTTTGTAGTTAAAATAGCACAATTTTTTCTAGATATCTATCATGCAAAATTTGTGAGAAACAATCAGAAGAGAACTTATCTCCATTAGCTAGAGAAGAACCAACAATGTGATCTTCCAAGTGCTTAGGAGGATGTTTCTCCCTTGCTGATCGTCTTAGTACTTCCTCTGTCGTGCTGTTATATCAGCAGAATTAGGTGTTGCTTCTATTTTTTTTTCTACTCTGTTGTACAATATCTAGAGGTGATCATTCGGGCGGGCGGGCCGGGTTCGGGCCGGGCTAAGGAAAATTTTAGGCCCGTCGGGCCTATTTTAAAAAACCAAGCCCGGTTTTTTACATGCTCGGGCCGAGCCGGGCTAGGCCGGTTTTTTTCTAGGTTTTGTCGAAGTCCGGCCCGGTTTTTAATTTTTTTATATAAATTAATTAAAAAAAATTAAATTAATATATTTTGATATAGATTCATATAGTATATATATAACTTAATTAAATTTTATATATTATATATAATTTTTGTATATTATATATAATATTGTATATATTATATAAAAATTAAATAAAATTAATATGTATATTACATTTTAAAAAATAATAATAAAAAATATAAAATCGGGTCGGGCTGGGCCGGGCTTGTCCACGGGCTCAAAAAATGTGCTACGGCCCGGCCCGGTTTTTTATTCGGGCCTGGTTTTATGTCCAGGCCCGCTCGGAAGCCCAATCGGGTTTGGGCCTGTCGGGCTTTTTTACGGGCCGGGTCGGACCGGGCTGCCGGGCCGGACACATTATGATCACCTCTAACAATATCTGATGGCATTTCTTCTCTTATCTGCCCTTGTGGTGAAATACTTTGATTTCACTAAACATAAAGATCAGAAAAAGAATCAAGTGGCTCCCGTCCTTCAGAACGGTTTGCTGCTCTCTTAATGGTTTCATCATTCTCATCAGGATAAAAGGTTAGCATTATCTCTTAAAAAGAATTCACTGTCAGCACCATCAATCAAGATATTTCAAAGGGACAGAGATTCTCATGAAAAACATTATCTCTACTAACAAAAATTATGTTATTATCAAGATCAAGCAATTTATAACCCTAATTTCGTTGAGGATAAACAAGATGGGCAACTTTGACAGATCTAGGAGCAAACTTATCATGTTGACTTTTGTTTATCTTGACAAAAGAGAGACATCCAAATCATTGTAATTCATGATAGTCAGGTTTAGTGGTGTAAATTATTTCGAAAGGAATTTTATCACCGACGCTACTAAGAGACATTCTGTTTATTAAATAAGCTGTTGTGGAAATACTATCATCCCAAAATTTTGTGGGTAAACCTAAGTGAAACATCAAGGCTCTAGTAATTTCATGTGCTTGTGCTTCCGCTTCATAACACCATTTTGTTTTGGAGTATGACCACAGGTGGTCTGTTGAAGAATACATTTTTCCTTAAGAAAATCAGTCCCAACCTTGGAACTACCAAGCTCATATGCTTTATCAGTTTGTAGGATCTTAACCATCTTATTAAACTGTGTTTTAATCATCTTGAAGAACATTCTTAAGCAAGATAAGTGAACTTAATCTTATTTCACCCACAATCCTCACAAACTGCGCATGGCCATCAGGGATGTCCACAATATGATGATTATCAAGCACTATATAATTATTAAATAAGAGATAAGTCTCCACACATATGATCCAATGCTTCACTATCTAAACTCCAGTCGCTGTTGCAAGTTTTTTCTGTTAGAATTAGTATTCATGGCTAGATGATTCATATGCTTTATGCTTAGACAAGATGAAGAAAATGATATTTTAGCAGCAAAACCACAGTTCGAAGGATCCATGTTTGTTGGTTCCTTATTCACACACTACGATTTACTGATGTAATCCAGCAACTGAGCAATTTGCTGACTGGTGAGAACGCCACCAAGGGGATCCCTTGAGTTTCCCTCAATCCTTACTCCCTTTTTTCAACAGTACTGGCATTGGCACTGCTTCTTTTGTCCTTGTTATTTCTCCAATTGGGTGGAAAACCGTTCTTCCGGAAACACCAGTTTTCTATATGACCAAGCTTGTGACGGTGAGACTATAAGTTTGTTCTCATAAGTATGGTTTTTGTTCACAGGTCTTCTTATTTGCTCGGTAGCGGATGAAAGTGGATTTCCATTTCCTCTGTTGAAATTGTAGAGCATATACGTTCATGCCTTTCTTCTTCAGCTAGGAGGGAACAAACTTCATCAATTGAAGGATAGGGTTCAAGAATGAGAATAGTACCAAGCACAGCCGAAAACGAGTCATTCAACCCGTAAGGAACTTGATGACTATTTTCTCTCTAATGTATTCCTTGAATTTATTGTTTCCTTCGCAAGAACAGGAATAAGGTATAGCTTTTGTCACATCAATCTCATCCCATAACTTCCTGATATTTGTAAAGTAGACGCAGATGTCGTCATTTCCTTGATTGGTGTTCTCCGGTCTGTGTTCGAGATCATAGATCCTGGTATAGTGTTCGATTGATCAAACCAGGTGCAAAGTTCCTTCCAAAAAATGTGCGACTGACTGTGCAAATATAACAGATTCTGCAATGTTTCTTTCTAACTCTGTAAGCAGCCATAAAACTAATCATACTATTGCACTATTTCCAAGCTTTAGCCCTAATATTACAATCCGTCGGCTGCTTGAAAGATCCGTCGACTCCAATACAATCTCACCTTTTATGTGCAAACATATATATCTAGAGCAAATGATAATAATTCTCACACAATAAGTTCTTATTATTATATTCTTGTCTAACTAGCTATATAGTACATACACTTTTCATAGTATTATATGCTAAACTACTACTAACAACTATTGATGGTGAGTCCGATGTATAATAGGTATGTATCCCTTTCATATGCAGTAGCCAATGATAATGACACATCCACCATGATGATTACTTTTGAATTGACCATTAATTACATTGCTACTATCTCGATCATGTGTGGGCCATCTAGCACTTATTAACTTTTTTTTCCATAGTAGAACGTGTTATTATATACGAAACAAGATCATGATCATATATGTTATAAAATTTCATGAACTCTATTTCAACCAAACATTTTGCCACTATGAAAAGTAAACTTTATGGATGTCACATCACCTAACCATGTCCGTTTATAGTTGCATGATTGTTTTAACTGCTTTCTTCATTGTGGATCCTCCCATGATTATTAAGAATAAACAACTTAAATGTTGATATTGGTAACGTATAATTAAGGTCCTTCAGTTTTTACACATTACATGTGATCCATATATCAACCTGGTCTGGTGGTGCTATCTGAGTTCTAAATAGTGGAAACAAATAGAAGGGACCTACCTATACCTGGCTATTCGGGTCACTCGGTTTGGGTTCGGATCGGTTCGATTCGGATCAATTTATAGATATTCACTATTTGGTTCGGTTCGGATCGGATCGGATCGGGTCATCTTGTTAAAATTAAATTCGGGTGACTTCGGTTTGGTTGATTTCGGGTTCGGGTGCTTTCGGTTCGGGCTAACATCTGTATTTTTCGGTTTTTTCAGGTTATGGGTCAAATTCGGGTGACTTACCACATTATGCTTAATTGACAAAAATTTTAAAGTACAAATTTAAGCAACCTTTGTAACTTGTATTGATTCTCATATTTGGATCCAAATTCTCTTAATATAGTGTTACTCTTGATGAAGATTGCTATTGTGTATTGGTTGGTTATACATAACAAATTGGATGACAATATTTTTAATATTAATTTTTAACTATAGATTTATTAATTGTATCGACCAAGTATAAATTTAAAATTTGGCGAATCAGTGGTCAATATTTGGCACTCGACGCTGAGTCTATTCCCCCCCCCCCCCCACGCCCGACGCTGTGCCTGTGCCTCCCGCCATCCCGCTCCCGTCACACTCCGTGTGCGTCCTGCGTCAGCGCCCGTCATCTTGAGCAAGTGTCGCGCGCCTACGTCAATCCATCACCACCTTGTGCTTGTGCCCTTATGCGTCTGTCATCACTCGCATCCATGACTTCATGTTGTGTGTGCACCACCGATCACCGTCTCGCATGTGCGCCTCGTGCAGGCGCCTCTAGTAGCTTATTACTCTCGTACAGGGGTTGTCCCTTTATCTTCTTATTTTATCAATTTTTTACCCCTAATTTAATTTAATTATTCATACAAATATATTTAAATGAGATGCAAGTTTTGTAATCTTTATTCTTTTGTGGTATTAATAAGAAACCTAAGTAGTGATGTGATGATATATACACATACATATTTAAACCATTCTCAAGCTTGATATTGTAATCTTTATTTAAGTAAGGTGTAAGTTTTGTAATCTTTATTCTTCAACATCTACACATCAATCGTGGTTAGTATATTTCTTAACTGAAAAGTTTATACATTTATTGGTTATACATAATCAAATTGGATGACAATATTTTTAATATTAATTTTAAACAGAAGGATAATGGAAGTTTGTCTAGTTTCATGTGTGGTTTGGGTGAATTTGGTTCGAGTGAATTCAATTCGGGTCAATTCGGTTCGGGTCAATTCGATTCAGGTAAATTCGGTTCGGGTGAATTCAGGTATATCAAACTTCGGTTTGATTCGGTTTTGGTTTGGTTCGGTTCGAATTTTCGGGTCACATCATTCGGTTTAAATTTAGATTCAGATCGGGTTGGATCGGGTCGGTTTTTCTGGTTCAGGTCACCTTTGCAAGATATTGACCTACCTACCTCAAAGCATGGCCATAAGAAGAACTATAACTAAAAAAGGGATAATTAATGTCTCTACTTTTCCACACGTCATTTGGAAACAAATTTAACCCCTGGATGTTGTTAATAGTATTATTATCGCAAACGGCAAACTGGTTGGTGACATTACTTCATGGTCGTCATATAATAGCGGAACACACAATGGGCATATCTATGATCAATTGCTGCATTCTAAAAATTAATTAATAGTGGAATACAGTGGAGTAGGTGCAGATTTATTATTGAAGTTTACATCATTCATTGGAAAATTATCAAATCAAATGTATGCATCAAAGTACGTAAGATGTGAATTCGAAGGGGCGTATTAATTGAATTGAAATCAGAACCACTATTTTATCCCATCACGAGAATATTGTCACCGCTTTCATGTTTCATATTTTTCTAAATAACTCATATATTATGAGAATTGAATTTGATTTGAACATATATCATATCGGTTTTGACATATTTAATATAACCCGTTTTATCACCAACGCAATTACTTGGCTACAAGTGGATGTACAGAGATGGCTACATCCATGTAGCGCTTTACGTCACTTTTTTTTGTGTGTTAGGCGTGTGTATGCTATGCGCGATCTCCGTAGCGTTGTGTGATATATTTTTTCTTTTTTTATTACAAAATCTTTGTATTATTATAACTTTTAATATATAGGTCTAAAATGAAAAAAAAATTATATCATTATTCATATAAATTTCAGCTCTTCAAAACAAAATCAGTCATGAATATATTTTTGACAACTTTGAAAAAAATATTATTTTTACATATATAAGTCGTTCTATACTTTAATGTGAGGATGCATGTACATATTTTAATGTGAGAATGTACATGTTTTAATGTAACGATGTACATGTTCAAATGTGAGAATGTAAGAATGTACATGTTCTTTAATGAACATGTGTACATGTTTGTATGACCATCTGTGTAAGTTTTCTCCCTTATATGTACAGATTTTAATCTAAGGATGTACATATTTAATGATTCGTATAGATATATGTGACAATATGTATATTTTTAATGCGAGGATGTACATGTTTTTACGTGTGGGTATACATATTTTAGTGAACATTTGTACAGGTTTGTATGAATATTTGTACAAGTTTTTTTTACGTTCTGTGCACTATATATGGAAAAATAATTTTTTTTAAAGTTGTCAAAATATATTCATGACTAGTCTTGTTTTGAAGAGCTTGAATTTAGGTGAACAATGATATAATTTTTTTCATTTTAGACTTATATATTAAAAGTTACAATAATTTAAAGATTTTGTGATAAAAAAAACAAACGTAAACGCTTGAAAAAAAAAAGAAAAAGAAAGGCGCGCCAACAGGACGTAGCCAACTTTGGCTACAATTGGCTTTAGCCAAGACTCGCTGTATCACCAAATAACTAGCTAGAATATTGGGTATTAAAATAAATTTTCATAAACTCAAGAAAATATCTTATTCTACACTTATTAATTAATCATACGATCAATTTTAATACACTTAAATAACTTCAAAAAAGGAACAAAACATATCCATAACTATTGATAATTAAATTTTAGGGAAAATTCACGAGATACCTCTATTTTTTTTCGTAATTCACAATATACCCCTGTGATTTTCATAATTCAACTTTAAGCATACTTAAATGTTATCCAAAATTGATGAAACTTTACATGGATGATGCTAAAGTGTTATATTTTGGTCCAATATCAAATTTGAAGTTTTTTAAGCTCACATGTGACCTGTGGGACCCAATGAACATGTGACTACTCATTGGGTCCCACCGGTCACATGTGAGCTTAAAAAACTTCAAATTTGATATTAGACCAAAATATAACACTTTAACATCGTCCATGTAAAGTTCCATCAATTTTGGACAACATTTAAGCATGTTTAAAGTTGAATTACTAAAATCACAGGGGTATATTGTGAATTACGAAAGAAAATAGGAGTATCTCGTGAATTTTCCCTAAATTTTATTATCCAGGGAATGGACTTCACGGTCAAGTGACCCCATAATTTTTGTAAAAAAATTAATTATAGTAATTTCAAATGTAATTTTTTATTATATAATAGATGTTTTTATATGTCGGTGACCTCATAAAATTCAAAAAAAGAAATTAATTATAATTTTTTTATTTGTCAAGACCCATAGCTTTCAATCTGTGGGTCTGTCCGTGCTATTATCATTGAAGTGTTTGTTGAAATACAGGTTTCTTCTCTGTTAGGTCTCTGTTAAGTTAAGTTTGTGTTAGTTGTTGTTAGTTAGCTTCAGTTAGTGAGCAATTTAGTTGTTGTTAGTGAGTACTGTATATATTAGTCTTAGTACATTACCTTTGTATTCAATTCAATTCAATCAATACATTCTATCACTACAGATTCTTCTTCACTGCACTTTTTCTGTGGGCACTCACAGTTTCTTCGTGGTATTAGAGCGAGAAGCTCTTCACCTCTGATGGCTGAGCTTCTATGGCGAAAGAAAGCAAGTAGCCTGAAGGCAAGAGAACGTCGTTGTTCAAGAAGAGAAGA
The DNA here is from genome assembly GCA_023374045.1 of Limonium bicolor. Taxonomy (NCBI): domain Eukaryota; kingdom Viridiplantae; phylum Streptophyta; class Magnoliopsida; order Caryophyllales; family Plumbaginaceae; genus Limonium; species Limonium bicolor. Next base: position 102,558,611 of record CM041776.1, on the reverse strand, counting down.
CGGAGAGTTATGGCGACAAAAAGTCTTCTTCTGTCCTCCAAAGACCCGTTGTATCTCAAACAATAATGAGCATCCTTGGCTTGCACTCACCTGGAAGTTCGACAGGGGTTCCTTTGGAAAATGAAGAGAATCATGATGGTTTCATCGAGAGTGAAGAACAAATTTTCTTTTATAGAAGGGAAAGTTGAAAAACCGGTGGAAGATTCAAGTCGCTACCAAGATTCGCTAAAGTACGACAACATGGTATTTTCATGGATAATGAACTACCTCAAGAAAAGCATAGTGAAGTCGGTTGTCTAGTGCGACTTGGCACAAGAAACTTGGAAATGCTTGGAGGCTTGATTTGATCAACCGAATCGGGCGCAAATATATGCTATTTCTCAAGAAATTATAGAGCTCGGTAGAAAGAAGACACCGTCATGAATCGTTTCACCCGTCTGAAGAGCCTTGGGGATCAACACCCTTCAGCGAGAAAAATTACTATGAATGATTATCTTCAGGATCTTTTGGAAAAGGAAAGAACAATGAAGTTTTTGATGGGGCTCAATTCCTCCTCCGCGACCACGAGAGCAAACATTCTCCTCGTGAATCCCAAGCCTACCCTAGACCAAGTGTTTGCTATGGTTCTTCAAGATGAAAGCGTCATTGAATTTCATATCAGAACAAAGCCGATCCTCAGATCATGGCTTGCAATTCGGATGTAGGTTCTCAGTTTAGCACTTCGAACAAGAATCTTACGACCCAATCTAACTCGTTTAAGATGACAAACATAAAAAGAGGAAACATCAATTGTGACCATTGCGGAGAAAGGGGTCACGCAATCAATAATTGCTTCCTCCTTGATGGTCGTCCTAAGATCTGGAAGTTGAACAACAGAATAAGAAAGGGTATGTCAAATTCAGCAATTGAAGAAGAAGAATCCGCTCATGTCTTGAACCTTACCAAAGAAAGTCATCTCAACACCCTAAATCGAGATCAACTCGTAGGGCTTGTGGGACATCTATCCTCTGTACATCTAATTAAGAAACTGAGCCAAGATGAATATTGTGGGTTTGCCAGTATTCATAACTCTTATTGTTTGACCTCTGCTGAAAATCGATCTTTTGATTTTTTCTGGATTCATGATACCGGTGCCATAGAGAATTTGACTAGTAACTTCAAATTAAAGGGATTGTTCATATAGGAAATGATTTCACATAGTATGTTTTGTATGTTCCAAGTTTAAGTTCAGTCTTCTTTCCGTTAATAGGCTTATTGATCAAATTAAGATGCCCATTGTGTTTAGTCATGATGCTTGTTTTATACGGGATCTTAATTCAAGAAACTTAAAAGAAATTGGAAAAGTGGTTGGAGGTCTTTACTTGCTTGATAACAAAAGATTTTGAGATTTTCTGAAATCTAAGTCTAGTTCTCGTAAACATAGTTTCATTTCAGCTGTCTGTAACATTGATAAAAGCATTGTAAGGTGGCATAGAAACTAGGTCATGCCCCTATTGAAAATATGAAGAAAATTCAATGTATTCATCTGAACAAGATTCTTGAAACTTTTCCTTGTGATGTATGTTTCAAAGCTAGATCTGTAAGACCAAAGTTTGATCTTAGTGCTATTAAAACTGATGAACCCTTTTAGGTTTTGCATATAGTTACAGTGGGTCCATTTAGGGTTTCCACTTATGATAATTTGAGTTACTTTCTTACTATTGTTGATGACTATAGGACTATTTGGACATGTTTTATCTGAATCATTCATTTTTTTGTGTGGTTTTATTGCTTATGTTGAGAGAGAATTTGGAAAGAAAGTAAAATTTATTAGAAGTAATAATTCCTCTTAATTAGGTACTAGCAAAGAAGGAATTGATTTCTTTAGAAAAATTGGCATTGTTCATCAGAAAACATGCGCCTACACTCCCCTAACAAAATGGGATTGTAGAAAGAAAACATAGGCACTTGCTAGAAGTGGCTATAACAGTCTATTTCAATCTGGTGTTAACATTAAATTATGAGGAGATGCATTTTGCATGCCACCATGATCATAAATAGGTTACTCTCTAGAACCATAGGTTTTGAAACTCCCTTTGAGAGACTCTTTAAAAAGAAATCGGATTATGATGCCTTAAAGCCATTTAGTTGTCTTTGTTACAAGATTGTTTTGGATAAAATCAAAGGTAAGTTTGATCCAAGCGCTAAGGTTTGTATTTATCTAGGTGACGCACTTGATAGAAAGGGTTACAAGGTTCTAGATATTCATGATCAGGTTATGACTGTCTCTAGAGACGTTAGATTCTTCGAGGATGCTTTCCCTTTTGTCAATAAATCGAACAGTAATCAAATACATCAAGTTTACCGGAATTCCAATGTTCATGAATATGAAAGTCCCTCTTTTGATACTAGCAATGACTATCTTAATGTTCCTGATGAGGGTTGTGACATGAGCATAGATATAACTACCTTAAATGATTTGTCCTTTGTCTCACAAGACATTTTTCTAGAAGATTCTTGATAAGTGGTGAAATAATGCTATTTTAAGATCTTCATTCACCTTCATTTTATCGGGTGCATAACTTATTTCACCACTTAATAGAGTGTTTTTGTGATTAATAGTGAACTTATAGAGTTTGATCTCTTGATAGGTAAAAGCTCATTTTGAGCATACTTTTGGGTTCTTTTTGAGCTAGTGGCATGCATCAACAGACTCCCATCTCTTAAGCTTTCTAACGCCGCAAATGGGGAGCAATTCTGAGCCACAACGAAGATTCTAGGCCTCGCGTAAGTTAGAGCAAATCTCTGGAGCATGACCGACCCACAGGACCGACCCACTCTGGGTCGGTCGGATTGTTCATTCCGGGTGTCCAAGCTTCTGGAATCGACCGACCCATGAGTCTGGGTCGGTCGTGGGTCGGGCGTACTTAAATTACTCACGTGTCTTCTTCTTCGGAGACCGACCGACCCAGTCTGGGTCGGTCGGACGGAAAATTTGCCCAAATTTATGTTTTTAAGAGCTGATTTTTGGGACTCTCCTCTCATTCTACACTACACACCCTTAGAGACTGAAACAAGGAGAGAGAGAGAGAGGCGATTTGGAAGGAGAAAAGAAAAGGAAGAACAAGAGAATGAAGTAGAGGAAGAAAGCTCACCTTCTCCAAGCTTAACCACCTCCAACAATGGCTTTCTCTCTCTCTTTTATGTATCTCTATGGCTGAGTAGAACTATTTAGCACTTTGGGATGGGGATTTGAACTTGAATCCCCCAACTAGCTTGTAAACCCTTACTTCATTAATTATTATTGTTTTCTCTCTCTTGTGCATTTAATGCTTTAACTTGATCAATTATGGAATTTATGGTGATTCCCAACAACACATGACTTTGAGTTGGGGGTTGTGACCTATAGTAGAGAGAAACCCTAGATTAGTTTTGAACTTCTCTTGATTTGAGAGTATCTAGGTAAGAGGTGGCTCTTCCATGACTTGGATAGCCATTACAATAGTTCAAATAGACAATTTGAGTGAAATGGGTTTATGAGTGAAGTTGGGGTGAATTTAGGTGAGAATAACCATCCTAGGGTGCTTCCCATCTCAAACCCTTAACAACCAGTTTTAGTTTCCAAAGTTAAGTTGCAGTTTTTCTTGAACAAAACCACTAAGCTTGCCGCCGGCTAAAACCCCCCCTTTTTACTTATTTATTGTTCCGTTACCGAATACCGATGCTTGGGAGACAGATAATCAATTTCCTGGTGGAACGACACTCGCTATTTACTACTTCGATTGGGTCCACTTGCCTATACTTTGTGATATTGACCTGCATATACATATTTCCTCTGACAATTCTACAAATTCATATTCTGCTCTTCCATCATCAGAGACTTCACCGCAGTACAGTGAGCATCTTATTACTGAAACAAATGTCACTAGGCCATCTATGGAAAGAAGAGCTTCTGCTCATCTTAATGATTATGTGGTAGATATAACAAGAGCAGTTACCAGTGACATTATTTCTAGTATTCTGACAAAAGAGATTGAGCAAGAAATTTGCAGGTGATAAAGATCATGCCTGTGATGTTAGCAGTGAACAAATAGACCCAGATTGCAAATGCATCAGCTTAGCAAATCTACAACCTTGCAAGGTAAATCAACCCAACACTTCTCTTGCTTTCCATGTTAGTACATGCAATGAATTTAGTGATCCTCAATCATATGAAGATGTTATTAAATACCCAGGCTAGAAAGATGCAATGAAACAAAAATTAGATGCTTTAGAAAGTAATAAGACTTGGGATTTAGTTCCCCTTCCTCCTATTAGAAAGCCTATAGGTTGCAAGTGGATTTTCAAAACTAAATTCTTTTCTGATGGGAAAATTGAAAGGCTAAAAGTGAGGCTTGTAGCTCAGGTTTTTACTCAAAGATATGGTTTTGACTACAATGGAACTTTTTTCCCGGTGGCTAAAATGACAACTATAAGAACCCTTGTTGTTGTAGTTGTGAAGTAGGGATGGATTATAGATCAAATGGATGTTAATAATGCTTTTCTTCATGGTTATTTAAATGAGGAGGTTTACATGAATGTTCCTAAGGGTTTAAATCATCATACTCATGGAAATGTTTGCAAATTAAACAAGGTTTTGTATGGTTTGAAACAGTCTTCTAGACAATGGTATGAAAATCTAACCTTTTTTTTTTTTGCAAAGTCTTGGTTTCAGTCAGTCTTTGAATGACTATTCTATGATAAGTGAACATGTTGGCAAAAGTATTACTTATGTTACCATCTATGTGGAAGACCTTCTAGTGGCTGGAAATTCAACACGTGAGATAAAAAAAATAAAATCTGCATTGAATGAGAAGTTTAAGATCAAAGACTGGCAGATTACATTTCTTTGTAGTTATGGAGTTTTTGCATACAAATGATGGTGTTGTTCTGTTATAAAGGAAGTTTGCACTAGATTTACTTAAGGAGTATGGCTGTTTCGGAAGGAAATCTATTGTTTCTCCTTTAAGTGCGGGTTTGCAGCTCGAAAAGGAGCCAAAGGTGACTATGCATGATCCAACACAGTACATAAAACTTGTTGGAAAAATCAATTTCTTGACACATAGCAGACCGGCTCTGAGTTTCGCAGCTCAACACCTCAGTCAATTCTTGCAGAAACCGGGAGAAGAACATTTGCAGGTTGTGCTCATATACTATCCTACATAGTTAAACTGTGGATTATGGGGTGTTCTACAACGATAGGCATGATATGCATCTCTTGAATATGGTGATGCCGACTGGGTGACATGCGCACACTACAGAAGGTTGGTAAGTGGGTATGTCATTCAATTGGGTGGCTCGCCTATCACCTCGAAATCAAAGAAGTAATCGAGAGTGTCGCTTTCCACAGCTGAAGTGGAATACCGCTCAATCAAAAGAGTCACAATTGAACTCTGTTGATTAACTCGTTTACTCACTGAACTGAGTGTCGACACAGTCACCCCGATTCCAGTGAAATCTGACAACAATTCTATATTGTTCATTGCTCGAAATCTAGTCCTACACGAGCTAACTAAACACATTGATCGAGTTGGATGTTCATTTCGTGTGACAACAAAAGGTTCAATAAGGCTTGATAAGAGTATATTAATTCCACCTCATTAGCAGGTGGCTGACATGATGACTAAAAGCCTTCCAGGCAAAGGCTATCTTCCAGTTTTTCGCATGTTAGGAATGAAGAAACCAGAATAGCGTCAAGTCTTTCATACTTTATAGAGTGTAAGACATGAAGGGGTGTTGAAATATAGGTTTCTTCTCTCTTAGATCTCTCTTAAGTTAAAGTTAAGTTAAGCTTCTGTTAGTTGCTGTTAGTGAGTAGTTTGATTACTGTTAGCGAGTACTGTATATATTAGTCTCAGTACATTACCTCTGTATTCAATTCAATCAATACGTGTTATCACTATAGATTCTTCGCCACTTCAGTTCTCTCTATGGTCACTCACGGTTTCTTCAGTGTTTCCGTTGAAATGCTAAATAGACTGCTCTCCACATCTTCAACGACAAAGGCCGCGCAATCGTATATAGGATGGAGTGATTTAAGTTTTAAAGTTGTACACTACGTAGGTACGCTGCGTGTAGCTCTATCTATCTTTTTATGAGCTTACTGTAACGACAAGTTATTAATGTTTTGTATGAAATTATATTGCACATGAGTTGTGGATAAGGATAATAAGACAATAAATTAAAGGTGGCCAATGTGACCGAATAGAAGTAGAATCGATGGGACCGAATCGAAACCGGTTGGATGCAGAATCGGTCGGAATCAATTCGGAACCGATTTGGAACCGGAACGGCATGTTACTCAAACAAATCCGAATACACGTTTTCATATTCGGTACCGAACCAGAACCGACCTGAAACCACCTTGGAACCGATTAGAACTGATTGGAGCCGGTTAGAACCAGAATCAGAACCGGTACATTTGGTGTAAGAATGAATATGACAAACCGGAACCTGAACCAAAACCGGTGGAACCGTCCCGGGATTAGTCAAAACAACTGTTAATTTCCGTCTCCCCTTATGAATTTTTTTTTTAAAAAAATTAATATTTTTGAAAAAATACAAAAAGTTTTGAAAAAGAATTTTAAATTTTGACCGAACGGAACCGCTTTTTGACCAAATTCGAAGCCTAATACATCATCAGGAACCGAACCCACACCTAATCAGTTCCGAATCTAAATACACTTACGGAACCGAAACTGAAACCGGAACTGTGAACACCTAATAAATACCGTAAAAAATACTATAACACTGTAGCAGTAATCGCAAATTCTACTGTGCGGAACGTCCGCCCACAAGTCTGTGCAGTCCAAGTGATTTGGCAGTCCAGTCAGCTGCTGACTGGATTGTTTTGCTGACTGGGCTGCCTTTTTACTATATAAACTTTAAATGGTTGTAACTTTTAATATATAAGTCCAAAATAAAAAAAATATATATCATTGTTCATCTAAATTCAAGCTCTTCAAAACAAGACCAGTCATGAATATGTTTTGACAACTTTTTAAAAAAAATTATTTTTATATGTACACGATGATACACTAAAATGATAATATGATTCATTAATTTTGTATTATGATTCATTAAAATTGATATCATGACATTAAGTAATAAGTGTTGAATTAGATTACAAACTTCGGAACCGATCAAAAATCATTATTGTTTTGTAGTGTATTATTATTGTTGTATGGTGTATTTTAAACTTTATATGATGAATCATGTATTTTTCATATATACCAAATATTGTTTTGTATTGTATTTTGTTTGAAATTTTTATTTTTATATGTTTACGATGATACACTAAAATGAAGATATGATTCACTAATTTTAATATTATGATTCATAAAAATTGATATTATGATTCATTAACTAGTAAGTGGTGAATTAGATAACAAACTTCGGAGCCGGTAAAAATCATTACTATTTTGTAATGTATTATTATTGTTGTATAGTGTATTTTAAATCTTATATGGTGAATCACGTATTTTTTATACATACCAAATATTATTTTGGGTTGTATTATTGTGTAAAAAATTTTATTCTTATATGTTTGCGATGATACACTAAAATGAAGATATGATTCATTAATTTTGATATTATGATTCATTAAAAGTGATATTATGATACACTAAAATGATGTTGTGAATCATAAGTCTCATTGATATATATATGGATATATACATGTAAATAATATAAAATTTAAATGTTATCAAAACATATCCATGTCTGGTCTTGTTTTGAAGAGCTTGAATTTAGATGAATAATGATATAATTTTTTTTGGACTTATATTTTAAAAGTTACAACTAATTAAAGTTAATATGATAAAAAGGCAGTCCAATCAGCAAAACAGTCCAGTCAGCAGCTGACTGGACTGCCAAATAGGTGAGACCGTACGACTATCAGGTGCGAGCGTCCCACAGCACCTGCTGAGCAGTAATATTGTGCCAATCCTCCCATCATACGTTTCCTAATTGATCCAAAATAAGTTCAAAAATCTGCAAAGCCGTAAAGTACATCGCAATCAATGAACAAGTGGTATAAGGTTCATTGACTGTTAATTACGTGTACATACAAATCTCTTATTAATAACTTAAACAGAGAAATAATAAGTGAGTCACAAGATTAATTAATTGAGTCTTGAATGTTGTGTTTTCGCTTACGTACGGAGAAACTTGATTGAAAGTCGACAACACATACACATCAGATGCGTACGTGGATTAAAACTTAGTGAATCCACAACAAGTCAGAATTTGTATTTTCTTAACATATTTCTATGTGCCACATCACCAAAATACTATTAATTTAATTAATAAGGATTCTCTCCATTTATTTTTCACTACAATAACAAACTCTCTTATTCTTCTATTTCCCACCCAGCTTCCAATCATATTTTACTATTCGGATGGAAAGAAAAATTAAAAACCTCTCTCACACTCCCATTTTTGTGCATAGTTCTTAAATAAGAAAGAAGGAGAGAGAATAATGGGTTTTGTTGCCTTCCTGACACCAGGAGTGGATTCCACTCTTGGGGATACTCTTATACACCTCTTTTCTAAATATATATATATATATATATATATATATATATATATACACCCGAAGAACATACTACTATCAGACAGTAGATCGTACAGGACGCTTAAAATTTATTACAATACAATAATAATACACTAAAAATAATAATATTTTTTTATCGGTTTCAAAGTTTGTTATCTAATTCACCACTTATTAGTTAATGAATCATAATACCAATTTCAATGAATCATAATATCAAATTTAATGAATCATAACATCGTTTTAGTGAATCATCAGTCACATATAAAAAGAAAAATTTTAAACAATAATACAACACAAAACAATATTTGGTACATAAGAAAAATACATCATTCACTATATAAGGTTTAAAATTTTTACAATACAATAATAATACACTAAAAACAATAATATTTTTTTATCGGTTTCAAAGTTTGTTATCTAATTCACCACTTATTAGTTAATGAATCATAATACCAATTTCAATGAATCATAATATCAAATTTAATGAATCATAACATCGTTTTAGTGAATCATCAGTCACATATAAAAAGAAAAATTTTAAACAATAATACAACACAAAACAATATTTGGTACATAAGAAAAATACATGATTCATAGTATAAGGTTTAAAATACACCATACAACAATACTAATACATTATAAAACAATAATGATTTTTATGGGATTCAAATTTGTAATCTAATTCACCACTTATTAATTAATGAATCATAATATCAATTTTAATGAATCATAATACCAATTTTAATGAATCATAATATCAAAACTAATGAATCATATATGATTTTAGTATATCATCATACATATGTAAAAATAGGTTTTTTTTTAAGTTGTCAAAACATATCCATGACTGGTCTTATTTTGAAGAGCTTAAATTTAGATGAACGATGATATAATTTTTTTTCATTTTGGACTTATATATTGAAAGTTACAACAATTTAAACTTAATACAGTAAAAAGACAACCCGGTCAGCAAAATAATCTCAGTCAGCTGCTGACTGGGACTGCCATGTTAGCAGCTCGTACCATATTCGTGTGCGGATGGTCCGTCCGCTCGAATTTGCCTACTACTATATACTTGGCTTCGAAAAAAAGAAAATACTATATATTTGATACTCTACTTAATTCGGAGAATCAAGCAAGAAATAAAATTGAATGGAAGAGGCGTTGATAATCAATATAAGGTAGGTAACGTGCAATTGAAATCAATAGTGAGACTTTTTTAGTGAAATGAATGACTTTAGGTAATGGTAATCCACGTATGATCGATTAAATTGGTTCATAATGACCTAATCTCTCTCTATTCAATAATTTACCAAACAAACACCCCCACCCACTATTTTTATCGAACTCCAAAAATAAACATCCAGATTACAAAGGCATATAGCCGGGTACCTTCTTCGTGATGCTTTCCAGTTTAAAATCTTGGATATTTGTATAGCCTTTTAAATACTTTAACCATAATCTTTTCTTTGTTTTAATCTAACTATGATCGATGCATAGTGCTTAATTACTTGGGATATAGTGGGGATATGACGGGACCTACCACTAAGCCATATTATACTCCCCTTTTTCAGTTCCTAAATCATGTACCTCTACAAAACTTATACTACCCCGTCCCACTTTGACCTTCTTGTTTACTTTTTGACATATTTTTTCACAACAATTTTAAACATGTAAGATAAAATAATTTTATAAAACAAATTTCTACAACATATAGTTTTTCATATAAGGATTCTATTGCAAAACTTAGATTTGTAAAATTATGTCATCTTATAGGTTAAATATTGAAGCCAAACAACATGTTCAAATAGTAAACCAGAAGGTCAATACGGGACGGAGGGAGTATCACGTATACATATTCAAGGTACAACATTAAGCAGAAATACAATATAATTAAGTTTTAGGTGTACAATCACGTTTAATGATGGGTGAGGTAATTTCTTGGGCTACATCTTAATGTAGTTACAGATGACTGCATATATGTATTTTTGTTCTGTAAAAACTATACTGTTAGCATATAAAAACTATAAGGATGTATATATAAATGTATATACATTGAATTTTGATATTACCGAAATTATACTAGATGTACATATTGATATGTTAAATGTATTGTAAGTTTACAAAACATTTATTGGAGCCTCCTTGGTAGGTGGGTATGAGATTTAGTGGAAATGAGAATAGAATTACTAGGAATGGGTATGGGAATATTAGGAATGAGAATGGTTTAGTGTATTTCCATTCCCTCAATTGTTAACTACAAACTGTGAATGAGAAACAAATTTCATTGTCATTTACATGCTTGGTAGGTTATACTATACACATAATTTGATATATTTGTTGATTCAATAATTATGAAAAATATTTATAATTACATTGAATAAAAATATTATAAAAAATAATATAAAGCAATAAGGTCCAGTTTAAATAATTCTGTAACATATAAAATAAATCTTAACATTGTGATCATCAATAAAATGTTTGTAACAAAAGAAAAACATAAATGAGTGAATACATTGCCATAGAAATTAAGTTAGCTACCACTTATTTTCAAGAAAGTAATTTGAAACCTAAAGCCTCGAGAGAACAAACAATATTGCATTATGAATTGAACTCAATTTTTTGTTCGGCATATACGATCTTCATCTCATCATCTATGTTGAAAAACAAATCCATCTTCGCATCACCGAGACCAATAATACTAGCAGCCTTAACAACGTCGGTTGTAGAAAATGATGCATCTTCTCTTGAAATTGCTTTCAACATTGGAAGCAAATTTTTTCTTTGCTCCACTACTTCATGAACGCTTAACATCTTTTGTTTTTCCATCTCGATAAGAATGCCAATAAACTTTGCCAGATGTGTAATGCTTTGCTCTATGACATCTTCCTTCTCACTCTTCTTCTTTTTTCTTGGAAAACTCTTATTTTTTATCCCTTGATCATTATTGTCAGGAATAGATAGATCTGGATAATCATCCTCACCGTCATCATCAATATCAATATTTGTATCCTCACTAGGACCGCAAGCTTTCACTCCTGTAGCTTTGTCCTTGGCATAGATCTCGCATAATTTTTCAAAATGAGGAAACTGTTTTCCATACAAAGCCTTTGCTCTTGGACGACTTTGTAGTTAAAGTAAAGACACATATTTCAATATATAAAAACTACCATAAATTTAAATCACAAAAATTGATACAACTTCATACCTTTTCTCAACCAATGAAAAGATCCTTCTTGCCTGTCACCATCTTCATTTCATCATCTCATCCAAATCCACTACCATTCTTTTGAATTTCTAGTATGTAAGCAAGTAAGTTTTTTCAGAATCTTCACTTTTGATTTGATATGGGAGTTAGCTTTAATGGTGCATCCAGGGATTCTATAGCCATTTCCTTTTCAATATATGTGTGATATCCATTTTTATGACCAATGTCAACCTTCCAACCAGTTTCATTCATTTCGTACAGAATATCAACAAGAACAACTTCCTCGTCTGGAGTCCATAATCTTTTATTTTTCCTCATTCTCTTTCAATTTCTTCTTGTTGTTCAACTGCAGCTGGTTGGGTATCCACCTTACACAAATAAAGTAAGCATTGTGATTAATCAAAAGATGAAATATAAAATAGGAAACATCAAGCAATAAGCATTGTTTTAAAATCAAATAATAACTAAAGAGCTCAAATAACTTTAGGATCAAATGTGGAACATGGTTAAAAGAAAGAACTAATAACTCATTTATAAAAATCTATAGTTTCATAGCTAAAAATCACAAAATAATATAAATCACTAATGTTGTTGACTTTGTCTTCTTGTCTCCAAGCATTGAACTTTTCTTCAGTTAAACTATCTCTCCATGTTGTCCATTGTGTTGATGCCTCAATGGTTTCAATATACTCTCTATCTTCTTCAATGTTTTGCATGACATCACCCAATTGTGATTCAAATGGATCGTAGCTCATTTGTTATCTTATAAGGTTATGTAGATAGAAGCATGCTTGAATTATATCTATTTGTGTATCAATTGGATAATAGCAGTGGTTCCTCATGATACTCCATCGCAACTTTAACAAACCAAATGTCCTCTCAATTACAATCCTGGCTGATGAATGTTTCATATTAAAGTACTCATGTATAGTAGCAGGTTGGCTCCCTTCCCTCCAATCGTTGAGATGATAACGTTGACCTCTATAAGGAGCTAAAAATCCTTCACAATTTCTATATCCCACATCAACAAGGTAGTATTGACCTATATATAAACTAAGATTTTGAGTATACATATATAATATCCAACTGTGGCTAAATGTTATAAAGGTTCGCACCTCGAGGAACTTTCAAACCATTTGGTCTAGATAATGCATCTCATAAAATTCTAGCATCAGCTGCTGACTCTTCTGTACGGGTGAAAATGTATATTGCAGCAAGTGTACTGGTCTATCGTAGCAAGTTTTCCTAGAAAGTATTCCCTAGGTTATCGAACAAAGGAGGCAGTGTCTAGTTTAATGTCTACACTAATCTAACTAATAAACTATAGAAAAATAATAATGATAATTGGGGGTTTGATTGCAGAAATTAAATAAACAAATTAATTAAAATAAAAACTATTAAAAGTGATTGTCTGAGAAATCTAAAGGGTGAATCCTGGTTTACTACTTTTCCCTAGTTTATCAATTCCCTTCCTGAGTGTTTCCAAATTCTAGATTGCAATCTCAGATCTAAATTAATCTAAAATCGGTCTCCCGCAAGATAGATCCTTACTAACAATTCCCAAATTCTAACTCTCATTACAAATTTACAAATTAACTAGTAGCATTAATGATTCATCTGGTTTCTAGTCAGCTAATCTCCTGGAATTGACATCTGTAGTTTCACTGATAATATTCCTAAGGTCTAATGAACGCCGCAGCAATCCATACCAAATAAACTCAAGCAATAATTAATCACAAGAGAATTCAATAAATAACTAGGAACAAAACTACAATCAGTATAGAATTTATATTTAACAACTCAGGAAGCAAAATAATAAACTGGTTGTCCATAGTAAAACCAGAATTCTAACAACTACTCAGACATTGGAGATAAAGAAGTAATTACAATAATAAAGAGATTAGAAAACATCATCTAATTGAAGAACAATGACGAATCCGGTCTCTGCCTTCTGCTCCGATCTGTCAACTATCTGCTCGAACATCTTCTGCTCTCGAACTGATCTCTGTATCGGCGGCTAGGTTTTTGAAAATTATGTTTCGTAATCTCCGACTCCTCCTCGTATACTCCCCGTCGATAATATATATGATAAGGGCATCCACAATGGTGGTGAGTGTCTTACCATATTTCTAGGTGCCACATCAACAAAATATATTATTTTATTTATTAAGAAACTCTCATCTCTACAGTAGGAGAGTTCCTTAGCATTCTCTTTCCACACCAACTATAATTACTTTAGCTACTATTAAGACTTTTTATTTTTTTTTATTGTTACAGTGCTGTAACTTAGTAAAATTGATTCGTAGAGCGTTCCTTAAATAAGGAACGATGAGAGAGAAATTAAAGGGAATCCACACTATTGTAGTAGTTTTTTAAGTTTCTTAGGGCATCCACAATAACAAGAGTGCATTCCACTCTCAAAATAATAATATTTTATTCTTCTCCTCACAATCTCTCTCTTCTTTTGCTAAGACACCCACTTTTTGGGGTTCTTAGTTAAGAAACTCTCACACAACTTCTCTCCTCCATGTCATATTTTATCTTTTTGTTTTATTAATTTAGAATGGATTCCACACCATTGTGGATGCCCTTAGTGACACATAGGGATGGAATTCACACACTATTGTGGATGCCCTAATTATTTCTATTATCATTAATCATGCGTGGCCATTATGATGGTGTAAAGCCCATCATCATCAAAAGTCTGCGCCAGAAGTTGTCGGCCTATGGTTCATTTGTCTGCGCCTCTGAAAATATGTTAGCCGTAATGTTGTTTACGTATGATGCATTCCTCCTGCATGATGGACTCAGAGTTTGTCGGCCCATTCTCTAATATCAGTCAAAGGCGGCTTCGTCTTGTACGTGGCCTGTCACAAATTCTGCATGTAACTGCTGCATGGGCCGACATTGCAGATGGTCTGCGCCAAGATCAAAAGTCCAAGACAGAGTCCAATAATCTTTGCGTATGAGTGCATGGCCCATCATGTACATGAATGATCAGTCCAACAAGCTCACGTGCAAACTTGTTCGAAGTCAAATCCAAGTGTCGGTCATGAGTTTGCGGCCCAGGTCTATAAATGTCTGCGCCTCTGTCTTCTATCCGGCCCTCACATACATGCTCGTGGCCCAGGTTGTATGTCAGCGCTAACTTGAGATTGTTCACGAGCCCACTCGATTCCGACGTGCTGGGTCAAAGCCCAATCTCTGTATGCATGCTGCTGTTCGTTAATATATGCGCCTTCAATATTAATGTGCAGAAGAAGTGGATTCCAAACAATTCAAGCTCACGTATGTGTGCATGTCCCATGCGCAGCAAACATGCCATGAGTTTATCCACTTTTCCTTTTATATCATTGTCTACGTGATCATGAGCTGCAGCGAGACTTGTTAATTGGTTCTGGTTTGATCATTAAGCTTGTGATAAGTATTCCTAAATCATGAGCATGCAGGAACACAGATACAATATCATCTTTATAGAATAACATGTGACATAGTTCTGTGATCAAACACAAACGTTTTTTCCCCTTGTTAGTTAGACCATACTTCTTTATCGTCAACGAGGAAGATGCACAAACGCACAAAGAACAAAGATGGACACTAGTGATGGTGATCACACATATAATAAGAAAAATACCATAGGTACCATCACTACAGGAAAAAAGGCTTTTAGCGATCAACAACATTGGTCGCTAATGATGATAATTTTTGTCGCTAATGATAATAACGACCAAAAATAGAGTTCATCACCAATGGTCGCTAAAAGTCCGTCGCTAATAGTATTTGTGACCAACCAAAAATTGATGGTCACTAGTACATTAACGACTAACTGTATATGTTATCTCTATTGAAATAGCGACAACCAAATACCTTCATCGCCATTACATTAACGACTAACGTAAATTTGATCGTTAATGTCATTTGCGACCATTATTTGTGTCTATTGGATAATAGAGAAAATGTGTACTTGAATTCAATGGCGACCAACAATTTTGATCTCTAATGTTATTAAAGATCAAATTTTACGTAGGGACCAAATTTTACATGAAATATGCTTTTTCTAACAATTCACATACTAGTGTTTTTTCACCTTTTATCATTCTACTTGGTTAAAATGTTGAAAAAAATGTAACAATTGAACCATGAGATTTTTCATATAAAAATGCTTCAAGGTTAAAATATTATAATAATAGTACAATACACAATATTAAAGACTTTACCATAATGTTTTGTAAAGCAACTAAGAAAGTAAATGAAATGACATGTAACAAAATTCCATCTCATGTGATGAAACTTCGTAATTTACAGCTGAAAGTCATTGCATTAAAAATCCCTATTAACTAACTCCGTAATCTATTCATCGAATTCTTTACAATCATAGGCTCCTCATTCATATAATTAATTGCACCTGCAATTACAAGAAGATAAAGATAATGAGTAACTCAAGGATTTGCAATACACAAAGATTTGACAAGAACAACTTCTACTCAACTAGTCAACATCCAAAGTGGATTAACAGTATGGATGCAGAAGACTAAAAACAGAATGCAAGCAAACAGGAGCACTTTCACCCTCAATCTTTCAAAGGAAATTCTCCCTTAATGATATTTTCTTTTTAATACACTAGCTTCAGATCTAAGGTAATGCAACAGCATGACAAATACGTACATTACTCATCAGCTTGGATAACAACAGTTTCACATTTCAAAAAGAACATCTTATACTCATATGCTGGGATATTATCCCTTGAATCTCTTAACAAATGAACTAGTTATACCAAATTCAGGGTCCAACACTCGAGCATTCATATTTTATTAATAGGTTAACAAACACTAGCATCTCTTACAACTTCTATACTTTCTTTGACATTGTTGTCTTTTTCCGTTATTAATGAAACTAATAGTTAGCAATTATCTAGACTCACTCTCTATTACTACTGCTGTTGAAAACAACAATAATAGTAGCCATAATAGGTTATTAAATGGAAGCGATAATAATATGAGTAACTCACCAGAAAAAGGACACAATCAAAAGTGCAGACGACAGCCTTAGTGAATTCCATCTCGCCCACGACTTATAGAACTTGCATCCATCATCTAAAAATAGAAACATAAGTACCTTACTACCGCTGCAGCAAAAATAGCAGATTGCTCAAACCAAACAAACCAGTACATCATCAAATCAATTAAAGATTATGTCATCATAGCATACATCTATTTGTCCCGGATAAAATATGCTACTAAATAGAATCATAAATTGCAGCAAACAAGAGCAATTGAAAGAAGCAATTCATATATAACCTTAAAAAGAACATGCTGCAAAAAGAAATCATAATTGGATAATGTATATGTCCAGTACAGAGAAGAACATGCTGATAATGCACCACAAGAGTGAGTGGAGATGCCCTGTGAAAAACGTATTCATCACCTCAGAAATTGATAAATAGTTAATAACAAGCAATATACTAGAGAAGGCATGGCAAAAACTTACTTGTCATCCAAATGTAGGCAATTTGTAAATCAAAATGGCTGGAAGACCCTCTTTGCATACTTCACATGCCAGCTGTAAAAGCTGATCAGGATTTGGCTCAGACTCGGCATAGTGTTACCGTACGTGTTCAAGAACTCACTTCCATGTGAAAACAGCTTGAAAAAATGGTTGATCCATCTGAACAGAGGTACTTGGAGGATTCCAGCCCCTACACCAGCAGATACAGCTTTTAGATTTGAATGGATCTATTAAATCAGGGGACAAGGAAACCAAACTTGAGATAAAAAGAAGCGATAAGATACCACATTCTCGATAGCAGCAGCAACATGCTGACGCATCCATCTTCCACAGTGAAAGATTTTTGTTGCATAAGCTCGCTCAGACCCTATAAAAGTCATTAATGCTGTGTTTAAAAATTGATATGATAATAACAATATGGAATACATTCCAACATATACGTGTGCATGTATAAGCTTCAAGGATAAAAAGGTCAGCATTTCTTGGAGCAGTGTACTCATAAAAGTACACATGATGGAAAAAAAAAAGCAAGTTACCAGTCCTAACTAACTGCGCGAATGGATGCATAAGCTACATATGCATCAGTGTGCCTAACTTTTTCGTATATTTGAGAGCTAATGAATCCTTCTCAGGTTCCCCACTTAGATCACCTATGTCATTTTCATCATCATCTTCAAGATCTAGACGTTAATAAGAGGCCAGGAGCCTACCTATTTTCTGATGATAGAAAAAGAAAGCCTCTGAAAAATGGAAGCTAGAACCTTACATAATTTAAATCGCAGCAGATTAAGAATTATAAATGAAAAGCATGCAATAAACCTACAGTGCCAGCAGATGGACTTCCTCTTAAAGAACTCAAGTCCTTTCGATGTAAAAATTTAGCACGCACAGTATGATAGTTGTGCCATCCCCACAATATCTTGCTCAAATGGATTGAGTTGCCATATGCCACTGAAAAGTTGTCTCTGCAGTACCATTTCTCCCAATATGGCCTAGGTGAAACAAAACAAAAACTAACATCAAAATGGGTCTCTCTTGCACAGGCAGTGACTCAATGATGGCTCGCTGTACCATTCACAGTGATATCTTGATCTGCAAGAGATATTTTAAAATTCATCCAAAGAATGTCCCTCAAAGCTGTACACTGGGGCCACCCACGTACATCAGCAACTCCATCTCTATGAAACAAATCCATCAAATAAACTCACATGAAAACCAAAGATGTACTTCGCAATTGAAATAGAGGTGGCAAAGAGTTACTTACTGGAGATGAAGGGTGGAATTATCCTGCCAAGTCGGTATACTCTACAGAGTATAAGTATTCTTCTAATAGTGATTTCGTAGTGGGATAAATACAGCTATCCATGTCATATCCCTCAGATTCCATTCTTCTAATAAGATCCATTACATAACTCCTGTCACTGCCATACCGCAAAGCAGAATTGAGCAGATAATCACAAATTCGCGGCTTTAACTTCAGTCCTTTTTGTAAGGTATATAGAAAAACATCCACTGCCTGAGCTAGTTTTCCTTCTTGGCATAGACATCTTATCAACATAACACAGCTCGGAGCTGTGACATTAACTCGGCGGCCTACAAGAAGATGGAATATATCTAGTGCATCGTCTATTCTTTTATTTCACAAAGCCCAATAATCCATATTGTATAGGGTCCTAAATCAATCTGTTTCAACCGAAAGTCTAGTTCAATCAATCCTTCAACAGCCTTCACCACTTCACCCCTCTCAAGATGCCCCGAGATAAGTTTTAATGCTTCATCGTCCTGGCCCTGAAGGCTCCTTAAGTATGTCAGCCATAGAGTAAAAGTCATCAATACTTTACCTCTACGTGATAACCAAGTCATAAGTGATTTATACAAAGATGAGCTGGGTGAAGTTTCATTTTTCATGAACTGATCAAACATCTTTAGGGCATCCTCTTCCCTACCTACCCTGTAGAGGCCATCAATTAGAGTTCCAAAAGTGACAGAATCGGGAGAAAGTCCCTTGACTTGCAACTCTTTGAATAGTTTAAGAGCTCCATTAGTATGACCAGCCTTGCACATGTGATTGATGAGGATGTTGTAGGTGAATATGTTAGGCACAGCTCCATTACCAATCAGTTTACTGAGAATCTTATAGGCCTTGAGATACAACCCTGAATCACACAACCGTTCAACTAGTTGTTGTAGGCTTGAACTATCAACAACACAATTTGCACCCTGAGATAAGAGAAGACATAGTGGAGGATTCCTTCCGATCTCCATCTTGCAGAAGAGAAGGCGAGCTGCATCCAGATCACCAGCTTTACCTAGTGCATCAATGAAGGCATTAAATGTGACGACTGAAGGAAAACATCCACGCTTCTCCATCTCCTCAAAAATATGCTTCGCATCCTCAATTAGCCCCTTTTCGCACATAGCACGGATAAGGATTGTGTAGGTGTATGCATCAGGGAAGCAACCCTTCTCCGGAATCACATCCATCAGGGACATTGCATCATCAACAAAACCAAGTTTGCAATAACCCTCAATTAGAGCATTATAACACTGCATATCAGGGACAAGACCTCTCTTTCTCATCTCTTTAAGAAATTGCAAAGCGTCTTCAACTCTACCAGCCTCGGAATAACCCCGAATCATTACAGTGTACAATTCAACATCAGGCTTTATGTTTTCCAGGCAGAATTTCTTAAACCACCCATTGGCTTCCTCAAACCTTCCAACTCTGAATAAACCATCAATGATACAGCTATATGCCTCTATACCAAGAGTATATGCATATGGCTGAAACAATTTCAACAGCGTGAATGCCTCATCCATCCTACCTAGCTTACAGAAGCCGTTAAGCAGTGCATTGCAGGTGATTTTGTCCGGAGAACAGCCACCACTACTTGCCATCTTGTTAAATAACAATTCCGCATCATCCACTCTCTTAGCCTTACAAAGGCCAGACAAGACAATGCTATAAGTGACGTTGTTCGGGGATATGCTCCTCTGAGCCATCTCATCAAACAATTTGAGGGCATCCTGGGTCTTCCCAATCTTACATAAACCGTCAATCAAAATGCTATAAGTAGCCAGATTTGGATTACAATTGGACTTCACCATCTGATTGTAAACGGCCAATGCTAATACAATCACATCTTTCTGCACCATAAGATATAACACACAATTGTATGCATACACATTAGGCTGGCTACCAAAATGCCTCATCCTACCAAAAGCCTCCACTACCTTCTCTGCCAACTGTGCCTCCCAATAACCCAAAAAAACACAAGAAAGGCATCAGATGAGATTGGCACCTCACTGTCTTTGAGTTCCTCGAGTGATTTCCAATACAAATTGAACCCACCCTCCTCTCCTTCACCAAGAAGCATGTCTATAATCAGCTGGTGGAGCTTCCATGTCTTCAGCCATCTCCTCCTTGTCGCCCAGATGAAAAAACGGAAACTCAATTGCAAATTAGGTGGGTTTTGAATTACCGAAGAGACAATCCTAGTAGATAGCTTGTGAGCAAGTAATTCAAGATGAGGTTCAATGGGGTTCACTTCTTTGAGAATATGAATGATCTTTCCAACCAACCTAGCATCAAACTCCGAAGTTGGATCTCTCTTGACAGTCGAGAGAGTGGGTACTAAATTGGAGCAATACGACCTGAAGACACTATACGACGAGAATGGTCGCAAGAACAAGGGGAAAAACTTCATTTTTTAAGTGGTGGATCAATAGATTTTACCCTGCCAATTATACGCAACATGTAAATGAAATGACAAACAGAGCATAATATTTTGTATTCAAGACAAACAATAATCACACATTAAAAGGTCAGCCCCTAAACACCACATTAGATTCAACATCAACCGATAGAAGTAGTGAAGTAAGGAAATATGACATTCTTCAATTTGAACTAAATGAAGTAACAGAACAACCATACGAAGTTCACCAATCTACCACACTATAACTTTAGAAAGAACACCTCATTGTTAAGAGAAAAATAGCAACATCACTAATGCAGACATCTTATCAATACATGTACACCCATCTCGAAACTAAACCAGCCATATGAGACATATGAGCAAAGCTTAGGTAGATAGTTTGTGTGATTTCAGGATAAGTACTTACCTGGATTTATGTAAAAAATAAGAATAATTGTTTGTCGATAGAATTTTGCATGTTCATCAAGGTACCTAAAAGTTCAAGAATCAATTTGTAGGACAATAACAACAGGACACCAAATAAACTTTTTTTCAAAAAATGGCAAGACGTAAGGAAAAAAATAAAAATGCACAAGACTAATCATTGTCTAACACGCATTATATCAGCTCTATGCTGCTTGGAAGGTAACCGATTTCAGTGGTCTACAACAGTATTAACATGAGACTAGTTCAGTAACATTCATTTTCAAATGAAAAAGTAATTTCGTTTAGATCTATCAAGGGTTGAAAACTTTGGATGGGTAAACTGATCAATTCAAATCAAAAATATTGAGATTATATATTCATTTTGAACCCAACCATCCAACCAAGTGAAGCCTATGTATCGAAATCAACAGAGAACACAACTTGAGTCAATGTATATTAAGCCCACTAACCTGCATGCTAATTATATCAGCATGGTCTATTATCAACACCTGGTTGTAATGGAAAAGAGAGTAAAAAATAATGTTAAGAATAACTGTCAAATATCACTGTTAAAAGAAGAAAGAAAAACTTAGAAGAAGCTCACATATCACCTCTATGGAAGAAAGATAATCAACATTCTTATCCTTATCCACCTCCGCTTCCCCAATTTTCTGTACAAGAGAAAAGCATAACCATCATCTTTACCAAAAAAGAAGGTACGAAACTTGAAGAGACAATCTTCAGCTCATATTTTGATCAAAAGTGGAAATTACAAACTGATTTTGGGGGCTTACAGTGATCAACCCAAGAGGGGAGGCCACAATCATATCCGCGGAATAAAAATCAGCATACAGTTTTATACTCTTCCTGGAGAAGAAAGTTACTTTGTTAGAAGAAAAAAAAAGCAGACGAAATAAACAATTGCATTATTTGCAAACCGATTACTTATTAAGCCAGCCAATCAAAGCAACAATACTCACAAAAACTGAAGTCAGAATGAGGTAGCTTTATGCAGAGATAAAAAAATGACTCTATAAATCAACACAATACAGAGAGCCGAATCAAATAAAAACATTAAACCAAAAACAAAATCCTGCAAACTGAATTCTAGTTTCACATGGATGAACCAAAATTACTACCTCATGGCATGGTTCAGAATTGAGCTTTCACATAAATCTTTGAGTGGACAGATAAACCAAAATAGGCAACAGATCAACTCAAAACAATGATGAAGGTGTACTTGACCTTTTACGCCAACATCAGCCTTGACCAGTTGACAGTTTCCCACTATTTGTATTTTAACACAAGGTAGAGCTCCAACACCATTTAGAAGTTTCTTTGACGGATTGATACTTTGTTTATAACATTTGACCCCACAAGTAGCAGCAGTAAATCACCTACTATCTTACTATAGCTAAATAGATAAAATATTGATTATCGTTTCCATGCTGTTAATATCATTCACCTAAGCATAATTGTTTTCAACATCAGCGGCAACAACAGAAAGGAGAGAAACGCTAAGATAAATTTAGATCTTCTAGTTACCAATTCAACAGTAACAACGGGACGATTTCAGCAGGAGTTCCTCGACCGTGCTGGTGTTGCAATGAAGAACGTCAGAGATGACAATCGTGGATGTCGACGATGGTGATTGTGAATGTCGAAGATGGTGATGAAGAACATTAAACTGCCAAAGATCGAAAATGAAGAATGACGCTGTAGATGGAAAATTCAATGATTGAAGATGGATAACAATTGGAGATGGGGAATTCGATCGAAGATGAAGAACGAAGGGTAAGCGAGTAGCGGCGATAGAAGTGCAAAAAAAAAAAAAGAGGGGTAAGGGTTTGCTTTAGGGGAAAAGCTACAGGCGGGAGTAAAACAAATTAGAGCAAGTCATTAAAGGATTTATAAATAGCTAAGACCGATTATGGTTATAAGTTTAAGTAATTGTTATTTTTTTTCAATTTTTCTGATTAGAGTGGTTAACATTGATAATCCTGCATGTCATATAGAAAAAAAAATTAGTATTTTATTGTGACCAAAAACTTAATATTTAACAATGAGTAAAATTTATAATCACTAAAATGATAACTATAGCGACAAAATTATTGGGTTATCATAAATAATTATTTAATTACGACCATATTATATATTTGGTCGTATACTTGGTCGCAGATGACCTATTTTCTTGTAGTGCATGTGAATGAAGGTAGACTTTTTTTCAATTTATGAGAATAATATATTAGTAAAAAATGTGAATGATCGACTAACAAAAGAAACCACAGAAAATAAAAAATTAAGCAAAATTAAAAGAGGGTATGCCATAGGAAACGTATCTGGTTGGGTAGTATAGGGGATACACACATGTTCCCAAAGCTTATCAAAATGACAAATAGAGAAGATAACGAGACAGGCGTTGAGGCAGTCTGTTTCTCAGAAGAGCACGACGGATATTAATTATGATTTCTGAATATGTGCCATGAAGATGAGGGTAATTCTTTGTAATTGAACATATGGAGGAAGACCAAGCTCACTTATTTGGTGATACTGTACTCGGCTCTTTCTGCTGCCTTAAATTCTTATCATCTCCACTCCGAAAATGAATATAATGTCATACTCCAGAAATCTAGTCTGAGACTCTGAGAAGCCAACAAAGGCTAGAGCAGATGATAGTTCAGAGACACCATCTTGCAAACATCCAGGCGATGTGCTAAAGAATATGGAAGATATCAGGCTCCATTATTTTCGGCTACTAGCATGGTTTTTAAGTTTGTAGTGTGTCTATGATCAGCTATTATATTTTACTCACTACTAGAACATAGATCTTTGGTAACCACAATAAATCGTTACCACAAATCGAAATCGTTATTAATCTAATATGTTGTAATAATAAAAGTTGTTACATGTCGTTACACGAGATGGTGTAACTAAAGATCCATTTGTTTATCGTAACGACTTTTATTCATTATTAAAAGTTATATCGTTACTAAAAATATGATTTTATAACAATTGTATCGTTACTGTATTCTTAATTTTTTTAAATTTTTAGTACGAAATTATTGTTACTAATAACAAGTATAATAACAATATTAAGTCGTTACTGGAAGCTTCGTAACAAATTTGTTACAAGAAAACAGCAGTATCACAGACGGAATATTCCGTAGGTAATAGTGACATTTCCGTATGTAATGACAATCACAGACGGAAAATTCCGTAGGAAATTTCCGTCTGTGATAAGCGGGTCGGTAAGAATATTCCGTCTGTGAAAACACAATCCGTCGGTGATATTATTTACTTTTACCGACGGAAATTTCCGTCTCAGAAAATTACTTTCACCTACGGAATATTCCGTCTCAGAAAACTGTTATCACCTACGGATATTTCGCTACTTGCTCTTCTTTTTTTTTTGAAAGCTAACATTGATTTTCCATTCATAAACTAGTATACACATGGAGAAAAGACACGGACCCAACACCAGTCCTCACTTAGTACACCTACAACCATTATAGCCATACGAAACAACAAACATTGAAACCTACCCCTATTGGTTGATCACCGATTTGAACATTTCCTATACAAGATCCTACGCTTTTGATTGGAGATAACAAAGTGCAGTAGCACACATCGATTAACTAGTTGGATGAACCATACCAGACTTTTAGTCCAAAAAGATCCACAACATACTCAAATTACCCTGAGGAACCATCCTCGCAACCCTTCAGGTCATGGACACTACAACACTACCCCCTTTCCAACCCAGCACTCTCCTAATTACCTCTGCTAGAAGAAATAACATAGTAGAAGATTCAAAAAAAATCCAAAAACTATACAAATCCATTCAAGGCAACTGCTGCTGCACCAGCACCTTCTAATTACTACACGCTGCTGCACATTTCAGTTCAAATTCAGACCATACCCATAGCCATGCATGCTCAGACGGAAACATAGAAACATCAGATAGATATAGCAAACTCAGACCATAACTTGTTCAAAAGCTCAATTCAAACCTATTGATGAAGTAATTAATCTGATGTGAATCAAAATGTGATGATTGTTGAGACCAATGGGCATATTTTCTTAAATTTGATTTGAACCCCAAGTTCACAATGCCAATCATACTGAGCTTTCAATCAAACAAACCTTATGTTGGGACCAAAATTTCAATTCAAAATTGTTGCAGATGATGACGGTATCTTGAAAAGACGTCAACAAATGAGGATGGTACCGATGATCTACCAGCAGTAGCCTTGGCCCTGTTCCATAGAAAGGTAAATAAGAAATCATTTCTTTTTTACTCATGACAATTAATTAATATCAAGAATTCCTAGCCTAGCAAGAAGTTAATTTGTGTTTTTATTTTTCTTTCTATTATTATCAATAGATAGACGTTCCATCCCTCCAAACTTTGGCACTACTAGACCTATCTCAAATTGAGAAGGTATGGGATGTGACCAGCTCTGATGAATTTTCGCAAAGATATCCAAGTCTGCAAAATTTAGTGATCATGTTTTTACCCAAGCTAAAGCATTTATGGAGATATGAGGCTGATGAAGTAAGTTATTACTTGGGAAGCTTGGAGATATTGATGCTTGCCAAGTGTGAGGAAATGGAAAGCCTGTTTTCATATCCCACGGGGACAACACAGCTACTCCAACACCAAAAGATCATTAGTTTTCCTAAACTACGATATTTGGAGTTATCCGATTTAGAGAAGTTCAGCCGTCTGTTTCAGGGATACTCGACTATGGAGTTTCAAGCTTTGACAGAGCTGATCATATCTTCCCTTCCTTCAGTAAAGACCCTAGTCAAAGTAAAAGAAAATGATGATGTTGTAAGCGATGAGGACGACACATCAATCAAGGAAGGAGAATCTGATGTCGAGGGAGAGCCAAAAAAAATAGTAGAAGATGGTCTGCTGCATGGATCAAGTACTTTTCAGGGGAAATGTAAGGTTTTTTTATTTAACATTATCCAGAATATTGATGCATGTCATAAAAAAGTTGTAATGTAAAAAATTTTGCAAATTAAATTCTCTTCTTTAGAAGAATTAAAATTAAAGTATATGACCGGGCTTGAAACCATATTCGAAACAGAAGGAGAGGGAAATGCTGTTCCCTGTAGCTCCATATTCCCAAAATTGAAAACGCTGCGTCTTAGTGGGACATCAGGGAATGAACAACTTCCAGAGGGTATGCTCTACAAGTTATCAACCTTGGCTATCAAAGAGTTCAATCATTTGAAATCTCTACTGTCACTGTCATCATCTTCATCTGAAGGAGGTCAGGCACTAGTGAAATCACTGTCTGAATTAGTAAATTTGGAAGAGTTTATCATCAAGGACTGTGAATCTCTAGAATATCTATTTGGAGTAGTTGAGGGTGATCAATAATGATGAGGTACGTATGTGTTGTTAATTAGTTCTACCCGGTCGCATAACCAAAATCTATTTGAATCCATTTTGAACCTATGTATAAATACTTAATAATGAGGCTACCAAATATACATTAGTGGATTAGACATATCAATCAAAGAGAGAGTGAACTTATTTCAAATTCAAAGTTCATTTTAACATGATTGTATTTAATAAAGGCGGAAATAGTTCGCATGACAACAAATATTGTTTTTCATATTACCTGGTCTAATGAGATGAGTTCTGGATGAATTTGTTTGAATTTTTCACGGTAGCTCCTTAATTCTTGGAAAAAAAATCCTACAATTAGTAATAGATGCAAAAACTTGTCAAGGTACATCGTGATAGCATGCTCCATAAATCTTGAAAAGGATGAACGCATGTGACCAGTAAATTGAGCAAATTAAGTAGTACTGCAGAACAGCAATAGCTGTAGGAATGTCTTGCATTTGAATAAGTGCCTATTATTAAACAAACACAGAGCTGTGTGACTCTCCAATATGAACCAGAAGAAGTTTAAAAGTATTTCCTAAATAACAATTCACAATCAAATAACACAAAACCTGATTCTTGGCACGCAACATCACAAGTTTGGAGATCACTCCAAATGGCTGGAACAGTTGCAGCTGATCATTCTGTAGACACAGATGACAATAATACAAATTCAAGATATGAAAGTAAAAGAAGAGCAGGAACACATAATCACTAAAGCAGAAGTATAGCTGAAAATTCTATCCGATTTGGAACAATAGATCTACTGAGTCAATACTAGCATAGGCTGACTTAAGCTCACTTTGCTTTGAATTAATAATTGTTCATAATGTGAGAATTTCCTGAGGTAACCTGGCCACATCACGTAGAAACCGGTAGAATGAAGTAGATAAACACTAGATACAGGATGAATATACGAACATCATAATCAACACAATGGTTCTGTTATTTGGTGAAAATCTATCACACTTCCCACTCCCAGTCTGGAAGGAACAAGCTAATTTCCCTATGAGATAGAACTACTGTATAGCAGTACAACAAGCTATAAGCAACTGAAAGAAGAATGCCATCTTTGCAAGTTAAAGAGTGGGTTTCCATCACCTCGCATGACATGAGGGGATATAACGCCTAAAAAAGCATATCTAAGCGTAACACCAAGGCATCCTGACACTACCTTCTATCAGTGACACCATCATAGACTAGAGACAAGGACAACGAAAAAAAGGAGTAACAAACTGGAATGAAGATGTTTAATCGTTTTCTTTTATTGCTTAACTGGAGCTTTAAAAAAGCTACCTTTCCTAGAAGGCTAAATAGACGAAATGTAAAGTAATAAATTGAAATTGTGTGTTTTTATTATATAAATTGAAAAAGATGTTGCTAAAAAAGAAAAAATATGTTGATATGCATATTCAAGCTTTTCCTAGAGCAGTTGTGTGGTAGGTTGCTTCTGTCACAACTCACATGATGCTTGCTTTGTGTATAACATCATATATAAGAGGAGCTTAAATGGAGGACAAATATAGAGTCCGTCTAATCTCAGTTGATTAGCATTTGTAGTAGTATTAAAACCTCTGTTTCAAGTTTTGATATTTTAATATAGTGATTCGTACCTTCCTTTTTTCAAAAAAAAAAAAACACTAAAAACGGTGGTGAGAAAAGCACGCAGTTTTTGGATCTGTTATTATCCAATTGAGGGGGAAGAAATTGATCCAGAAAAGCTTTTATATTAGCAACGGGAGAGAAATTGATCCAGAAAAGCTTTTATACAGTCGCTCTACTATGTCACGCCATCGCAAGACTAATCATCAACAGTAAAACACGGGAGGAAGGAGATTAACAAAAAAACTCAAAAAAATCATTAACAACCACTTGGGACCGATAAACAAAAAGGAAGACAACCAACCAACCATTAGCTACCACCGTCTACCGGCCGTCAAATGAATGACACCTCCGTCACGGAATCATGACAAATAGCGACAACAAGGCCGGGCGACTCACCGAGAACAAGAAGCTCGAAAGAGAGCTTCGCTGTGGGGAGAACCGAGAGAGAGCGTGCCGTCTGCTTTGAAAATCGAATTTCTCGAACAGAGAAACCAGCGTGTGAATTCTTTTGTGATTGTTGCCAAGGTCTTTGATTGAAGACAAACAGCAGCACGAACTCGCACCACACAGCCGACTGTCGAGGGAGTTTAGGGTTGAACTAGGCCACACTGCGATTTTACTTGACGGGTTGGGAGTAAAAGAATAGTTGTATAGTCTTAAAGTATTTCCTACGGATTGATAGACTTTTTCTGTCTCTAAAAAATATATCTATTAGTAATCTTTTTCCCACCAAAATTGTAGAATGCCCGCGTGTAAAATTGAGCAATAGTTTTACTTACGGAAATATTTCCGTCAGTAATGAGTTTATTTCCGTCGGTAATAGTTCAGATTATTCTAATACCTCATCCGTTGGTAATTTACAAAAATTCCGTAGGTAAAGATGCTTTTTACCTACGGATTAATTCCGTAGGTAATTTTCCGTCTGTGATACTACAGTTTTTTTGTAGTAAAATATGATTTTTACTAGTGACTGTTGGGTGAACTTGTACTCAGCAGGAAAAAACACTTATCCAGGAACTTGCGAGGAGAGCTGAGAGTGTCAAACTTTTCAATGCTGTTATTATAGCGGAAATCTCTCAGTTTCCTCTATGCATTCAGGATCAAATTGGTGACAGAATTGGATTTACTAATTTAGGCCAATATCACGGCGTTGAAGAAACGGCTTTTAATTCTGGGCAATAGGCTCACAGGCATCAAAAAGGGAAAGAGGATATAAGATGATGATGATGAGCAACATGGGAAGCTGAGAATGAAAGTCTTTTGCAGTCATCAACGCCATTACCACACAGGCAGGGTGATCACCGGTATCATGCCTTTTTTTTATAGGTTTAAACTGGTTGCTGGTAATCATGACTGATGTGAAGGAGAAGAAGAGAAACTTCAGAGAGACTATTAGAACAGAGACTATTAGATTGGTTTGGAAAACTATAATCCTCAAACGAGCAGAGGGTTTTAGTGAATGCAAAGAAAAACAAACTTGAATAGATGAGGAGCATCATAAATCTACACGATGAATGCTTATACTGGAGTTGCAAGAAAGAATATGTTTACGGTGAGAGTGAGTATATTATGGAAGAGATATCTGTAGTTTGTTGAAAAAAAATACAAAAGATAAAAAATATAAGCATGTACATATATTGAGTTTCGAAGTGGGAAATAATTTTAAGTTTCATTTCTTCCGGAATTAAGGCCGCTCAAATTTTCATTTCCATTGTTAATCAAATTTGATAACCATGGGATGGGAGGGGTGTTTATCAAATTGTGGGAATAGGAGTGATTTAATTGTCATTTCCTCTCTCTAAAAAATAGGAATTTGATTTAACAAGCATGGAAATAGGAAAAAATCATTTCCATTCTCATTGATTTATTTCCATACCCAAACCCCCTCGTATACATATAATTGCAGTCAAAAGATAACTATGCATATAGCTAAGAAGATCGGATAGATAATCATTTATATATCGGATAACCTTAGCTTCTTTTCAATCCCCTAATTTTTTCCCATTCTTGGGATCAAGAAAGGAGTTCTTTTTGAATTTCGAAGTCCCAAGTGCAGGTTTTCGTGTATGGATCGCTTCAATCTTTCTGTATTCGACTCCCAAAATGTAGTTTCATAAAAAGCGTTTTATACAATTGTGGCCAGAGATTGATCATGAGAAATCTTTTCTAGGACCGCAGGCTAGTTGAAACCTCAACACTTTCTCCTATTTTTCATTTTATTTCTAATTTCTTTGAGCTATACCATTTTGGGAAGAAAGGTTTTTTATGAACCTCAATTATTGAAAATATATCACTACCTTTTTATTAATATATACATCATTCGGAAACAAAATTTAGCATGTACTATCAATTAGTGCTAATTTGTTTATGACTTACAGAATTAGGCCGCTTAAGGTTGTGGCGCATCATTGCAAACGGCATTGGTTTATCCTTGACGCCATGACATATTTGGGAGACACAATAGGCGGCATACAATGAATAAAACTCGAGATAACTATATTAGTGGAAAGTATTATGCGAATGTAACGGAGTTATGGAGTAGAGTAGAACGAGCCCCACGCGCTCATGGTTCTGAGTTTTGCCCTGCTCCCCATTTCTCTGATTGTCACCCCAGCCCTGATGTCCTGCAAGTTTCGCTTGAAATTTTGTGTACCACCTTGTATTCTGCCAGTATATCTAGCGGAAGAATCACGTTCGGCAAGTTTCGCCTGAATTTTTGTACACCACCTTGTACTCTGTCAGTATATCTAGCGGAAGAATCAGTTTCCTCTTCCAGACCTTCTCTCGGTTCATACTCCTTGTTCTCTTGTTTGTTTCCCTCATTGTTGCGTGCAATCTTCTCGGCGATAAGGGCCTTGGTTTGGTTCCTGCTATCGATCGCATCGGAGATCGACAGTTCCTCTTTGTTTCCTTAAGCAACCAGGTGGAAGACCTGAACGTGAATTCCAAACTCGTGGAAGCGGTGGAAGACTTGACTTCCAAATGTGTGGAGCTTTCTCTGGCGAGCGAGGAGTTCTTCATGATCAAGGCCGATGACCTTGCTAATACTAACAAAAGTCATCCCGGTCGACCGAAGCCTCTTGGGAAGACTCTTCTCACCCAAGATTAGCAGAAGTTTGTACCCTGGAGTCAACATTCGATCGTGTTTGGAAACGGAATGGCAAGCTGCGTATGGTGGTATCTAACTTCTTTACCTTTGAATTTGAAGACCAGGGGTTGGTACATATTGTCTTTGCGAGAGGTCCTAAGCCCTTTGATGGTGCATTGCTGATCTTTTATCATATTGACGGGGAGAAGGCTCCAAAGGAACACATATTTGACAATGTTCCAATGTGAGTGCGTATTCATGATGCTCCATTTTCACTCATGCATGCTGCTTTTGTGGAGTGTATTGCTATTAGATTCGGAAGTTTCATTTAGTTCGGAACTGATGATGATAGCCAGGGGGGAGAATTTCTTCAATTTAGGGCCAGGATTGATGTCTGTGGTGTGTCAAGATTTCCATGGAGGGGGTTGAAATGGCCTTGAGAGTGATGTACGAGAAAATGCCAGCAATTTGTCTTCAATGCTGACTTCTGACCCACTCTACCGAGGACTGTGAGGATAACTTGGATTGTCTTGCGGGATTTTCCCTGTATGGTCCATCCAATCTCCACCCTGATAAAAAGGATTACATGTGGCGGATGTGGAGTTCTGGAGAATCATATGTGGATTGGATGCTTCAACCATAAAACATGGAAAGCAAAAGGAGGAACCATCGGTTAATAACCAGGATATGGCTTGCCCCTTAGAGTCTCGAGTTATCCCAAACATGCCCCAACTTGGCTGTGATCACAGCCCTTAAAGCTCGCCAGTAAGGAAGAGGTGGCTTACAGACCATGCTGCTAGGAATGGTGGCCTTGATGAAGCCTCCCCTTCCTTTCGGACTGGCCCGCAGACGAGGAGGGGAAAGAAAGGCAAAGCTAGCTCACCCCTAAATGAGTCGTAGTTAGTTGTCCACTTAGTCCACTTGCAGAGACTAAAACAGACTCTCCTAATACTACCAAGGCAACCTGTTGGATTTCTAGTTTGTATCTAGGACTTTTACTCTTGTAATTGTACTTAGTATATCTCTGTAACTAGGATCCAAAGCCTTGTAATCTGTGAACCGGTCCAATTGTATTCTTAGTGTTTTAGTCTGGACCGGGTTCCCTCTTTGTTTGCCAGTCACTTATTCAGTACTGGTTTCACAACTCTCGAACTCTCGTCTTCATATTCTTTCTGTAACCCTAATCGACTCTCTAAGTCGATGATCTCAATTGAATGAAGATTGGTATTCTTTTCATCTTTCTCTCTAAATCTGTCATGGTATCAGAGCTTAGGCTCGATTAATAGTAAATCATGAGTGACGATCACAATACAGACGATGCGGGGAAAGGATCGAAAGGGAAAGGAATCGCAGCTTCAGCTTCGACAACAATCGACGCGGGAGATCCGTTGTACGTTCACGCTACCGAACAGCCGGGGCAAGTTCTGACGACCAAATTCACATGAACAGGCTTCCTCAGTTGGAAATGGGGTTTTCGACGAGCTCTTCGAACCAAGAATAAGCTAGGGTTCGTCGATGGCACTTTGGAACGTCCAAGCCCTGAAGATCTGGTGCGAATGGCAGCCTGGGAACGAGCTAGTTCACTGGTTTGTTCGTGGATAATAGCCTCTCTTGCACCGAACATCGGAAGGAGTATCACGTATTGCGACAACCCCAAGGAGATCTGGGGCTGGTTGTGCCGGAGATTCGAGAAGAAGAACCTCACGACGCTGCACAATATCAAGAATCAGATTGTTAACCTGAAGCAAGGGGGAGAGTCGGTGACGGATTACTTCATGAGGTTGAAAGAAACTTGGGCAGAATATGAACTTGCTCTCCCGGAAGAAACGTGTTCTTGCTGTTCGGCCTGTAAAGCGAAGCAGAATCAAAGGAAAAGAAAGAAGATGAGGAGTTGATCCATTTTTTAATGGGTTTAGACAAGTCCTATGTTCACATCGTGGCCAAATTTTGGCGATGAAGGAAACACCGTCATTAGAAGAGGCGTATTCCATGATAATTCAAGAAGAAGAGCAACGTGAAAACCCAGATGCAAAAGAGAAAGAAGAGCAATCAGTCGCTCTATTTTCCAGAGATGCTGGGCAAAATTACACGGGGAACAAACAAAAATGGGTTTCTACTGCTGCAAACCCCAAGGCTGGTACGAGGAAAAGTTCCAACAAATTCACCTCCCCAGGAAAGAAAGAACCTCCAAAATGTGCGAATTGCGGGAAGATTGGGCACATGAAAAATGATTGCTGGTTCTTGGTCGGTTTTCCTAGTGACGATAACAGAAAGGTCAGAGAACCAAGAGTCAATTCAGCCATAGAAGAAGAAAAGAAAGGGCATGGCGCAGACAAAGAAGATTCTCCCGTTCAAGGTTTTAGTGCAAATCAACTGGAGCAGTTGATGAACTATCTGCATAATCACAAACCTACGATGAACCAGACAACCTTTGGAGAATTTTCAGGTATACCTAAACCTAGAATAAACTTTTTGCCGTGTCTGATCTCTGATTGTGAATCTATTCTGGATAAATTGAGAAATTTGTGGATCTTAGACTCCGGTGCTACTGAACATATAAGTGGAAACACTAATCTGCTAGGAAATCATGAATTCTTGAGAGACAAAAGGGAGATAACCCTCCCCGATGGAAACAAGAAACCTGTCAATTTAATTGCAGATCTGTTGATAAGGAATGTTAAATGCCTAAAGGGAATTATGCATGTTCCATCTTTTAAATTCAATCTGGTTTCTGTATCTAGGTTAGTTGAGGCACTTGGAGTACCTATTGTTTTCTATAAAAATTTTGTGCCTTGCAGGATTCTAAGCAAAAGATTTTCCAGAAAATAGGAACTCAAGTATCTGGGCTATACCTCCTTGATATGGATGTTTTGAGTAATTTCATTGCTGGAAATCTAAACAGTTCTGTTGTGTGTACAAATGTATGTGATGACAATTTTTGCAGAGTTTCTTTGTGGCATAAGAGATTAGGTCATATTCCTCTTAGAAAATTGAGCAAGATTACAGATTTGAAAACAAGCATGTTGCCTGATTCTAAGTCTAGCATTTTACCTTGTCCTGTCTGTTTTAAGGCCCGCAGT
This sequence comes from Limonium bicolor, assembly GCA_023374045.1. NCBI lineage: Eukaryota > Viridiplantae > Streptophyta > Magnoliopsida > Caryophyllales > Plumbaginaceae > Limonium > Limonium bicolor. Next base: position 102,524,028 of record CM041776.1, on the reverse strand, counting down.
AAGAGACCTAAATTCTGTCCTTCTAATATAAAGACTACTGAACCTTTCCAAATGATTCATATAGATGTTTGTGGTCCCATGAGGACCCAGACTAGGGAAGGGCATAAGTATTTTCTTACCATAGTGGACGACAACACTAGGGCCACCTGGGTTAAACTTCTTAAACTCAAATCAGAAGCTTTTGATCATATCAGAAACTTCATTATTCTAATTGAGAAACAGATGAACAAACATGTTAAGATTGTAAGAAGTGATAATGCAAGAGAGTTAGGAAAACTTCAAGAGGGAATAGATTTTTTCAAGGACAAGGGAATAATACACCAAACTAGTTGTCCTTATACCCCTCAACAGAATGGGGTGGTTGAAAGAAAGCAAGGGCATGTCATGGAGGTTGCTAGAGCTCTTCTATTCCAATCTGGTTTAGACAAAAGTTTTTGGGGTTTTTGCGTTGAACAAGCCACTTATATAATAAATAGGATTCCAAGCAAAGCTATAGAAAACAAAACCCCATTCGAAAAACTCTATGGTCATAAGCCAAACTACAAGGATCTAAGAAGTTTTGGATGTCTCTGTTACATCACAAATATAGATCCTAACAGGGGAAAGCTTGATTCAAGATCCTTCCCTTGTGTTTACCTTGGGCATTGTAAAAACACTAAAGGGGCTAGGGTTCTATCTTTAGAAGAAAATGTTATTAAGATCAGTCGTGATTTGACATTTTTTGAGGATATTTACCCATTAACAGAAAAACAGTGGAAAGATACTCTAAATAAAGCCCAAGATGACAATGATGATATTTTCCCTACACAAATTCATTTCCCTGAAGATGATCCTCAACCAGAAAACAATACCCAAATCAGAGAGGAAACAGGTGAGGAAGAATTAGCAACACACAGTGAGGAACAACTTCCAAACCAAACAGATCCATTAAACCAAACAGATCCATCAAATGAGAGTATAGTTTTGAGAAGATCCACACGTGTGCATAAACCACCCTCAAAATATGCAGATTACATTTGTACTTCTGTCCAAAACAGTAAGGATATTTTTTCTTCCATCCTAGCTGAAAGACTAGATCAAGGGAATCCAAACAATTACGGAGAGTTTTCTTTGTCAAACCTCACAGACCAGACCCCCAACAGAACAATCTTCTCATGTTCTCTTCTCCAAGATTCCAGCACTTTCCTTGATCAAATCAACAGCCTAGAGGAACCCACAAACTATAAGGAAGCTAGTGAAGACCCCAGGTGGGTCAAAGCTATGAGTAATGAATTTGAAGCCCTTAGATTAAATAAAACATGGTCTGTCACAGATCTTCCCAAGGGAAAACGTCCTATAAGTTGCAAGTGGGTATACAAAACAAAGCTCAAATCAGATGGGAGTCTTGAGAGATTTAAAGCAAGACTAGTGGCTAGGGGTTTTACACAAAAACATGGTTTAGACTATGAGGAAACCTTCTCCCCTGTGATTAGACATACCACTATTAGAGCCCTAATTATAATTGCAATAAAAAAGGGATGGATTCTTGATCAGCTGGATGTAAACAATGCTTTCCTCCATGGAGATCTCCATGAGGAAGTTTACCTGACTATTCCTGAGGGTCTTAAGGTCCATGGGGAAAACAAGGTGTGCAGATTGCACAAATCCATTTATGGTCTAAAGCAAGCCTCACGCCAATGGTATGAGAGACTCACTAAGTTTCTGAAAAATCTGGGCTTTCATCATTCCAAAAGTGATTATTCCCTCTTCATAAAAACAAACAAAAATAGCACTATTTTCCTAGGTATTTATGTGGATGATATCCTTGTTGTTGGGAATGACACAGAGGAAATAAGGTGTCTGAAACATCAACTTAACAAGGAGTTCAGAATAAAAGACCTAGGAAGACTCCATTACTTTCTTGGAATGGAGTTTCTTGAAACAAATGAAGGAATGATAATGTCACAACAGAAGTACACAAGACAGATAATAAAGGATTTTGAAATGGAGCATTCCAGACCTACGGCTTCTCCTCTCCCAATAAACCTAAAACTCCTCAAAGATACCGGATCAAAACTAGAAAATCCCACACATTACAGATGCATAGTGGGCAAACTTAATTTCCTCACAAACACTAGACCTGATATCTCATATGTTGTCCAATACCTTAGCCAGTTTTTACAATTCCCTACTGCAGACCATCTTAAGGCAGCATATCACACTTTATCATATGTTAAGGGAACCTCGGGTTTTGGGCTGTTTTTTAATAAAAAGGATGATTTCAATCTAGTGGCCTATTGCGATTCTGATTGGGCCTCCTGCCCAATCACCAGAAAATCTATATCTGGCTACTACATCTTCCTTGGTAAGTCTCCTCTAAGCTGGAAATCAAAGAAACAGGTTTCAGTTGCTCTGTCTTCTGCAGAAGCAGAATACAGAGCAATGAGACAAGTAACTAGTGAGTTGAGCTGGTTAAGCAGATTACTTCACGAGGCAGGTCTTACAAATATTACTCTCATACCTTTAAACTGTGATAATCTTGCTGCTGTCCATATAGCAAAGAATCCAGTTTCCCATGAGCGCACAAAGCATATCGAGTTAGATTGCCATTTTGTGCGCGAGAAATTGCAAGAAGGTCTCATACATGTGCAATATGTATCCAACAAGCATCAGCTGGCTGATGTTATGACTAAAGCTCTGGCAGGTAAATGTTATCAGAATTTGTTTAACTCTCTTGGAATGCAGGAACAAAGTGATCCCGGTTGAAAACAGGAATGGAGCAAAAGCACAATTCTTCCCCAGTACAGATTGTACTTTTGAGGGGGGGTGTTGGATTTCTAGTTTGTATCTAGGACTTTTACTCTTGTAATTGTACTTAGTATATCTCTGTAACTAGGATCCAAAGCCTTGTAATCTATGAACCGGTCCACTTGTATTCTTAGTGTTTTAGTCTGGACCGGGTTCCCTCTTTGTTTACCAGTCACTTATTCAGTACTGGTTTCACAACTCTCGAACTCTCGTCTTCATATTCTTTCTGTAACCCTAATCGACTCTCCAAGTCGATGATCTCAATTGAATGAAGATTGGTATTCTTTTCATCTTTCTCTCTAAATCTGTCACAACCCCGTGCTTACCATGGGGTTTCCCAGATTAATGAGTGACATCTACCCTAGCTATTCACACCATAAGCTGCCGATATCTCACTCTCTCTCCTGTGGTTGAAGAGCTTGGTTGGTTTCTTATGGTCCTTGTGCTTTTTCTGTTGTTTGGTCTTTAATAATTCTTCACTTAAACTTCTTTAGTATTCAAGTGAGGTTTTCTTATTTTCGTCTTGTGGTCGTGATGCACACTTGTTGCCCGGACAAAATTGTTGTTTGCTTTTGGTTTGCTATGGTCTCCTTTAGGAACCACGACCTTGGTGTCCTGGTTTTCATACCCGGATTGAGTGATGTTGTACCTTGTATCTTGGTTTCTGAAAAAAAAAAACTTAAGATAACTATTTCAGAATGCATCAAAGATAAAAGTTTAATTAAACAGTATTAGTTACCATTTTTTTCTTCGGTATAATAAGAGGCGGACTCGGGGGTGGAGGGGCAAGGGCATTTTGAAAATCAGTCATAAGTTTTTATCTAGTTTTGCAAATTCATAAAATGATACAATGTTTTATGTATGTAATGGTAAGTGGTGAACTTTATACCCAACAAAATTTAAAACCCACACTACTCTATTATTTCCCACTTTTTACTTTTCACTTTTCCCTTTCCCATTTCCCTACTCTAATCCCCTTTTTTGTCTTCATACCCACTAACTCAGCTTTCACTGCTCTTCCACCTCTGACCTCCTCCACCAAATATAATTATGTAAACTGCTGTCCACTTCACATAAGACCACCACATGACTCGCAATTGAGTAGAGAGCGCACGACAGACTGCAGCACACACACCATCAAATTTAATTCGTTAATCGTTAACACCACTGCAGCAAAGGTGAGATGTTTTAACCTATTTTTTTAATTCAAATATTTTTTTTATAATACCACATTGCTTACGGCAACACCAATTGATCACACTTGTATATATAATATTATATAGACGTTAGAGTTAGACAACAAATTATTATGAATTTATGATTGAACATGTGAACCTAACATTCCTAATTTTTTAACGATTATTAGTTGCTCATGTGGAGTGAACCAAACACTGCTAATAGCACTATCTCTTGCGATTTGTTTAATATCAAAATATGCAATTCGTTTTCTCATCCAAATTTCTTACTTTAAACAAGTGAATCAAACTGTGGTGTGGGCATATTTACATGCTAATTTTCATTTATATGATGTTAATAGTAAATGACAAATTGTTTTATTGAGATTATATATATGTAGCTGTTGCATTTAATTATTTGTTTTAAATTTAGGGAAGATTTCTAAAGTTAAATTTTGTGTTTCATATGTGTCAAACTTGCCAGATTAACAATGAAGACACCATCAAGGAAGCTTGGGACACTTCAATCTTTGTTTGAAAAGAAAAGGAAATCTCTAGAAGGTTCTTCATCTGCTACTAAATTGTCAACTCAAGAGAAAACAAATGAAATTCAAGAAATACAATCATAATGAGACTCTTCCTGAAAGAGAGCAAGTGAAGATAAAATGGAGCTAAATGAGCCTCTTCACAAGTCGTTGCAAAGTGACGAAATCATGTATGATGTTAGTTTTCTTCCGCATGTTCCAGGACTAAGAAGAGCAATCACAACATACCATGTGAATGAGAAAAATGCTGTAAGAAGAGCATACATACTTAGAGGTCCATGGCAACCAAGATTAATCAACTTCCCAGCAACAAAGTGCGGTACTCAATTGTGCAAGTTCAATGCTATGTGGTATGCTAAATATTGTTGGCTTGAGTATAGTGTTGAAAAGGATGTTGCATTTCGCTTTGTTTGTTTTCTATTCAAGAATGATGTTGCGACTAGTTTTGGTACCGGGGAGGATTTGTTTGGTGAAGAAGGATTCAGAAATTGGAAAAAAGTTGAGAAATTGATGAAGCATGTGGGTGGCATTAGTAGTTCACACAATCTAGATTTTGAGAAGTACTAATCTCTTAAGAATCCCAACAGATCAATCATACAAGCACTTGAGAAACAATCCGATCACACTAAGGCAGAATATAAAGCTCGTTGACAGCTTCATTGAAATGTTTGAGTACCTTTTGCGACAAGGGTTAGCTTTTTGTGGTCATGATGAAAGTGAAGATTCAAGTAACAGAGGTAACTTTCTTGAAATTCTAAAATGGCTTGCAGAGATAGATGATAATGTTAGGCAAGTAGTCTTGACAAACGCCCCAAAAAACATCAATTGGTTTCACCAAAAATTTAAAAAGATATTATCAATGTATGTGCTAAGGAAACTATTAACGTTATCATGGAAGATCTTGGTGATGAATGTTTTTGGATATTGGCTGATGAATCTAGTGGTGTATCTTAGAAGGAACAAATGGCTCTTTGTCTGCGCTAGGTGGATAGTAAGGGTAAGGTAGTGAAGTGTTTTCTTGGAATTATGTATGTTAAGGACACCACCGCCTTATCACTAAAAGCTGCAATATGTTCTTTTCTTACGGAGCATTCTTTGAGCTTATCTAAAGTTCGTGGTCAAGGTTGTGATGGAGCTAGCAATATGAGTGGTGAATTCAATGGACTTAAGGCTCTAATTTTGAAAGAAAGCCCAAGTGCTTATTACATCCATTGTTTTGCTCGTCAACTTTAGTTAACACTAGTTGTTGTTGCTAAGAAGAATGTTGAATGTTTGACTTTCTTTGATTCATTGGCTCTTTTGCTGAATGTGGTCGGAGCTTCTTGTAAAAGAAAAGAAATGCTTAGAGAAAGGTATACCCAAAGAGTTTCCAAGGCTATAGAAGAGGGTACTCTTGAAACTGGGACAGGTTTGAATCAAGAGCTTGACTTGAGTAGACCTGGAGATACTCGTTGGGGATCTCATCACAAATCAATTTTAAGTGTTGTTTCTTTATATCCGAATATAATTGATGTTCTTTGCAAAATAGGAAGTATTCCATCAGAAGATCAAGCGAAAGCTCAAGGTTGCTTGTTTATAATTGAATCCTTTGAATTTGTCTTCATGACACAGTTGATGCTAGTCATATTTGGGTACACACGTGAATTAAGTCTTGCTTTACAAAAACGATCCAGATATTGTTAATGCAATGTCACTTGTCTAAATGACCAAGATTCAATTTTAGAATATGAGAGATGACGGGTGGGAAACATTTTTCCTCAAGGTTCTTGACTTTTACTCTGAATATAAGATTGAAGTTCTGGAAATGAATGTTACACATATTCCCCAAGGAAGATCTAAGTGATTTGCTCAACAGTGCACATATATTCATCACTGTCATATTGAGGTGTTTCTTGCAATTATTAATCTACAACTTCAAGAATTTAGCAATCGGTTTGATGAGACGAACATGGAGTTGCTTACTTGCATGGCTTGCTTGAGCCCAGTCAATTCATTCTCCTCATTTGACAAGCAAAATGTGCTACAGTTGTCAAAATTATAACAAAATGACTTTACAAGCATTGAATTGCTCAACTTTGAGTATCAGCTTGATAACTTCATCGTTGATATGCGAGAAGATATTATATTTTTAGACCTAAAAGATCTTGGTCAGCTTTCAATGAAGTTGGTGGAGACTTCTAAGCATCTTATATATTCAGAAGTATATAAGCTATTAAAGTTAGTGTTAGTTCTCCCTGTTGCGACAACCAGTGTTGAAAGAGGATTTTCTACAATGACTTTTGTGAAAAGTAAGCTATGTAACAACATTGGAGATCAATTTTTGAATGATTGTTTAGGCACGTTCATTGGAAAAGATATATTTTTACAAGTTTCTGTTGATGTTATTATTGATCATTTTCAAAACATGAAAACTCGAAGGGGACAATAATAACCTAACTACCATAATCATAAGATGAAGACAATAATTACTCTTCCTAAAATCAAAATGCAATAAGAATTGTTTCTTAATTCCCGTTCTTTGTATAATTAGTGATTGACAAATAAAATAAGTTCAAAATTCGACATAAACTAGCATTAGATTACGGATCTCTACCCATTTCAGACCCTAAATTAGCTAATAGAATATCATTAAAGTGAAATTATTTTTCCTAAAATGTTTTTCCAGCTCCATATAAACTAACAAAGAGTATTGAATTCTTATTCGTACGACTTCAAAAAAATCAAGTTATACTAGCTGAAAGAAGATAAAAATAAACCATTATGGCGAGCAACAAGTTGATATTTGAAAGTTCCTTAACTGCTCTTCTTGGGTAAGTTACTCATGAAAAACTCAGTGACTATGCTACAGACTCACCAAGAACCGGAATAACAAAATATAGTATTTAGACAGAAGGCAATCAATATCACGTGAATTTTCACTTTGTATAACTTGTATTGAATCCAATACCCTCATTCTCAAAGAGAACAATCTCTCTTTGAGTAGACATGTAATTCCCCTCTTTGCTGAATTTCAATTTCACGAGGATTCAACGTTAAAGAGTAACGAGTGTCTACTATTTTAATTCCTACATGTTATTTTGAGTTTTTATTTTCTACATTATTATTATAACTTGTTTTTATATATGATGTTATAAGATATGTATGAGATTTATCTATTTATGTAGAATTTGTGTACCCTATGGGGGTCATGACTCATGAGAACGTATGTCTAGAAAGGCGTATGCCATGAAAAACATGTCATTAAGACAATAAAATTGATAATACACTTTTAAATGGAGTCATGAAAATCACTTGTATGAAATAAAGTGCAGTTGTGAAATTTGTATACTCCCCAAAGAATTATGGTTGACTCCAAAAGCATTAATGTGTCATGATAGCACTACATATACATATCAGTCTCATGGGAAAATGATCAATCTAATATATGGTAAATACCATTCAAAAGCTCCATAAGAGTATCTATAATATATCCGTAAGAATGAAAAAGTTGTAGTGACAAAACTTTGTATTTAACAATTTTCCTTAAAAGAGTTATTGATGTATATGAAGTCGATATATTTCGTGATTGTTGCTGCTTGTTTTCTTAAATGATTTGTATGTTATGTTTGTAAAAAAAAAAATTTGTGACATATATGATGACAATGTAAATAAATATCAATTATATGCATATGGACACTTGTTGAAGACCTATACGTTTCTTCAACCAATGATATGTTGCTTGTTCTTAACAAGCATTTATAAGGATATACCAACTCAACTTATGAGTACACTTGAATCTTTATACGAGTGAATTTAAGATTGGATATGATGATCATTTTTTAGACCTATCCTAGACATTTTTGGACCAATAAGATTTGGTTTAATTGATACAACAATCAAAGTGGTCATGTGTATACAATATAACTATAAATTTTAAGATTGAATGATAAAGTCCATATGATTGGACAACACGAGTATGATTGTTGTATATGAACTTTGCTTGTTTATTAGGATAAATTAATGGTTCATAAGAATCATTGATTAAATATATATAATGAATTGTAAGATCAATTTATTCAAGAATCCAATTTGTATTTCAAGACATATTATTCTATATGAAACAACATTAATTTGCATCAAACCAAATAGTGATAACAAACTCTCAAATAACTTTAAGTTAAAAGCTAAATATTCCCCAAACAAAGTTTTTTGTTTGACCGATATTTGTTCGTATATATACTTTGTCTCAGTGAACAAATTAAGTCCTTGAAGATGTTAGAATTATAAGTTGAGTTCAAATAAATACGATGAACTGATAGCTGGAGATACCGTGATGACTGTGTCATTTAGGTGAGTAAAATTTCCCTATATCACAGGGAGCATAGAAGCAATTGGAGTGTAAGAAGATATGACATGAATTATAATTATGTCACACTCGTCATGTATAAAATGAACTTGTAAGTGCAAAAGGAAATTCACCTTTAAAAGTTGGTAAACCAATTTTTTGATGTTGAGTGAAAAATATGTACCAATGTGTTATGCTCATATATATAAAGTCTAGCAAGGACTAGCGCAAAATATTCTTACCTGAAGTATGGTAGATTGTACGAGTCCAATGGCAAATCCCTTATAATGTGCATTGAATAAAGATGGTCATTTAGATGAGTAAAAGGAGCATAGAATGAATCCGGGTTTTAAAAAATTGTGCATAATGCACGAGTGATGAGTTTTTGATGCGATGCAAAGCCCTCAACGCATCGGCATTTTCTCTCTTTTAAAAAAAATATTTTAACCTTCTCAGAGGACATGGAGTGGGGAGGTTTAAGAAAAATAGAATCCAGCCATTCATATTGAACTCACGCACTGAATACTCCCTCCCTCTGTACATTTTTTTAATCTTTTCCTCACACGTCCCATTCCTTTCCCCTTTTATCATTCCTCTGTTTTTGTTTTTGTTTTTTTTTTTCCGGTTTTGTCTCCTAGTTCCCACCCTACTAATTGCATCACAACAAATAATAGGTGATTGTGTCAATGACGAGATGCGACCACCTTGTTGCACGGCACATCACACATCACTCCATGAACCTAAACGTCTCACCATACATCACGTAATTTAAAACCAAGAAATAAATATGATAAAATTGAGAAGGGTACAGCTCTTGACAACCGTCAAAATGAAAAATTAACAATATACAAGGTAATAAGGTAATTGGTCAAATTTTGAGTAATGATATAGTATCTCGAGATACTATATCATGTCTAGAATATAGTTGAACTGATGTGAAATCAACATTGATAATATACATGTATGAAATGTGTGTGGCGCGTCATGTTAAAAATGTGATGAGGATATCAAATTGGTTGGTTAAAAAAGTATTGGAAAGACTCAGTGTAACACCCCGGTTTCCAGGACCTAAACCACCACTTTTTTAAAAAAAAAACATAAACATACTTGTATTTATATCCTACTTATAAGTTTACATCAGCGGAAAGGTACAAAACATAACCGGGAGAGTTACTGCCACATCTGCCAACTACAACAGATGCACAGGGTAATCTCCATCACTATCTTTAAACACATCCTACCACCATTTCTACCTTCTTTACATACAACAAAATACTACCAAGTTACATTCCCTTACACCTTACAAACCAACTCCTTCTAGTGTCTATTTTACAACCAAAAGATAAAGGGGCGACAAAATAGTGAAACTGCATCTCTACTCCTAGTTCTCTCCTGTATATTCTATAAAACTGTCAGCTAGATGTGTAGTGAACTGATTACCCCCTATGCTCAGCATTCCTAAAGCCTTGAGTGGTTTGAATCCATTCCTCGACGTAACTCTAGTAACACCAGGCGACAGCTCCTTACTACTGGTATAATAAGCATGCACATAGATCATATATGGTATCTTCATACCATATCAGCTCTCCAAAGGAATCATCCTACAACCAGAAATCCATACAAGCACAAAAAGGGGTTACAAATAAAGTCAGCTAAATTGAGTAACAACTACCACACCCTGTAAAATTCATTTTCTCTTAAAAACTCTTTAAGCCATTATAACAAGCACACACAGAATTCACAAGGTAGCATGAGCAATAAAATACATCTCACCCAATTAACCTTTCCAGCATCATTGCCATACATGTAAGGGATAAATCCCAATAAGAAAGTTCCATCATTACCTCCTTACCATATAACCCTTAAGTGTGCACACCCCCTAATGTTAACCATAACAATTAGAGAAGATTATAGGTCGCTTCTTTCCATGGGACAGAAGTGTACATAACCCGGCTGATAAATCAATAATGATTTAGATTGAGTAGTGGGGCTAACCATAGCCCAGGCTAACCGTAGCCTTAAATAATAAATCCTCAGAACCAATTCACCACCATAAAAAATATCAATCCACCAAAACAGTCTCAGATAATTCAGAACATCAAAGTATTCGTAAGGCACTGTCAAACACAATATTTAATGAAATTCAAACCACTTTGAACCAAGGGTAAAACACCTCAAAATCATCAAAATATAATCAAATGAATTTATTATCACCAAAGAAACCCTGCAAAGTCACACACCAATTCCAAACTCAAGCATAAAGTCCTTTAAGCATATTTTCAACCTCATTAGGTCACCAAATATTTCTCCACATAAACACCACCTAAAACTTCATATATAAGCTATTTATAGGCTATTAAGATCATAGAAACAAGTAGAATCATCAACCAACACATGTAATCACTTAGGGAGGCTTAAACACATTTTTGAATCATAAAGATTATCTAGAATTTAATCGATTTCCCAAAAATAAATTTCCTTGATTTTTCTACCATGTTTCTAATATCATAATCCAAGATCCTACCCAAAATTTCAGCTCAAAATAATTATGGAAACCTATCTAACCAATTCCCATGGCTTTTAGCACAATTTCACCCCTACCATTGTTATCTATCATTTCCTATGGTAAAATATGAACTCCACCACCCAATATAAGTCATATTAAATCTAATTAGAATAAATAACTCAACTAAACCAAAACATTCTCATCAGTTCCACTCTAGAGGGCTTTTAACACATTTTTAGGTCTTAAGGTTTGACTAAAATTTAACTACCTTCCCAATTATAATTTTCTTTGATTTTTAGAAAATAAGACACATGCCTAAAAGAAAGATTACTCCAAAAATTTTAAAGCTAAAAATGAATTTGGTAACCTACCTAACCAAATCTCAAAGCCTAAAGCACCTTTATAACCCTACCATCTTCACCTAGCATTTTCATACCTAACCACGAACTCCCACCACCTATAATCACTTATTATAAGCTAATATAAATATAATAACTCACCAAACTCAAGGAAATCCCATCGAAATCACTCTAGAGGTCTTAAAACACATTTTTCCTCTCTAAAAGTCTCCTAGAATTTATCCTAGTCCCCAATGGTATTTTCACCTAATATTTTTAGCATAAACTAGTATTATCAATATAAGGACATGGTAAAAATATCAGCTCAAAATAAGCTAGGTTTCGTAATGAAACAATAACCAGAAGTTTAGGTTAAAATCAGGGTTTAAAGAAAGAATTGGTGTGCAGAGTTGATACCTGGACTCTTCTTGCCATTCTAGCCACGTCCTTACTTGTTCCTTATCTAATTGAGTCAAGTTTTTCCACCAATCAACTCTCCCAAGTGTTAGGACAAGATCCTTTGGTTTTGATGATAGCAAACCTTGTATTGTCTATCTAATGCGTATGTCAAGATTCATGATTCAGATAGACAGGTGAATAAGTGGCTTAGCACGTAAGGTTGCAAGCGCACTTAAGTCATGAGTGGCTTAGCACGCAAGGTTACAAGCGCGCTCAATCCACAACATGTGCCCAACCAGTCGGGCACCTGTCAACGAGAGCTCCGGAGGACTTCTAGCACAGACAACCAGTCAGACACCGCACGAAGATATCTCTCATGTTTAAAGATGAAAATCAAGGACAGAAGACTGCAAGGAATCAACACATTCAGATAAAACACATACATCCACTTAGGCAACTTGTTCACGACAAGCTCACGACAAAAGGAGAAGTTCATTAATGGATAAGATAACAAAGCTATATATTAACATCATTACATAGCCTTAATGAATTCAGAAGAGAGCATTTATGAGTATTTAATGAGCTAGATAGAATCAGGCAAGTGGGACACATAAGTGGTGATCGACCTATCAAGAGGGTTGCCGCCAACTTGACCAACCATAGGATGACACGTGGTTCAAGCCTTCAGATCAAGTTGAAGAATCTCTGTAAGTCTAGTGTGGCTGTTATGTAAATAATCAAAGTTATAGTTGACTCCTAGAAGTCTAGAGATTAACAGGACGGTTGTTACATCCTAACAACCGTGTATAAATACTTGCATTTATACCATATGTAAGTAAGCCTGTACGAGAGAAAAAGATAGAGATTATCTGGGCAAGTGTGGATTGGACTTAGGTGTGTGTGTAAGTGATAGATAGTTAGGAGAGGGTTGACGACTTTAGGGGTAAAGTCGAAACTGTCCCAGGAGTCCGTGTGTGGGGTAAGGGAGGTTGAGTGAATTTCATGTGTGTAAATTCTCAATCGAAATGTGTTTTCCAGTTTAAGTTTATCCCATGTCCATTCCTAAACTATCAAGTTTTATTAAAGTCCACGATACGTTCACGACACGTCGGGGACGCATCAGGAGCGCTTGCTGGTTTCAATTGGTATTAGAGCAGGTGTCTTCTAGAAAGCTAACTGCTTTGGAAGGCGATCAAGATGTCTCATGCAAGCATTCTAGCAGCAGAAGAAGGTTCTGCACCAAATCAACCACCACTCTTCAATGGAGACAACTATACTCACTGGAAGAATAAGATGGAATTTCATATCAAGTCTAACAATCCAAGAATGTGGAGAGTGATAACAGATGGAGAGTATACCTTCTAGAACACTCAAGGACAAGACATATCTATCGGCAGCATGACAGATGATCAAATCAAGAAGCTGGTATTCAATGCACGAGCTGTAAGAATACTTCACTGCGCACTACTACCTGAGCAATACTTCAAACTTGCTTCAGCTAAAACAGCCCAAGACATTTGGAAAACTCTTGAGGTTACTTATGAAGGGAATGATGAGATCAAAAAGACTTGTATTGAGTTGCTACTCATTCACTGGGAGCTATTCAAGAAGGAATAAAAGGAGAGCATTTCTGAAATAAGGTTCACTAAGCTGATCAACGAAATGTTGGTGCTTGGAAGAACTATCTCTAACGAGGATCAAATTCGGAAGTTCCTCAGATCTCTTCCTGCCTCCTTTGACAGTAAAGTCAATGCCATGCAAGAAGTGCACGATCTCTCCAAGATGTCTCTGGCAGACATGCTAGGGTCTCTAATGACTTTCGAGTTAAAACTACCACGTAGGAATTCAGAAAGCTCATCTAGAGATAAAGGGAAAGGCATAGCCCTTCAAGTAGCTGAAAATGAAAGATCCGAGTTAGGAGACAACAATGATGAAATGGTCCTCTATGCTAAGAGGTACGTTAGAAAGTTCATAAGAAATAAAATGAGGAAAAACAAGGAGTCCAAGGAGTCGGATGATCAAAAGAAAAACAATGACAAGTGTTTTGGGTGTTCAAAACGCGGACATCATATCAAAGACTGTCCTCAACGATCCCGAGAGGACAACGACAGGGTCAAGAAGCATGTCCAACGATCATTCAACAAAGGACCAAAGAAGGAAGCCTTCATTGCCGCATGGGGAGATTCTGAACGGAGTGATGACAATCAAACCTCAAACAGCGACACCTCAGAAGATGAGAAGGCTCACCTATGCCTTGAAGAAGTATGCTTAATGGCACAAGACAATGATGCCTCAGAATAAGAAGAAGAAGAAGAACAACATAAGGTAAACTATTCTAAACTTAGAAGGAGAATTCAAAAGGCTGAACTTCTAGGACTTAAAAAGTTTTCTTTTATATTAGTTGAACACCTAGAGGCATTAGAAACTGAAAACGATGAACTTTTGGAAGAAAATAAAAAATTGAGAAAAACTTTGAATAAAAGCAAGGTAGACAATCTCATGAGGGCACTCATGAAATTACAAAGTGATTACAGTAAAATTCTCTTCGCTCATGAAAAGTTGAAACATGAAAGACAGCCTGAAATCGATGAATTGATCGTTGCTCTTAACACTAAAGAAAAAGAACTAGCTACCATCAAAGAAAAATATTCTAAGATAGATGTTGTCTCTAAGACACCCATGAGGAGAAGCAAACGACAGGTCAGATACCGGTCAGAGACTAGTCGTAGAGATGTCTACAGCCTATGCAGACAACCTGGTCATCATGAATCCAATAGCTATAAAGCGTATTTTATGAGGCAATGACAACTCAAGAAACTAGGACTAAAATGAGTAGTCAAAAATGATCTTAGAACATTTAATGGTGGAAATGGGTCCAACCTTTCTATGGACCCAAACCCCACACCACTAACGTGTTAAGTGCAGTATCGAGTGAGAATGGACCCCTGCTGGTACATCGACAGTGGGTGCTCTAAACACATGACATGAGACAAAAAGAAGTTCTTCTCGCTCGAACCAGGAAGCCAAGGAACTGTTTCCTTTGGCGACAACAAGAAAGGAAAAATCATCGGTGCAGGTAAGGTTGGTATTACATCTGATTATGTCATAGATAGTGTAAATCTAGTTCATGGTTTAAAATTCAACTTGCTTAGTGTTTCTCAAATTTGTAACAAAGGCAATTCAGTTCACTTCTATCCTACACATTGTACTATAGTAAGTCAGAACAATGGCAAAGAGTTGTTAAAGGGAAAAAGATGGAAAAATGTTTATGTAACTAGTTTGGAGGATATTGACAGTCCTAATCTTTCATGCTTGATTGCTTCAATAGATGACTTTACACTATGGCACAAAAGACTAGGGCATGTTAGCACTTTTTTTTAAGAAAATTTGTCAAGAAACAGTTGGTAAGAGGTCTCCCTGAGATTAAAAAATCTAAGACAAATCTTTGTGACGCCTGTGTTAGAAGCAAACAAACTAAGATTTGTTTTAAGTCAAAGACTTAGTTAGTACATCCAAGCCATTTGAATTACTTCACATGGACTTATGTGGACCCATGAGAATCAAAAGTTTTGGAGGAAATTGGTATGTATTTGTAATTGTTGATGACTACTCACGGTTCATTTGGACACTCTTTATTGCTTCCAAAGACGAAGTCTTTGAGAAATTTAAAGCCTTTGCAGGAAAAGTCCAAGCACAACTCAACCTTAAGATCAAGACTCTTCGATCTGATCATGGGTATGAGTTTGAGAATCAACAATTCATGGATATGTGTAAACAACATGGGATTAGTCACACATATTCAGCACCAAGAACACCCCTACAAAATGAGGTAGTTGAGCGAAAGAACATAACACTACAAGAAGTAGCCAGGGCCATGCTATTGGGGAGCAGTCTTCCTTAGGTCTTCTGGGCAGAAGCAGTGGCAACTGCATGCTACATCACAAATAGAACGCTCATACGACCTATCCTCAAGATCAAGAAATCTGATGAAGATGTAGAACTTGGATTTGATATAATTGACCAGGATCACACAGAGAATCCCAAAGATGAATCACCGACTAAAGAAGGCTTGCCCGACAGATCAGCGATAGGTCAACAACAGGTCGACGAAGGAAACAATGATGTCGAGGATCCTCTATCTCCATCAACCATTCATCAATCTCGTGCTTTGTACAAGAATCATCCATTGGAGAATATCATATCAGACATATCCAAAGGAACTCAGACAAGAGCACAGACTCGAGATCTTCTAGCTTTAACAATGACAGTCTCACCCATCGAGCCCAAGAACGTCAAGGAAGCTCTTCAAGACTCAGACTGGATCAATGCAATGCAATAAGAACTAAACCAGTTCAAAAGATGCAAATTCTGGAATCTTGTGCCTCGTCCAACTCATCAAGGAGTACTTGGCACAAAATGGGTCTTCGAAAACAAACTGAATGAGATGGGAGAAGTAGTCAGGAACAAAGCTCGTCTAGTAGCTCAAGGATATCGTCAAGAAGAAGGGATAGACTTCCAAGAAACCTTTGCTCCAGTGGCAAGGATGGAGTCCATCAGATTACTAATTGCATTTGCTGCACACAAAGGAATCAAACTCTTCCAACTTGACATCAAAAGTGCCTTTCTAAACGGGTACGTCAAAGAGGAATTATATGTTGAGCAACCCCCAGGTTTTGAGACGCAAGAAGGAAAGAGCATGGTACTTAAACTCGACAAAGCTCTTTATGGGCTCAAACAAGCTCCAAGGTCATGGTATGATCGTCTTTCTTCCTATCTCTTGGAAAACAAATTCAAAAGGGGAAAGGCGGATAAAACCTTGTTTTTGTACAACAATAAAAGGGATTTCCTAATTGTGTAAGTATATGTTGATGATATAATCTTTGGGGCCTCTGATGAGAAATACTGCAAGAAGTTTGAAGTATTGATGAAAAGGGAATTTAAGATGAGTGATCTGGGAGAATTGAAGTTCTTTCTAGGACTTCAAGTCAAGCAAAATGATGAAGGAACTATCATATCCCAAGAGAAGTATGTAAAGGATTTGCTAAAGAGATTTGAAATGGAGGAATGTAAGACGTTTGACACACCAATGGCAGTCAGCACCAAGATAGGGATCATGACGGGTGACCGACCGGTCGACCAGCGATCATACAGAGAGATGATTGGTTCTCTACTACATTTAACTGCTAGTAGACCTGACATTATGTATAGTGTTTGCTTATGTGCCAGGTTTCAAATAGATCCAAGAGAAAGTCACCTCACAGCTGTAAAAAGAATCCTGCGTTACTTAAAAGGAACCATGAACCTTGGGCTCTTTTATCCTAAGTTCACTAACTGGAACGTTGTAGGATTTTCAGATGCAGACTATGGAGGATCTATCACAGATAGAAAGAGCACTTTAAGGACAACATTCTTTGTTGGGTCATGTCTAATTGCATGGGGATCAAAGAAACAACAAAGTGTTGCAATCTCAACAGCTGAATCTGAATACATTGTTGCGGCAAGCTGCTCTGCTCAACTCCTATGGCTTAAACAACAAATTGGTGTTATGGCGTCAACACAGGTACATTACCAATTATGTGTGACAATACAAGTGCCATCTCTATTTCTAAAAATCCTGTGCATCATTCTCATACCAAACGTATTGACATTAGACATCACTTTCTTAGAGATTGTTGTGAAAAAGAATTAGTTGGTTTAAAGTATATTTCTACTGAGAACCAACTAGCTAACATCTTTACTAAGCCATTAAGTAGATAAAGGTTTACTAAGATCGTTCATGATCTTGGAATGATATTCATTGATCACAATTAAACTGTCTTTTATTTCCCATGATATGTCACCGACATGTGAGCAACACCTATTATATTGTCGTTCAATAGTCAACGATCAGTTTAATACATATAAATTATGTAAAACGACTACTTGAAGTAGATATGTCATTTTCCACAAAGTGAGATTAGGTTAAAGATAGTTCAACGGTTAGAAACGGGAAACTCGCCAAACGATCGATGGCAGACTATCACGACCACTGCCCGTTATGAATAGTACCATTAGGACATTTCAGTGAGCGAACGAGGAGCGATCGCCGACTGTTACTCGATATCTATAAAAGGGCGACGAGAGTTCCTCTCTTGTCACACTATTGCCCTCACTCTCTAATCTCTCTAAGTACTCAGAACATTTTCTCTTCTCTCTTACAAACAAACTCGTGAGATCAGTGCAAAGAACCTCGCCTCACAGCAACTCTAAAGATCTCTATAGCAAAAGGTTCACAAGAAACTACAGAAATCCTTCGACTAACAATGACAACAAAATCCTCTCTCCGCAAAGCTGCACTCAGAGAATCTTCCTCACGACAAGTGGCCGACATGAGATCGACAGAAGCTCACAAAGAATCGCCGCCCCTTCGCCTTTCCAAAGACCTAGAAGATCAACTTGTGTGTAGGGTAACCGACGAAGGTGAACTTCTACAAGAAGAGGTACACTATTTAAACCACTATCTTCCCAAGCTCCATCATCTTATTCAAACTGAAATCCTCAAGCCAAAAATACTCCAAATTCCTACCTCTACAGAAAAACCAAAAATGTCATCTCAAAATCCTTCACCAAAGATCACCACCAAACAATGCAAAGCTAAAAATCCTAAGAGCCTTTCTACTGCCACAACGAGTTGCATCTCTCGTGTTACTCATGCCTCTCAACGTGCCAAAGGTCAAACGAAAGCTCCACAGAAAGCCCATTCCACACCAAAGAAGGCAACCTGAAGATTACACTTCAGTGATGAAGAAGAAGCCACTCCTTCAACTGTCGCACGAGTTGTCGTCCAACAGCTGGTAGAAGATGAAGCTCTAAGTAACGAAAACTCACAAGAGGAGGTCTTGCCAACAGAAAATACACAGGAAGAAGGTGTGACGGCACCAGATTCTGAAGAAGAAACTGGTATCATCCCCCAGACAATAATACCTGTCGACAATAGGTCGCTGACTCAGAGTTGATGTCCCTAGTCATCTATACGCTCCAAGAGCATGAGCATCTAAAAAAGGCGAAAGGCAAGGAGATGATGGCTACACGACCTCTAGAGCTCAAAGAGCTATTTCAAGATGTTGCCAGACCTTCATCACCTCTAACTTCACACTTGAAGAAAAACTAAAGGAACCAGAACTGACATTGATCAAGGTAGAAAATGTCAACGACAGGTCCTGCCCTGTCTTACCAAAGACACTGGACCTGGAATGGATGGACAAGATGGGTCTAGAAGAGATCCAAAAGCTGTTGGAATACCAAGGATGGGTAGATTTCTTTCAAGAACCCATCACCGTCTACACAGAACTGCTCAAGAAGCACATGCGCTGTCTTGGACCTCTCCAAAGTGACGACAACAACGACTATATCATCTCACAGGTTCAAGACACCGAAATCACCATCTCAAAATCTTGGATCTCTGAGACTTTTGGCTTGGAATAAGAAGGATTGATCTTTCCAAAAGAAACATCATGGAATGACCTTGGACATCTGGGAGGAAGAATGGTAAGCTTGCTCAACAAAGGAGCAACAATGAAGAACTTTCCTGCAGCTGAAATGTCAATACAAGATAGAGTTCTCTTCAGTCTGCTCACCCACAACGTAACTCCACGAATAAAGGGTCATATGTTAGTGAGACTTATGACTCCGAGTTTGCTTAGGAAAGGATTGGGGAATGTCTATGGGTTAAAGCTCTAATGGAAGGATTGGATGGATTTGTTTAGAATTGTCTCTCTTAAAATTTTAAAACCGAAAATCATTTTTGTTGTAAAGGGCGGATAATCCCGAGGGATTACCCTATGTACCTCCTCGAACACGACACTTAACTGATAGTAAGTGCCGAGGCTCGAAAGATGGGCAATGAATTTATGTCGAAAAGTAGGGTTCAGAGAGAAACACCATGAAGGAGATATTCTCGGTCGAACCCTAATAACGTCTCTAACTCCCGGGTTTTAAAACGTTAAAAATCAAAACATTGAAATCGAGTGGAAGGGAGTTAGACGATTCTAAAATCCCGGCTGCAACTAGGAAGGCCGTTACTTCCCTAGCGCCCCACCTTGTAGAAATCTTGGCTGCAATTAGGGGGAGGTTTGTCACCCAAATGCCCCGCCTAAAGAGATCCAGACAGCGACAAGGGAGGTTATGACCGCAGTGCCCCGCCTCGGATTTTATTTTGGGAAGGGAGACAAGTGATGTCTAACCAAGAGGAAAGTGTTTTGAAAGTGTTAGACATTTAATGTTCCCCGAAAACGGCTTATTTGAGTTGAAACTAAGTTTGAAAACTTTTGAGGTTGTTCGGAATTCTCAATGAGGAAACACTGATTTTGAGAAATGTTTTAGGAGAAAACTTTTTGTATATGTGAGAAGAACTTTCTGCATTTGAGAAGAGTTTTCTGTGATGTGAGAAGAGTTTTTCCTTTAAAATTCCACAAAATGGTTTCTTTAAAAGCTTGATGAAATTTGAATAAAAAAAATGATGGCCGAAATTCTTTTTGGTTTTGGATTTTGAAAGGAATTTATAAGTTGAGTGTGGATTGGATGACCTGTATTGGGTTGAGTTGAATTGAGCTGGATGAAATAGGTTTGAATTGGATTGGAGTTCAGTTTAGATTGAGGTCGAGTTCAGTTTGGATTGAGGTCGAGTTTGAATTGGATTGAAATTCGGGTAGGGTCAAAGTTGGGTCAAGGTCAACGTTTTTTGGTCAAGGTCAACATTTTTTGGTCAAGGTCAACATTTTTTTGGTCAAGGTCAACATTGTTGGTTCAAGGTGATTCTTGTGGACTTTGTTTGATTTTTGTGGGTTTGGTTTGATTTTTGCGGGCTTGGTTGGTTTATTTGTGGGCTTGGGCTGATTTGATTTGGGCCTTGGGTCGGTTTGGGCCTTGGGTTGACTTTTGTGGGCTTGGGCCTTTGTTGGGCTCGGTATGGGCCAGGTTGGGTAGTGGGCCGAGTTTGGTGACGGGCCGGATTTTGAGATGGGCGGGCTTGGTGGAATTTGGTTTTTAATTTGGGCTAAAGATTGTTTTTTTTACTGAAATGGGCCTTGGGCCTTTTTATTTGGGCTAAAGATTGTTTTTGACTGAAATGGGCCTGGGGCCTTTTTATTTGGGCTAAAGATTGTTTTTTGACTGAAATGGGCCTTGGGCCTTTTTATTTGGACTAAAGATTGTTTTTTACTGAAATGGGCCTTGGGCCTTTTTATTTGGACTAAAGATTGTTTTTTGACTGAAATGGGCCTTGGGCCTTTTATTTGGAAATGGGCTAGGTTGGAGTGTTTTGGGCGAATTTGGGCATCACTAGTGGATTGGGCCAGGCTTTCTAATATTGGGTCGATTAATTTTGGGCCTGATTTACACCTTGGGCTTGATTTAGGCCTTGGGCTTGATTTGGGCCTTGTTGGGCTTCGAATTTGGGCCTTGTTAGAGAGAGATTTTGAATGAGAATGTTGGTCTAAAACTAAAAGGAGAACATTAATCTATATACAGATATATAGATATTTTAGGTGTGTTTTAGGGTTTAGGGGTGTCACCACCACGAGATTGGTCAATGACCAACCAGACCAGGGGGACCCCTCTATCCTAATGGCTAGGACCTAAAGGACAATAACTATGGCTTAGTAATGCTCGAAGGAAATCGCAAGATAATAAATCACAAAATGACACATCACACGTTTCAAACAGACTACAAGCATTGAAGGAGCCAAATGTACGAGAGTGAACAGGGTGTACAAATTAAGTTAAAAAGAAAGAGTTCAACGATTAAGAACTCGTGAAAATCTCAGCAGATTGAAAGTAATTTCCAAGCTCAAATTAGCACGCAAGAGGGGAAATCAATGCTAGATATAAGATAATCTAAGGGCAGATATCGATGTGCAGGAAACCAAATAAACATTCCTGGACCAAATAATTGATGCTCATGTGGTAGACTACAAACTAAAATCATGAGAAACCGATGAGAGAGATTTCCAAACCCATGAGAAGCCACTGTGAAGCCTTAAGTCTGCCAGTCCAACCCACATGTAGGGTCTAAACAACCACGAGGAATCTTCATCTCGATCCAGTTATTAACCATGCACCTCGATCAAGTCATGAAACAAGAACAATGAGAAATGGCTTCCAAGGGAGTAATAATGTAAACAGGCCAGACTAAAGACCCAAAACGCATCAGCAATCCGGCAATGGCCGAAACAAAGCTCACGTGTACGAGCACAAATAAACGAGATGGAGCCAATTCTTTCCATATAGGTGCCATACACTGAACTGATTCGCCAACCTCACTTCAAAAGGACAAGGATTTACGGCACAACAACAGATTGAGCAAAAGCCATCCACAAGAACCTCACAAACCCATAATGTGCAGAGGGTGCGGTGAATCAATCAAACTAGCAGAAATCAAATGAACCCACCGCTCACACTGCAAAATCAAACCCAACACCCGAACACAAAGGCCAAACAGAAACAAACTCGAGGAAGTTTTATTAGCATCATTTTCAGCAAAGAGTAGGATTGGGACACCAAAACGAAATCCCTTGTAGAAAAGAATCATTGAACATGACAGAGGGCTTTAAACATATTTAGCAGTAGAGCTCTTAATCAATATTCAAGGATTCACAAACCTCTCAAATCTGAACTCATCAATACCTTAAAGCAATTTTAATGTGACAGATTGATAATCCAAAGCGGAGTAGGGTAATTTCCCCACAAATTCATCGAGAGGTTAAGCAGATACTTCGTTAACAACATATACTCAAACACAATGAGCAAAACCAGATCATTCCAATATAGCGAGGCATTGCAACAAGGAGCACAAAATGACCATTAAAACTACTCAAAAATTCATAAAGGAGAAAGGAATTCTTACCGTTAAACTCAGGGATTGGTGGTAAAAAAAGAAAGCTAACTGTTAAGAACTAAATTAGGTGGAGACGGTTTACCGAGACGAAGAACAACTATTCTCTAAACAAGACAGTAAACCCAAGCTAGCCAGATAACAATAGAAACGTTCAAACTGGACCTCGTCTGAGATGCAAGCGACTCGCATACAGAGCACAAATCAAACATGAAATTGACTAAGAATCCAGGACTCTCGATGAACTTGGCTCCCAGGTCCATAATGTTCGAGTAGTATCCAGAAACTCGAACCTCAATCCAAAAGCTTAACCCACTCTCTCAGAATTCCAGTGCAAAATACCTCAGCCAAAATATGAATACAAGAGTCAAAGAGGTTTCAAAGGCGAATATATGAAAAAGAATCAGAATATATCGGCCATCCTCGACCTATCAACCAATATTCAATCGAATAACCAGTAAGCTCAACAACAAGTCTTCGAATCCAAACGGGTACATAAGAATTAGAGATGCAGAGTCGAGCTCGATGTCAACGCCAATCGCAATGGAAAACACCAAAAAAAACAAGAAGTACGAATTGATCGAGGAGAGAAAAGGTGTACCTCTTGCGACACCTTGGTTCACTCATCTCCTCAAATCGGTCTCCGAGTCTGGATTTGCATATGAGGCGGGTGACAATTTTTCGAGGGATTTCTTTGATTCTGCTTTAGCCACGGTAAAAGGAGTCGAAACTTCTGGGATAGGAACAGCCTAGGTTGCACCGAAACGTTTCGGGTTTCTGAAACGGAGACGTTTCCGAAACGAGGAAACGGCAACTTTATAAAATACCCCCGAAACGGAAACGGCAGTAAAAATATCCTATATATATAATGAAAATAATGTTAATAGACATATATTGAATTCTTAACAGTTGTCTAACAAGTCCAAAAGAGATGTCATTGCAACTGCACCTTAAATAAAAAGATTCATTGTATTCTACTATCATATGAGTAAATATCCAAAAATAATGAGTCTACAACCACCTAGCTTGGAAAAAAACACATTCTCCAATACCGACTCATCAAGAGAAAGCTCGGTCATCTCGAGATATCCACCCTCTTCCAATGTTCCAAAAGTATCTCCACTCGCATCCCACATCTTTGTTCTATCATTGTGATACTCTTCATTATTTCTTGAAAGAAGACTCAAGTTGTTGTGGACGAAGACCAAATCTTCAACTCGCTTTGGAGCTAACTTATTCCTTGTATGTGAATGAATAAAAATATAAGTACTCCAATTCTTTCACAGCAAGAAGAAGATGTAGGTTGTCCAAGCACTTTAAGAGCCAAAGATTGAAGCATAGGTGCTTGAGAACCAAAGTTAATCCACCAAGTGATAGGATCTGTCGTGCCCCTCCTAGAACTAGATGTCGTGTCTCCAAATGCTCCTTGTACAAATGAAAAAGAAGCATATTCATCAATCACTTGTTGAAATCTTCTTCATCTGGATAGAGTCTCTTTGAAACATTTCATTCTCTCAATGGAGAGCTCAACGTCTATATGAGGAGGAATTCTAATAAGATCCTCTTGAAGCCATTGATCACTATAAAACCTACAAAATGTATAAACATTAAGTGTATACGCTAAATAATTAAGAAAACTTACAAATGAATGAAGAAAGAATGAGACATATTACCTTGGATTCAAAGAATGAGCAACACAATGTAGTGGTGTGTTGCTTTTGGCCCATCGAGCAACAAGAATAATGTGCACCACCTCAAAGAATGAACTTTCATCGTCGTTTCTTTTACCTTCGTGTGAGTAGATCTTGCGTTTGACTTCTTCAATCATAGAATCCCACATCTCATAGACTAAATGAAGACATGGCTTGTCGGTGTCACAAACTCTAATCATGTTGTAAATAGGAGTGGTGAACTCAAGAATATAGTTCACTTTGTCCCACCATTCATCACTTAAAACTCTTTCTTTCACAAATCTTGCCCCAAGCTCACCTTGATGGTCTTTTCGATAAGTTGACCATTCATCACTCATCACCATTGTCTCCAATGAGCATCGTATGAGCTTAAACCTCTTAAACATAATAACAGTCGAAGCAAAACGAGTTTCGGCAATTGAGAGCAACTTAAGAGGAGAAAATTTGTTAAACATTGACAACCTCATGGAATGTGTCATTATGAAATTCTTGATCACCATAGCCTCATCACGAACCTCGATTATCCAATGACACTCTCTATACGCCTCAGCATTACTCGGGATATTGTTGGGTGAGCATATGTTCTTCAAGGCAAGGTTAAGGGTGTGAACTACACAAGGAGTCCAATAAATATTGGGGTATATACCTTCAATTACTTCTCCCGCCCCTTTGAAGTTTGCGGCATTATCAGTGATGATTTGAACAACATTTTGATGACCAACACTATCAATCGCCTCCCTCATCAATGTAGAAATGAAATGCTTATCCTTCAACTCACCCTCGCAATCAACCGACTTAAGAAACATAGGGCCATTTCCGGTAGTAGCAATAAAATTGATGATTGGCCTTCTTTGTGGATCACTCCATCCATCTGTCATAATAGTCACCCCTTTTGTGACCAAGTTCTCTTGGAAGGTTCTAGCAATCTTAACACGTGTGTCTTTTCTTGATCAAGCAAAAGTTCTCAATTTGTTGTAGCCAGGGGGAACATAACCACCTAAATTGTGGTTAGCAGCGAATGTGAAACCCTTCACAAAATAAGGATTCCGGGCTAAGTTGAATGACAAACCACCGGTATAGAACATTCTTGCGATTTCTTGATCCAACACCGCTCTTGTTTCATTATCAAATGCTTTATCCAGAGAATACGAAATAGTCTTTCTTCTCTTGTCCATTGAGGTGGAATTAGAAGAAAACACCATGACAAGGCAACGGAACTTCTTTAAAGAGACCAAGTGCTTTCTTGTTTTCATATTCTTCTTCCAATCTTCTCATCTCTATCATATCATTTCTTTTCACCTTCTTACAACCAGCAATTCCTTTACCCATAATATGAAGCAAATGAGCTTTGACTCTACAATAAGTCCCTTTCTTTATATCACTACATAACTTGCATCGGAACTTAAGAGATCCACCACTCGTGGAAGTCTTTTTAACCACATCTACATACTGCCACAACGGAGCTTTACTAGTTTGCTCACTTTGACTTGCTTCAATGGGTACACTTCCACCACTACTAGATGCCATACCTATAATTAAAAAGAAATTGTATCAATGATTTGTAGATAAACAATAACGAGTAGATCTTACTATTAATTTTTTTTGATATATATCTTACTATTAATTAATTGAGGATCGAACATGCATTCTAATTAATTAATGGAGACTAGCTACAAATTACTTCTATTTAGTAGTAGGAAGTAATTAGTACTTAAATAACAAGGAAATTAAGAAAACTCTACTACTACTACGACTAGTTAAATTGACCACTTAACAATGATAGTGGAGCAGGGTATGATGCCGCACCAGATATCGACCACTTAAATCCCAAAGTCCATAGTGAGCTCTCTGATTGGATGAACTGGCTTAAATCTGAGAAAGGGATAATTAAGAAAACTCTACTACTACTACTACTACGACTAATTGAGGATCGACTACTTGACAATAAATTATATTTTACGAAAGGGATAAGCCTGCTGTTTCATTTAGAAAAATAAATAAAAGCTGCTATGTTTTGTGTGGACCACAAATAGAACACTCACGTACGCAACAGCAATGTTCTCAAATCTCAACAACAACAATAATCTTCTACTGTTGCCTTGCCTCCATCCTTGCGCTTTCTCTCTGCCTCTCAGCGGTGGCAGACCTCACCCTGCAATTCTACGATAGCAGCTGCCCACAAGCACAGAAGATCGTCCAGAGTGTGGTCCAGAAGGCATGGAACAAAGACCCAAGGATGGCTGCTTCCTTGCTCCAGAGACAGCAGCAGCAGTGTTCTCGGTCTCGGCTTCACGGCAACAAAAATCTCCACATCTCTCTTTTCTTCAAAACATAAGTTAGGGTTGGGAATTGCAGAGTACAGATTACAAATTGGAAAACATGTTTATTAAATTCAAAATATAAACTAAAACTCATCGTTTTAGTTAGAAAATGCAGTAAAGTGAGTAATGAGTGATTTTACTCTTCAAACCCCAGAAAATTGGGCGAATGTTTCCGTTTTACCGAAACGTTTCACTTTTTGAACAGTGATGTCCAGAAACGTTTCCTACACGTTTCTTGCCGTTCACGTTTCTGAAACGTTTCTGAAACTGGAAACTTCAAAGTCCAGCCGTTTCCGTGCAACCTAGGGAAACAGCTGTTGCTTCGAGGTAATGAACCGTGGTGTCTAACCCAAATGAGATGCGGTTGTGGCTGTCTTTGTTTCCAAATCAGAAGAAGGAAGGGATGATGATAATGAAGGTGAGAAGGTGAGGGAGTGACGGTGATTGAAGTCAGAGAACCGAGGAAGAAGATGATTGAGGGCTGGTGGTTTTTGTTAGAGGAACCAATTCAGGAAGAAGACTCGAGAGGCAGGAAAAATGGAGTGGTGCAGGCGATGCGCATCTGGGTTTCAATTTCTGAAAATGCACAGCTAGGGGTCGGGGTGAGGAAGAAGAGATGAGATTGACGATTTCTTTTTGGGGCCGGTGAGTAGCGGCGGCTAGGATTAGGATTCTTTTCACTTTCGATTAGAGGGAGAAGGCCGAGAGTCACCGTTGAAGGTGAAGAGCGGAGTGTAAATTCGAAGAAGGCAGACGGAGAAGATTACTGTCGGGAATCGTCATGGCTTCGAATTTCACCGGCGTAAGACTGGGCATTAGAGATTTTCGGGCATGCATTTTGAAATTTTCTCCGGCATGTTTTTCGGTTGCTGTGTCTCGGCTGTGGAATAGCGAGAAGTGGGAAGAGGGTGAGGGAGGTAATGGGTGGTGTTTAACCGTGGTGATTTCTGACGTGGGTGGCGGTTGATGTTCTTCCGATGGGAAATGAGGAGATCCAGAGGAAGAAAAAAGGAGGGTCGGGGAGGAGAAGTCGCAGCGACCATGCCCGAAGGGTGGGTGAAGGCGAGAGAGAGAGTTTTTTTTAAAGGGAGTTCCAACCTTCTTTGAACACCGAGGAAACATGCGGAGAATTTCTGGGGGGAATCATCGGTTCTTTCAAGAACCAAACCCATGCTATAGTGTTCCTTCTCTTTTGGGGTTGGTCGGCTTTTCCAAAAAGCATGCCTTTCAGTGATGTGGGCTAATCGAGGCTGGAGGGGAGGTGGACCGACAACCACAACAAAAAAGAAGAGAGAAATAAAAAATGGGTTTTGCCGAGCTGTGACAGTACTTAGTACATAATGACAACGACCAAAACAAAAGCTATTGTCGTGAGCTAAAAAAATTTAAAACACTCCACCCCCTCGCCAAGGATCGAACCCGTGACTAATTGATTGCATGGCGAGTATCTTGACCAACTATGCTGGGTATGTAGATTTCAGTATATTCATGGGAGAGATTATACAAACCTCTAAATCCGATGGATAACTTTGTTTTTCAAGAGCTACGAACCCAAAAGAAAGTATATGCAATAAAAAGAGATGATTAATCTAATGCATGAAAATTATGGAATTAAAGAGGTTCAAAACATAACGACGGTATGAATAAATAGAAGAGCACATGCACATGAAGCAATAAATAATGTTCACGAAATGATGACGCTAACGCATAAAATAAAGTAAACAAAATAATGATGGAAATGATGATAAAAAAGTAAATGCTCGAAGACAATTAAAGTAGCGATAAATATGATAAAATAATAAGTAACAAAATGAAAATAAAAGATAACTAAATAAATAAGTAAATAAGCGATAACAAGATAAATGATTAAAAAACTAAAGGGGCAGGTTTAAAACCGTATTCTTGTTTGAAATTCATTTTCAAGGAATTGTGTTTTTTTTCTGAAATACTTGAAAAATGATTTAAGAATTTGTCATGAAATCATGGTTCGTTCGGCACGCACCCTAGTATGTTTTGAAAAAGGAAAGGCGACGACCCCTCTTATTATTTCGAATTTGCTTTATGGGGTGAGAATTTTTGGTGTCCACAGATGGCTCCCCTTGATTCAATTCTACAAGCCCTTGTAGATTGGATCAAGGTTGACGGGGGCACCAAAAATTCTCACTAGGGCTTTTACGGTACATCCAGATGCGATCACGGATAGACACCGTGTGAACGCGAGGGAGAGTAACAAGATAACCGAGTGCACGCGGACTTAGGAGTGCCTCAACTGAACCTCTTGATATCCAGTCCTAGGGCTTATGACGGGCCTAGAATGCGATGAATTGAAAGTACGGACTTAGGAGTGCCTCAACTAGACCTCTTGATATCTAGCTATTGGACTTATGCCGAGCCTATAATACCCAACAACCCGAGTTGATTAAGGTGCACGAGGGCTTAGGAGTGCCTCACTGGACCTCTTGATATCCAGTCCTAGGGCTTATGATGAGCCTAGAATGCGATTGAAAGTACGAGGACTTAGGAGTGTCTCAACTAGACCTCTTGATATCTAGCTATAGGACTTATGTCGAGCCTATAATACCAACAACCCGATTTGATTAAGGTGCACGAGGGCTTAGGAGTGCCTCAACTGGACCTCTTGATTATCCAGCCCTAGGGCTTATGATGGGCCTAGAATGCATTGAATTGAAAGTACGAGGACTTAGGAGTGCCTCAACTAGACCTCTTGATATCTAGTTATAGGACTTATGCGAGCCTATAATACCAAAACCCGATTTGATTTAAGGTGCACAAGGGCTTAGGAGTGCCTCAACTGGACCTCTTGATATCCAGTCCTAAGGCTTATGATGGGCCTAGAATGCGATTGAAAGTACGAGGACTAGGAGTGCCTCAACTAGACCTCTTGATATCTAGCTATAGGACTTATGATGAGCCTATAATACTTTGGTGGAGTTGTACGAAACTCGTTGTGGTGAAAGCTGATCGGAAGTTGTTTATGGTGGTAGATTGATTTGAGGATGGCTTTGATGTGGATTGATCCGGGATTGGATGCTTTTTGGTTGTTCTCCCGAGGGATATGATAGTCGAGTGTTCTTTTCTTGTTGATGTGGTCCTGACTTTGTCAATGTGGGACTTGTGTTTCGGTTTGTTTTTGGTGGTCTTGGCCCGATGTGCACTATGGTTTCGGGATTGGTATGACTCTTGGCTCCAGGGTTCGAGATGGCTCCGGTAGCTCTCGAGTTTTTTAGTTTTTTGTGATTGGTTCTTGAAGGATGGTTTTTTTTTTGTGAATGAGCGACTTTGGGAACTCGGTGGTTATGATATGGCCGAATGGCTTCGATATGATCAAAAGGCTTTGTATGATTGAATGGCTCCGGTACGGTTGGGGGCCCCGGTGCGGTCGGGTGGCTCCAGTGCGGTTGGATGGCTCCGACGTGATTCATGACCCATTGTGAGCAACGGCTCTGGGATGGTCGGTGGGTTTCGATTTGGATTGAGACTCGGGTCGAGTGGTGGGTCGATGTGATTTGTATACTTTGGTTGTGGATGAATGGTTTTGGTATGGATTTTGAATCGAGTGGTGGATCGATGTGATTTACCATGGTTGACAGTTTTTTTTGTGGATGGATGGCTTTAGTACGGTCAGTAGTTTCAGCTTCAGATTCCTCGAGATGCTCCGGGATAGTTCAGGATGGATTCGGAGAGGCTACGAGATGGCTCCATTGATGATAGTAGTGAACAAAAGGGGAATCTTCCTTTGAGGTGGTCGCACCCTGGGCGGGCTGCCTACGTACTCAATTTCGTATTGAGATCAAACCCTAAGTAGTTCGAAATTTTGTAGGCAAGACCCTGGTGATGAAATAGATCTGACGTGGATTTGGGGTGGCTCCCGTATTGTTTCGGACTATTAGGATGCCCCTGTGTAGTTCCAAGGATGGTTTTAATGTTAGATGATGGCTCTCGCATGGATCCGTTTGGTTGTGGATATGGTGTTGACGAGGCTCGAGCACGACGCTGAACGGCTCCAGAATTGTCTTCGTACGGCCTCGGATGGCTTTAGTTTGTTTGATGTAGCTCGAGGATAGCCCAGGATGGCCTGGAGGTGTTCGATGTAGCTTGATAATGGCCCGGGATGGCTTCAATTGATATCTTTTGATCAAAGGTTATGCTTCAACGACTGCAACTGTAGCTGACTTTCAGCGAGATAGGTGGATTTCTTGCCAGTAGGTGTGTTGAAAATGAAGTGGTTATGATGCATGCAAATACTAAATGTTAGAAGAGATGCAAAATGCATAGACAGTTTTTAAGAGGAAGGTACGATTCTATATCTATTACTAAGAGGTTTACGAATGTAAGACATCTTTGGTTCGACCTTGAGTGATTACTGAACTAGAATGTGTGAATCACATCCTCTCATGGAGGGATGTGGGTCAATCTCTCGTGAGTATGGTCGTGTGTGCTAATGGGTGATGTTACTCTCGATGCTCGGAGCAGTATTTCCTTAGAATTTCTTTTGAGGTTCTGGACTTTCCATTCTTGCAAGTTCCTCTCTGTAAAGTGGGTAGGTTATTCATGATTTGGTGTTCAATCGAAGAGTCACTCGCGCTCTAAAGACCTTGTGAGATAAGGTCGCACTCATTCGCTCATGGTCCCTTTGTTATAAGGTGGGACATGTTGATAACAAGTATGAAACTTGTGATTCATGTTTCAGATCCGATACTTTCAGTAACGCTCATTAACTAATGAGTCAGAGGTCTTTTATTGGGTTATAATGGGGATGAGGTGTGATGTGCGTCACATGGACTGGAGGATTTGTTTGGGAGTTGTGGGTTTGTGCAATAGAGGATATGTTTCGCCTTCGCCCATGGGTGGAATGATTAGACAGACAATCTTGAGAATCCTTTGTTGGTTTCGGTGGGACATCATTGGTCCTTTGCTTATTTTCTCCTTCCGTTCGGTGTATGATTTTCGCTTCTTACTTCTTTCTTTTGGAATCGTATTGGCTCATTGACTTTCTTAGACATTTCTGCTAACTCTTTGGCTTTCAATTTTGCTTTCAGCTTGGGAGTTTCATTGACTCGCTGCCTTCTCAAACATTCTATTTGCTGTTTCATGAAAGATGGTGGGGGGAGACCATGGCTCCGTCTCCTTCGAGATCCTCTATTGCAGGGGTAAGTGTTGTGTATATGTGGGGTGGCACGTTGTGGAGTTTTCCTTTTTTTTTTGCAGAAAGAAAGAAAGTTTTTCATGAAAGGCTCAGCGGGGCTCACTAAGGGATTATGTGCAGGGCAGTCAAAGCTTTTTTGGTTTTGTGGAGATTTTATTCCTAAGTGCCTCATCGTTCTCATTAGTCAATTATTGTTTTCTTACTACTTCTCGAATCTTTGCATGAATCACAGTTCGTGTCTTGTTATCAACATTGATCTCGCTATGAACTGTGCCTCTCCATGTGCTGAAGGAATGCACAAGTCGCTCATGGTTTTACCTCTATGGACTCGCTCTATCTTCCCTCATCGCTCGGTGGATGGTCCAATACCCTCACTCAGAATTCAAGGGAAAATACCGCTCTCGCACACTACTCACTGGTCTGTGGTGCTGATTGTAATTAGACCCTTGTGTTCATTGATGGTCGAGAGTTAAGTGGTTCACGCACTACGTTCAATCAATCTCTCACGATTTTCCCGAAGATGTCATTTCGATATGGGAGTATGCAAACCTGGCTATCTAACAATGCAACTGCCGTAGTGTGGTAAGATGGAATTATACGTAAGAGATGCGTGTGAAATGCTGAAAGGATGAATAAAGATGGTTGACTCTAGATTTTGACTGAATGTTCTCTTTTTTTATGTTTTACGTTTTGGATGCAATGCATGCGTGTTAAGGCTACACCTAGTCTCGCTTGAGTCGGTTCCAGTCGATCCAGTCGATGGTCTATGAAGCTCACCCCTCCATTATAAACTCTGAAGCTGGTCTAGCTGCTGGGGTCACTGTCAGGGTAGAGACTCCCTGGCAAGGCCGGGTTGGTGATTGGCTCCTGGAATTTGAATTTTGTAGGGAGTGACAACCCCGCATGGTGGCCCCACAAGACTTGGAAACGACTACGCTTTTTTTTTCTCATTCTAGTCACTGGTGCCCATGGTGATTCTGGATGGTTTGGAAAAGGCTCAAACTCTCCGGTGTTGTTCTTCACTATCCATCGAAGGTTAGTTTGGAGGTTGAGATATTGGGATGAAGGTGGTGGAAGGTGTGCAACGACGATGAAACAGTGGGTGTGTGATGCTCATGAGTGTGGACGAGATTCATGTAAGGCTGATGATTTGAACTGACTGTGAGTGCATGTGACCTTTTTGGTCATGAATGCAATGAATGTTTTTTTTTATCCGATTGCATTTGTTGGTGTTGTTTATTTAGGGGATGCCTCCTGTAGATACCGTGAATTCTCACCCCAATAAAGCAAAGTTGAATGATTGATATATAACTGTGAGGAGTCGTTCTTATTCATTCTTTTTATCATACGTGCATGCCAAAAGAAACCAAGTTTGGAAAAAACATTTTGAAAACACGTGTTTCAAAAGTGGTGGATTTTCTCAATATAGTTTTGACGCTCGGTCATTCGCAACAAAGAAAAATAGGGAGTGGGGAACCCTATACACATTGATAAACAAATCCAAAGGGAGTGTATAAACCTATACATGTAGTCTATTCGGAAATGGATAGGAGAGAAAAGAATCATAGGGGAAACCTATACATCATCAATTCTAAAAGTCATTAAAAAGGGAAGTTGAATGTTGAAGCTAAATCTTCCAAACTCCTCTGGTCCGTCTTCGGGCTTCCTAATGACTGCTCACGTTTGGCCTCCTGGTCGGCTGCTCGCTCGTCTTTGGGTTCTTGACCCCGGCTCCTGCTCGCTCATATTCGGCTCTGGACTGGGCCACACATTATTCTGAGTGCTTGACCTTAGTTTGGCGGCTGGCTCGGTTTCAGGCTTTGCAGTGAAGCATACTGTGATCAAACCAAAATGGGGTTGGTGTTCTTATGACTTTCAAAATCAGTTGGAACTCGAACCGGTGTTGCTAGTCTTCATGTCGTTCGATCTCGAGTTGGTAAACCTCTGATTTATGGAGTTTATGGAACGGTTAGTGCTGGTCTTCATGTTGCTTGGCTAGCTCCACGGGTTGTTGCGCCTCTGATTTTCGGCTCGATCCGCTAGTTGATCTTCATGCTGCTTCACTTGCTCCGACTAGAGGAATGAGAGATGTTTTTGAGAAAGGAAAGATGAATGATCGAACACAAAATTTTATGTGAAAATCCACCACTTTTGTGATAACACGAAATGACTAGTACGCTCCACGGTAATGACTACTGCTCTTGAAGGTGGGCAGAACTTCAAAAATAGTGGGTCACTACATGGGGACTAAATCATTTATTTTGAAATACATTTGTGAAAATCCACTTTGAAAACTGTTTTCGAAAACCATTAAGAAATAATGTTGGTGAAGAATGTTGTTTGAAATTCGTTTGTAGAAAGTATGTTTTTCGATATCTATTTCTGAAAATCGTTTTGGAAATAACAAGGTTTTAAAAGATGAAGTGACGGGTTTAAAAACCCCAAATGTTTGGGTGCAAAACTAAGGTGAGACTCTAAATTGAACGAGCTTGTAAAACCTCTTTAAAAGATATGTGAAAGAGAATTCCGAACGTTTTGAAACAGACTGGTTTGAAAAAGTGGTTTGCACACATGTATAGCATAAAGTAAATCGTGGCTATATTTGATGTGGAGCTTAAGTGTTAATGTTGGGATAATCACTTTCCAGGTCAATTATGATTCCGTTTCTCCGGGGGAACCATCGTCCCTTCACTATTCATCTCTCGGGCTTTGTCTCTGTTATGCCTTTGTGGGGCACATTATCAAGAAAGTCCAGAGTGCTTAAGTTCAAAAGGTCAGGACACCCGAGATGAAAAGGAAACATACGCCACGGCCAGTGATGATCCGACAACACCCCACTTTTCGGGAAACTCGGGAAGTACTGCATGAGAACGGGTCTCTCGTCATCTGCACAGTCAGGTGTGTCTAAAGTCCAAATTATTCACTAACTACGTTGTGCCATGTATGGGTATCCGGTAAATACGGGATCCTCTATGGACGTGTAGCGTGACATTGGGCTTTAGAGACACCCGTGGTGCAGAGGAACAATGGAGAACTGAGCCCATGCAATCTTCAGGGTAAGGTAGAAGGGCGGTCAGACAGGTGGCATACAAGGGGGACTACCCGTAAAACCCGTCTTAGACACCGGATTAGGCAGCTGGACACTGAAGGCTCATGGTTCACTATTTGCTGGCTTAGATTCGGATAATGGAGGGTATTTTTGGATCATGAGCCTGCAGGGCGAAGGTCGATGACCATCTCGCCCCGTGGGTTTAGCCATTTATATAAATGACCCAGCTCATGGGGAATCAACCGTGGACCGGTCGGGATCCCGTGACTCGTGGATAGATCGGGTGACACAGAGGAATGCATGTCCTAAGCTACCCACCCAATGCATCCCATAATCATAACATAGATATAAGAGAGATGAAGTCAATACCATCCTATTTGCCAAGAGTTTTATCTTGAAAGTGATTCCAAGTTGGTTGTTTATTAACCTAAAGGGAAGTTAGCTTCATTCAATCCTAAGTGTCTCTGTCTAATCGTGAGCTAATTATTAACCCAATTGTTGTCATGTTTGTTGAGGGTCTAATCAATCCTAGCTGTCCTCATCAGCTACACACTCTAAGTGTGGAGTAGAATAATCCTAAAGGCTTTGAAAAGAATCTCTTGAAGGTTTTGAAAGAAGTGGGGAAATCCTGACAATTTTGAATGGAGTTCAGTCTTCCTTGAGTTTGAGAAAAACTTACTCAAGTTATCCCCAGCAGAGTCGCCATTCTGTGGAGGGTGATTTTTTGGTATGAGGGGGGTCTATCTAAGTATGGTCTGACTGAGAAGCCAAGACCCTAGAAAATGCCATTCTGTGGAGGGTGAAAACCCGTTGTTCTGGCATCCCTCAAATACATACTCTATCGTCCGTCTTTCCCAGAAAGCATAAGGGAGAGTGCAAGTGTGCACTACACCCGCTCTCGATGGGCTCCACGCGGACTTATGCCCTAAGGGCGGAAGTTGACTAGAGTCGCCACCTAGTTTGATCTAAAGGACTAGGAAAGGAGGAGAAAGGGGGTTCTAAGAACCGTCAGTTGACTCTGAGGTTGTTCCCTATAGATAGGACTTATCTGGTCATTTGCAGAGATTATATTGTGGGTTCGCACTGGGTTACACCCTTTAGAAGTGGCAACGACCACGACTTCGGATTGGTGCCCGAGGAAACCTCGGTCTCCAATTGTCGGGATTGCCTTCTTTCAAAACCTTTTAGAGAGATTCATTTAAAAGCCAAAGGATAGGATTGAGTGTGGGTTGAGGATTAGATGATTTGGAAGAGTTGAAGAATAGGCTGGTCTTGGAGTTAGTTTAGTTGAAGTATTGAGAGGTTTTGATTGTTTCCGAGAGGTTTGAGGTTGTTTCGACTTTCATGCGCGGTTAAAAGGATGCTGGAAGTTTTGAGGAGCAAAAGGGTATTTTGGTTATCATATTTTTGGAGTCGAGGGTGTTTGGATCATTTGCTGGAGTTAAGGAGTTTTTGGTCATTTTGTAGAGTTGTATTTTGGGGTATTTTGGTCATTTTGTGAAGTGGAGTAGAGTGAGGGGTATTTTGGTTTTTGAAGTGGAGAGGTGTTCGGATTCTGTAGTGGAATTGAGGAGTTTTTCGTGTTTATAAAGTTTGGATTTTAGAATGGTCAATATTTTGGGGTGATTTAGGAAGTCGAAAGTGTTGATGGAGTGTGAAAGAGGACATTTGGTTTACAGGTGTTCAGGTTTTGAAGATGCTTCAGGTTTAAGATGACTAAGGTTGTTTGGGAGTATCTACAAATAAAGGTCATATGTTAGTGAGACTTATGACTCCGAGTTTGCTTAGGAAAGGATTGGGAATGTCTATGGGTTAAAGCTCTAATGGAAGGATTGGATGGATTTGTTTAGAATTGTCTTTCTTAAAATTTTAAAACCGAAAACATTTTTGTTGTAAAGGGCGGATAATCCCGAGGGATTACCCTATGTACCCCCTCGAACACGACACTTAACTGATAGTAAGTGCCGAGGCTCGAAAGATGGGGCAATGAATTTATGTCGAAAAGTAGGGTTCAGAGAGAAACACCATGAAGGAGATGTTCTCGGTCGAACCCTAATAACGTCTCTAACTAACTCCCGGGTTTTAAAACGTTAAAAAAAACATTAAAATCGAGTGGAAGGGAGTTAGACGATTCCAAAATCCCAGCTGCAACTAGGAAGGCCGTTACTTCCCTAGCGCCCCGCCTTGTAGAAATCTAGGCTGCAATTAGGGGGAGGTTTGTCACCCTAATGCCCCGCCTAAAGAGATCCAGACTGCGACAAGGGAGGTTATGACCCCAGTGCCCCGCCTCGGATTTTTATTTTGGGAAGGGAGACAAGTGATGTCTAACCAGGAGGAAAGTGTTTTGAAAGTGTTAGACATTTCATGTTCCCCGAAAACGGCTTATTTGAGTTGAAACTAAATTTGAAAACTTTTGAGGTTGTTCGGAATTCTCGATGAGGAAACACTGATTTTGAGAAATGTTTTAGGAGAAAACTTTCTGTATATGTGAGAAGAACTTTCTGCATTTGAGAAGAGTTTTCTGTGATATGAGAAGAGTTTTTCCTTTAAAATTCCACAAAATGGTTTCTTTAAAAGCTTGATGAAATTTGAATAAAATGATGGCTCGAAATTCTTTTTGGTTTTTGGATTTTGAAAGGAATTTATAAGTTGAGTGTGGATTGGATGACCTGTATTTGGGTTTGAGTTGAATTGAGCGGGATGAAATAGGTTTGAATTGGATTGGAGTTCAGTTTAGATTGAGGTCGAGTTCAGTTTGGATTGAGGTCGAGTTTGAATTGGATTGAAGTTCAGGTTGGGTCAAAGTTGGGTCAAGGTCAACGTTTTTTGGTCAAGGTCAACATTTTTGGTCAAGGTCAACATTTTTTTGGTCAAAGTCAACATTGTTGGGTCAAGGTCTGATTCTTGTGGACTTTGTTTGATTTTTGTGGGTTTGGTTTGATTTTTGTGGGCTTGGTTGGTTTATTTGTGGGCTTGGGCTGATTTGATTAGGGCCTTGGGTCGGTTTGGGCCTTGGGTTGACTTTTGTGGGCTTGGGCCTTTGTTGGGCTCTGTATGGGCCAGGTTGGGTAGTGGGCCGAGTTTGGTGACGGGCCGGATTTTGAGATGGGCCGGGCTTAGTGGAATTGGGCTTTTTAATTTGGGCTAAAGATTTTTTTTTACTGAAATAGGCCTTGGGCCTTTTTTATTTGGGCTACAGATTGTTTTTTGACTGAAATGGGCCCGGGGCCTTTTTATTTGGGCTAAAGATTGTTTTTTGACTGAAATGGGCCTTGGGCCTTTTTATTTGGACTAAAGATTGTTTTTGACTGAAATGGGCCTTGGGCCTTTTTATTTGGACTAAAGATTGTTTTTTGACTGAAATGGGCCTTAGGCCTTTTTATTTGGAAATGGGCTAGGTTGGAGTGTTTTGGGCCGAATTTGGGCATCACTAGTGGATTGGGCCAGGCTTTCTAATATTGGGTCGATTAATTTTGGGCCTGATTTACACCTTGGGCTTGATTTGGGCCTTGGGCTTGATTTGGGCCTTGTTGGGCTTCGAATTTGGGCCTTGTTGGAGAGAGATTTTGAATGAGAATGTTTGTCTAAAACTAAAAGGAGAACATTAATCTATATACAGATATATAGATATTTTAGGTGTGTTTTAGGGTTTAGGGGTGTCACCACCATGAGATTGGTCAATGACCAATCAGACCAGAGGGACCCCTCTATCCTAATGGCTAGGACCTAAAGGACAATAACTATGGCTTAGTAATGCTCGAAGGAAATCGCAAGATAATAAATCACAAAATGATACATCACACGTTTCAAACAGACTACAAGCATTGAAGGAGCCAAATGTACGAGAGTGAACAGTGTGTACAAAATTAAGTTAAAAAGAAAGAGTTCAACGATTAAGAACTCGTGAAAATCTCAGCAGATTTGAAAGTAATTTCCAAGCTCAAATTAGCACGCAAGAGGGGAAATCAACGCTAGATATAAGATAATCTAAGGGCAGATATCGATGTGCAGGAAACCAAATAAACATTCCTGGACCAAATAATCGATGCGCATGTGGTAGACTACAAACTAAAATCATGAGAAACCGATGAGAGAGATTTCCAAACCCATGAGAAGCCACTGTGAAGCCTTAAGTCTGGCAGTCCAACCCACATGTAGGGTCTAAACAACCACGAGTGAATCTTCATCTCGATCCAGTTATTAACCATGCACCTCGATCAAGTCATGAAACAAGAACAATGAGAAATGGCTTCCAAGGGAGTAATAATGTAAACAGGCCAGACTAAAGACCCCAAACGCATCAGCAATCCGGCAATGGCCGAAACAAAGCTCACGTGTACGAGCACAAATAAACGAGATGGAGTCAAGTCTTTCCATACAGGTGCCATAACACCGAACTGATTCGCCAACCTCACTTCAAAAGGACAAGGATTTACGGCACAACAACAGATTGAGCAAAAGCCATCCACAAGAACCTCACAAACCCATAATGTGCATAGGGTGCGGTGAATCAATCAAACCAGCAGAAATCAAATGAACCCACCGCTCTCTGCAAAATCAAACCCAACACCCGAACACAAAGGCCAAACGAGAAACAAACTCGAGGAAGTTTTATTAGCATCATTTTCAGCAAAGAGTAGGATTGGGACACCAAAACGAAATCCCTCGTAGAAAAGAATCATTGAACCTGACAGAGGGCTTTAAACATATTTAGCAGTAGAGCTCTTAATCAATATTCAAGGATTCACAAACCTCTCTAAATCAGAACTATCATCAATACCTTAAAGCAATTTTAATGTGACAGATTGATAATCCAAAGCGGAGTAGGGTAATTTCCCCCACAAATTCATCGAGAGGTTAAACAGAAACTTCGTTAACAACATACTCAAACACAATGAGCAAAACCAGATCATTCCAACATAGCGAGGCATTGCAACAAGGAGCACAAAATGACCATTAAAACTTCTCAAAAATTCATAAAGGAGAAAGGAATTCTTACCATTAAACTCAGGGATTGGTGGTAAAAAAAATAAAGCTAACTGTTAAGAATTAAATTAGGTGGAGACGGTTTACCGAGACAAAGAACAACTATTCTCTGAACAAGACAGTAAACCCAAGCTAGCCAGATAACAATAGAAACGTTCAAACTGGACCTCGCCTGAGATGCAAGCGACTCGCATACAGAGCACAAATCAAACATGAAATTGACTAAGAATCCAGGACTCTCGATGAACTTGGCTCCCAGGTCTGTAATGTTCGAGTAGTATCCAGAAAGTCGAACCTCAATCCACAAGCTTAACCCACTCTCTCAGAATTCCAGTGCAAAATACCTCAGCCAAAATATGAATACAAGAGTCAAAGAGGTTTCAAAGGCGAATATATGAAAAAGAATCATAATATATCGGCCATCCTCGACCTATCAACCAGTATTCAATCGAATAACCAGTAAGCTCAACAACAAGTCTTCGAATCCAAACGGGTACATAAGAATTAGAGATGCAGAGTCGAGCTCGATGTCAACGCCAATCGCAATGGAAAACACAAAAAAAAACAAGAAGTACGAATTGATCAAGGAGAGAAAAGGTGTACCTCTTGCGACGCCTTGGTTCACTCATCTCCTCAAATCGGTCTCCAAGTCTGGATTTGCATATGAGGCGGGTGACAATTTTTCGAGGGATTTCTTTGATTCTGCTTTAGCCATCGGTAAAAGGAGTCGAAACTTCAGGGATAGGAATAGCTGTTGCTTCGAGGTAATGAACCGTGGTGTCTAACCCAAATGAGATGCGGCTGTGGCTGTCTTTGTTTCCAAATCAGATGGATGGGGATGATGATAATGAAGGTGAGGGAGTGACGGTGATTGAAGTCAGAGAACTGAGGAAGAAGATGATTGAGGGCTGGTGTTTTTTGTTAGAGATGAACCAATTTCAGAAAGAAGACTCGAGAGGCAGGAAAAATGGAGTGGTGCAGGCGATGCGCATCTGGGTTTCAATTTCTGAAAATGCACAGCTAGGGGGCGGGGTGAGGAAGAAGAGATGAGATTTGACAATTTCTTTTTGGGGTCGGTGAGTAGCGGCGGCTAGGATTAGGATTCTTTTCACTTTCGATTAGAGGGAGAAGGCCGGGAGTCACCGTTGAAGGTGAAGAGCGGGGTGTAAATTCGAAGAAGGCAGACGGAGAAGATTACCGTCGGGAATCGTCATGGCCTTCGAATTTCACTGGCGTAAGACTGGGCATTAGAGATTTTCGGGCATGCATTTTGAAATTTTCACTGGCATGGGTTTCGTGTTTGCTGTGTCTCGGCTGTGGAATAGCGATAAGTGAGAAGAGGGTGAGGGAGGTGATGGTTGGTGTTTAACCAGGGTGATTTCCGACGTGCGGAGAATTTCTGGGGGGAATCATCGGTTCTTTCAAAAACCAAACCCATGCTGTAGTGTTCCTTCTCTTCTTTTGGGGTTGGTCGGCTCTTTCCAAAAAGCATGCCCGTGTTGTGGGCTAATCGAGGCTGGAGGGGAGTGGTGGACTGACAAACAACAACAAAAAAGAAGAGAAATAAAAAATGGGTTCTGCCGAGCTGTGACAGTACTTAGTACATAATGACAACGACCAAAACAAGAGCTATGTCGTGAGCTAAAATAAATTTAAAACGCTCCACCCCCCCTCGCCAGGGATCGAACCTACGACCAATTGATTGCATGGCGAGTATCTTGACCAACTACGCTGGGTAGAATTTCAGTATATTCATGGGAGAGATTATACAAAACCTCGAAATTCGACTAGATAACTTTGTTTTTCAAGAGCTACGAACCCAAAAGAAAGTATATGCAATAAAAAGAGATGATTAATCTAATGCATGAAAATTATGGAATCTAAAGAGGTTCAAAACATAACGAGGTATGAATAAATAGAAGAGCACATGCACATGAAGCAATAAAATAATGTTCACGAAATGATGACGCTAACGCATAAAATAAAGTAAACAAAATAATGATGGAAATGATGATTAAAAAGTAAATGCTAGAAGACAATTAAAAGTAGCGATAAATATGATAAAATAATAAGTAATAAAATGAAAATAAAAGATAACTAAATAAATAAGTAAATAAGCGATAACAAGATAAATGATAAAACTAAAGGGGCAGGTTTAAAACCGTATTCTTGTTTGAAATTCATTTTCAAGGAATTATGTTTTTTCTGAAATACTTTGAAAAATGATTTAAGAATTTTGTCATGAAATCATGGTTTCGTTTCGGCACGCACGCTAGTATGTTTTTGAAAAAGAAAGGCGACGACCCCTCTTATTATTTCGAAATTTGCTCTATGGGGTGAGAATTTTTGGTGTCTACAATAATCTTTAATAAGTTCCAACCATCTTCTCTGCCTCATATTGAGCTCTTTCTGAGTGAAGATGTATTTTAAGCTTTTGTGATCAATATAGACCTTACATGAGGTGTCATATAGATAATGTCTTCAAATCTTTAATGCAAACACCACAACAACAAGTTCCAAGTCATGCGATGGATACCTTGTCTCATATTCCTTCAGTTGTCTTGATGCATAAGCAATCACTCTGCCATGTTGCATTAAAACACATCCTAGACTGTACTTGGACGCGTCACTGTAACTTCAAAACCTTCAGTCCCACAAGGCAATGCAAGGACCGGAGCTGAAGTTAATTTTTCCTTCAACGTTTGGAAAGCTCCCTCGCACTTCTCATCCCACTTGTATGCTACTTCTTTCTTCATCAAATTTGTAAGTGGTCTTGCAATCCTGGCAAAATCTTGAACAAATTTTCCGTAGTATCCTGCTAAACCAAGGAAACTTCAGACTTCTCTAGCATTCATTGGTCTAGGCCACTTTTTAACTGCCTGAACTTTTACAGGATCCACGGAGATTCCATCTCCTGTTACCACATGACCAAGAAATGATACTTCCTTGAGCCAAAACTCACTCTTTTTTAACTTGGCATACAGTTTCTTTTCTCTCAAAAGCTGGAGAACTTGACGAAGATGATCCACATGCTCCTTTTCACTATGTGAGTATACTAATATATCATCAATAAATACTACGACAAATTTGTCGAGAAATGGACTAAAGATTCGATTCATCAAATCCATAAAGGTTGTTGGAGTATTAGTTAACCCAAATGGAATGACTACAAATTCGTAGTGTCCATACCTTGTACGGAAAGCTGTCTTGGATATGTCTTTCTCTGCTATCTTCAGTTGATGATAGCCTGCTCTCAAATCAATCTTTGAGAATACTTTAACTCCTTGCAGTTGATCGAATAAGTCATCAATCCTAGGTAAAGGATACTTATTCTTGATAGTAACATTATTTAATTCTCGATAGTCAATGCATAACCGCATGTTTCCATCCTTTTTCTTGACAAACAAAATAGGAGCTCCCCATGGTGATGCGCTTGGACGAATATAACCTTTCTTTAACAGTTTCTCTAGCTGCTTTTTTAATTCCTCCATCTCATTTAGTGCCATCCTATAAGGATGCTTAGATATTGAAGTTGTTCCCGGTACCAAGTCGATAGTAAACTCAATCTCACGGTCTGGCGGTAGACCTGGAATTTCATCCGGAAATACTTCCTCGAATTCCCGCACAATAGGTAAATCCTCGATTGCTGGGGTTGTCATTTTATCTTGCATAGAATTCTCCTCTTGAATATA
The DNA here is from genome assembly GCA_023374045.1 of Limonium bicolor. Taxonomy (NCBI): domain Eukaryota; kingdom Viridiplantae; phylum Streptophyta; class Magnoliopsida; order Caryophyllales; family Plumbaginaceae; genus Limonium; species Limonium bicolor. Next base: position 102,480,178 of record CM041776.1, on the reverse strand, counting down.
ACATATAAAAACTTGATCTTCAGGCTGGAGACCTTTCCATAACTTCAAGGCAGATACTACCTTCTAGTTTTGGGTTTCATCTCTGGTGAAGGATACACTTTTTCCTTTCTTTCCTTGTAAGCTTGTTTTCTGTTTCTCGCAATCTACGTCCTTTATATCTACTCAACCAATCCATCCCTAGAATTATGTCAAAATCTCCTAAATCGAATTATATCACATCCATCTCAAATTCTTTGCCTCCAATGCATATCTTTACACCTTCAACCTTTTTAGTACATCCTACTACTTTTCCCGTGGGTGTAGAGACAGAGATACTAATATCTATATTGGGTATAACCCCTACTCTTTTCAGGAACACAAAAGATATGAAAGAACATGATGCACCAGAATCAAATAATACCTTAGCATGAGTTCCATGAACCGGAAACATACCTGATATAGTGTTCCCCTCCTGCTCAGCTTCTGCTTCAGCCTCAGCCTTGGTTATCACGTTGATGTGTCCTTGATTCTTGAAACCTCCTCCTTGACTTCCTCCTGGTGCACCTCCACCAACATATTGAGGTTTTTTCCCTTGCCCACCATATTGATTCCTTGGGCCACTGTAGTTGTTTCGCTGGCCGCCGTAAGTAACTGGTTGAGCTGCACCTTGATTACCACTACCAGGTCTGTTGTTATAATTCTGACGAGGAGCAACTCTAGCAGCCTGGTTACCCCCTTCGTTATTACTGCCACCCTCTATATTCCTAACTCTATATTCATAAGCTTGATGTCCCATCTTTCCACATTTGTAACATTGCACCTGTCTTCCTTGACAATCCACTCCAGGATGGTTGCGCTCACAGATTCTACAGTAAAAATACCTAGGTTTTCTATTCTGATTAACAGTCGAGCTCTGACCTGGAGAGACAGGTCTACTTGCTTCAGTCTTAATCTTCTTATCTGAATTTCCTGCTCTATTTGATTCTCATCTCATTTTCTGTCCTGTTTGTACCTCATTTCTCCTCTGCTGCACCCGATAAAGATTAGCAGCCTTTTCATAAGCTTCTTGCAAAGTACTTAGCGGTATAACACTTAAAGTTTCCTGCAGATTCCAATTCAGTCCTTCCAGAAAGCGTTGCACTTTTGAAGCTTCATCAAGCACCATATTCGGAGCAAATCTGGCAAGCTCCACAAACTTAGCATGATAAGTCTTAACATCATCCGCTCGTTGTTTTAACCCTGCAAATTCATGATACTTCTGCAACCGTACATGTTCTGGATAAAACCTTTTCCTCATTGCACCTTTTAAAGCCTCTCATCCAAAGTTGGGTATAGCCTTCAACCTCTGCTCCTCAGCAATCCACCAAAGATCCGCCTCCCCTCTAAAATAAAATACAGCTCCACTCACCCTCTTATGCTCGGGGCAATCCACTACTTCAAAATATTCTATCAAACTCCCGAATCCACTCTTCTAGAATGACTTGGTCCTCCTTCCCAGTATAAGTACTGGGTTTCATCGTAGCTATATTCCGGGAGATGTCTGTTGTTGCTTCCGCTCTAGCTTCATGTTGTTCCAGAATTTTCCCCATGCTTACAGTCAACTCCCTTAACTCATCCAGTTTACCTCTCCCTTCACCATTGTTCTGAGACATATAGCATTGATATAACCAGGAATAATTCATAATACAAACAATCACACAATACAATCATAATAACCAAATCACATTTTTCAGAACTTAGTTAAGGTTTGCCTAGATTGTTGGAGCTGTGCCCGAGACGCCTAACTACCTCACACATCTAATCTTCCTCTTATTAAATTTGTGGCTCTGATACCACACTGTAACACCCCAGTTTCCAGGACTCAAACAACCACTTTTTTTTAAAAAAAATCATAAATGTACTTGTATTTATATCCATCACTATCTTTAAACACATCCTACCACTATTTCTACCTTCTTTACATACAACAAAATACTACTACCAAATTACATTCCCTTACACCTTACAGACCTACCCCTTCCCTTTCTAACTCTACGTTAGCTCTAGTGTCTATTTTACAACCAAAAGATAAAAGGGGAGACAAAATAGTGAAACTGCATCTCTACTCCTAATTCTCTCTTGTATATTCTATAAAATTGTCAGCCAGATGTGTAATGAACTGATTACCCCCATGCTCAGCATTCCTAAAGCCTTGAGTGGTTTGAATCCATTCCTCGTACGTAACTCTAGTAACACCAGGCGACAGCTCCTTACTACTGGTATAATTAGCATGCATATAGAGTGTATCATATATGGTATCTTCATACCATATCAGCTCTCCAAAGAAATCATCCTGCAACCAGAAATCCATACAAGCACACAAAGGGGTTGCAAATAAAGTCAACGAAACCGAGTAACAACTACCACACCTTGTATAATTCATTTTCTCTTAAAAACTATTTAAGCCATTATAACAAGCACACACATAATTCACAAGGTAGCATGAGCAATAAAATACATCTCACCCAATTTACCTTTCCAGCATCATTGCCATACTTGTAAGTCACATGTACCAAAATAACCACAAGGGATAAATCCCAATAAGCAAGTTCCATCATTACCTCCTTACCATATAACCCTTAAGTGTGCACACCCCCTAATGTTAACCATAACAATTAGAGTAGATTATAGGTCGCTTCTTTCCGTGGGACAGAAGTGTACAGAACCCGGCCGATAAATCAATAATTATTTAGATTGAGTAGTGGGACTAACCATAGCCTTAAATAATAAATCCTCAGAACCAATACACCACCATAAGAAATATCAATCCACCAAAACAGTCTCAGATAATTCAGAACATCGAAGTATTCATAAGGCACTGTCAAACACAATATTTAATGAAATTCAAAACACTTCGAACCAAGGGTCAAAACACCTCAAAATCATTGAAATATAATCAAATGAATTTATTATCACCAAAGAAACCCTTCAAAGTCACACACCAATTCCAAACTCAAGCATAAAGTCCTTTAAGCATATTTTAAACCTCATTAGGTCACCAAATATTTCTCCATATAAACACCTAAAACTTCATACATAAGCCATTTATAGGCTATTAAGATCATAGAAACAAGTATAATCATCAACCAACACAAGTAATCACTTAGGGAGGCTTTAACACATTTTGAACCATAAAGCTTATCTAGAATTTAATCGATTTCCCAAGAATAAATTTCCTTGATTTTTTGACCTTGTTTCTAATACCATAATCCAAGATCCTCCTCAAAATCTCAGCTCAAAATAATTTTGGAAACCTATACCAATTCCCATTGGTTTAAGCATAATTTCACCCCTACCATTGTTATCTATCATTTCCTATGGTAAAATACGAACTCCACCACCCAAGATAAGTCATATTAAACCTAATTAGCATAAATAACTTAACTACACCAATAATGTCTCACCGGTTCCACTTTAGAGGGCTTTTAACACATTTTCTTTGATTTTTCGAACATAAGCCACATGCCTAGAAGCAAGATTACTCCAAAAATTTTAAATCCAAATGAATTCGGTAACCTACCTAACCAAATCTCAAAGCCTAAAGCACCTTTATAACCCTACCATCTTCACCTAGCATTTTCATATCTAACCACTAACTCCCACCACCTATAATCACTTATTATAAGTTAATATAGATAGAATAACTCACCAAACTCAAGGAAATCCCATCGAAATCACTCTAGAGGTCTTAAAACACATTTTCCTCTCTAAAAGTCTCCTAGAATTTATCCTAGTTCCCAAGAGTATTTTCGCCTAATTTTCTTTAGCATAACCTAGTATTATCAAGATAAGGACATGGTCAAAATTTCAACTCAAATAAGCTAGGGTTCGTAATGAAACAATAACAAGAAGTTTAGGTCAAAATCAGGGCTTAAAGAAAGAATTGGTGGGCATAGTTGATACCTGGACTATTCTTGCCATTCTAGCCACGTCCTTACTTGTTCTTTAGCTAATTGAGTCAAGTTTCTCCACCAATCAACTCGCCCAAGTTCACCAACTAATTTCCTCTCCTTGAAACCTTGTTTTTCTTGATTTTTAGCTTGAATTCTCCTTCTCTAATGGTGTTTGTTGTCTTCCTCCAACTCCTATGAACTCCTGGTGGCGTGAAGGTGGGTAAAAAGTGGCAAGGAAAACAGAACCTATCTTCCTCTTATAAGTGGCGTGAATGGACTTTAAATGGGATAAATTTTCTTTCATTAATTAAGTGTAATGATTACATGATAAACCTTATCCCTAACTAGCCCTTAGATGAGAGCCACCTTGTTGAGTTCTAATCCCATCCATCCACATGTAACTGGCCATATTTAATGAAGGGGACAAGTGGCTTGCTAATAATGAGAATAAGACAAGAATAGTGAATAGTAAAAAGGTTAAGGAATTGAATTTTCGGCCACCCCCTTAAGGCCTTGTTTGGCCAAGTCTTTCATGGCTATTAAGGCTAACTTTGTGTGTATATCAATACTAGGTTGGGTACTCATGTGAAGGAAATATCCTATGCTTACTCTTGAAGCTTTGAGCTCGGTTTACCCGAAATCACTCAAATACTGAAAATGTAACTACATTGTAAAAGAAGGTATTTGGTTGTATTTCACCTTTAAACATCCTCTAAAGTCTAAAACACACCACCTAGGGGTAGTAGCCATCACCAGTTCCTAAGAATTTCAGTCATTTTCAGGAGTTTCAAGAGTTCTGAGAAATTAGGGTTTACCGGGTGTTTTCCAGGAATTAGGGTTTCTAATGTGCTTCTAGCATTTAGGGTTCCAATTAGGGTTCATAAAATGGTGGATTTTACACTTAGTAAGAATTAGAGTTTGAAGTCATATGAGTAGCCAATGTTGCGCGCTTGAAGTCTTGACAATGATGTGAATCCAATTGGATACAAATGAGTGTTTGTTTGAAAATGAAAAATGCAGATTAAATTTAGTATCTCTTAATACGCAACATGTGTTGGTGTATAAAGATTTTCTAAACACCTTGTCATCAATTATTTAAAGGCATTACCCCTATACTTTAGAGATATAAGTATGATTTAAGTTATGATTAATTAGTATGGTTATACTTTATCTATACAGATCACTTTTATGGTGGTGTTTGGTTTGCATAAGTTTCAAAAGGGATTAACTCCATGAAGTAGTTAAAAGTGAAGTCTTGTTGAGGATGCCCATGTAACTATATTAATAAATCCTTTGATGAGCTTAAGCAATATGGTTAATTGTGGCATTATTGTCTTAATAAAAACTACGGAGAAAGTTTCACTAAAATGAGTCTTAATTTTCTTGGATGATGTATGTTGTTGTGATAGTAGTGTAAGAGTATAATCAGAACATTTTAAGAGTTTACTGATTGTTGTTGAATGCTAGTGTCATATGTTAACACTATTGCAGCAGAATGGATAATGAAGTTATGATAAAAGTTTGTTAATTGAGAATATGCTCGATTAAGATTTGCAGCTTAATACCTAGAGTATTACATCTATACTAATAATATAACACATACCCCATAAAGTTCTACTTATAAAAGATATATGTATTGATATGGAGAAAATATGCTGAGGTGCAAATTGTATGGATTTATCCAACTAGGTGCCCCCAAATAAATAGATGCTAGACAAATTTAGAAAATTGAGAATGCACAAGTAAAAAATCAAAGTGAACTTTTAATGAGCAGAAGCAAAAGTACACTTTTTCTTCGTTAGTCTCACTGAGTTTTTTCTGGTGAAGTTTTAACCAGACAATCAGTGATAAAAAAATTAGGCTCTATTAGGCTTTAGCATATGATAGCATATTTGTGACATAAATGGGTGGGTCCCGTGTGGGTTCCGTGTGGGTCCTACTTTCTCCTCCAATAATATACTGCCACATATATAACAGCTGCAAAACAGCCATACTGAACAGAGCCCTAATGAATTCATTGTATATGATGTAAAGCTGTCAAAATTTGACCCGAACCCGAAATCCATCCATTTTACCTGAACCTAAAACCTGAAAATAGTTAAATATAGTAAACTCGAAACCGTATTGACCTGAACCTGAAACTGACCCGAACCCGAATGAAACAAAATATTAGTGACCGAAGGTGACCTAAATTCGAATGACCTAAAATAATAGTAACAAAATTTGGTCACATCAAAATAACATGAAATAATAGTGACCCTAAATTGTCTTTATCCCGAACAAAATTAGAATAGGAATTGTATTCACCTTTTTTATAATCCAGATGTAGTATATTCTGATAGAAATTCAATATATATTTAATTAATATTTTTTGTAAATATGTTAATCATGATCCAAAATAAAAGAAACTCGAATCTCGCCGACATTGTTGCAACCCAAACTTAATTTGACTGAACGTAAATGACCTGAATCCGAAACACCGACTCAAAAGTTTAAATGACCTGAATGGATCTAGACTCAAACGGATATTACCCAAACCTTAAACAAATAACCTATTTGGCAGGTTTGACAGGATGTAAATGTCAAGTGAAATGTCTCTACTTGATTATAAATTTATAACTATTTGCAGTTATAGTAAAATTGTACTATTTTTCGCTAGGTTGAGATTGTTATACCACTAGGATTTCCAAACTATACAACCGATTCAGTAACTCACAAGCTTAAGTCATTAGAGTTTTCCATATACAACTTTTTATAAATAAGAATTTTGCTTCTTCATATTAGGTATGTTTAATGTCAACTATTGGGGCAGTTGTGAACTGTCAAAATGAATAAAGTAGAGGAGAATAGTGGAACCTGTTTGTCAGCTACTAGTTGTCGAATTTCAATTCTCAACTGTCAAAATACATAAAATAGAGAAGAAAAAGTGGAAAACATTTATAAAAGTTGACAAAACAAATAAAATAGAGAAAAGTGAGAAATCTGACAACTGCTAACCATCAAACCTTGAATTAAAAATTCAGTTACCTCCCCAAATTATTATACGACTCTACTCTTGTTCTGTAACTGAAATCTTTGTTCCAAAAACTTTTACAAGATGAGATCTATAGCAATACAACATGCAAAGAAATCTTTTATCCAAAAAGATATACCATAAAATAGATATATTTAAAAGTATCTATCCATAACGGTTTGGTATAAAAATAGATATAGGTCGATTTATTACAAGTTATCAAATGCAGCTGTCAAAATAAAATTGTGGAGAAATTACTGAATTGATTTCAACTATTAGATATAAGTTTTAGAATAAAATAAAGAGAAAAAGGTAAAAGTAATACTGAAGGTTTTTTTTGATAAACTGCACTTCCTTCATATTTATATATATCTAAAGATCCCTATTACACATTTCTAGCTTCTCACCTTGCATGGCAGAAGCTAACCGCAATTTAGTAGAAAGTTTACAAGGTTTCCATACTCCCCAATCCATTGAGGGGGCAAAAGACAAACAAGCTAAAACAGCTGGGAAATTAGACATCTCCATATTACATAATAAGATACTGACTGAGCTAAAACGATTCAAAAGATAAGATAAGGAGCCATAATCCCTTATAGTTAAGCGATCCTGCATTTTACATTTTTCCAAAATCTTCCTAGAAGCTGGATTGTTTGCTCTAATTGCAACTCTCTCGATCTTCATTTCTATTGCCACCCGAAGAACATGGATGATGTTGAGGATCTCCAAAGAGATCTCATCCAAATTACTCCTGAATTTCCTGTTACAAGCCATCAAAACATCACCAGCGTGAGAAATAATTACTCCACTACAAATTACTGGAGCATCTTTTTTCCTATAGCAGTTGGTGAAGATAGAGACTTCATTATCCGTCTGTGGATCGGTAACAGATTCACATCTGTTAACTGACTTGCTCATAGAAATTTGGTAAGTGTTGATGAAAGTTATATTATTATCAATGCAATCAAGGATGGACAGGTCTCTACTGTGTTTGACTTTGTTTTTTGCATCATAGACTGCCCACATACAGTTAACAATTTTGTAGCGTTTATCCTTGTTCCAGTTCCTGTAATTATTGATGAACCAATCTTGAATAGATCCTTCTTGGTCAGAAGGCAGATTCTCTCGATCAATGATTTTACTCCAGGTATCATGAACAGACCAACATTCAAAGATGAGATGTTGGGTTGTATCCACTTTGCCGCAAAGGTTACAAAGCCCATCCCCCCCCCCCCCACTCTTCTCGCAATATTGGAGTTGGAAGGAACAATTAGATTGAGAAACTTCCAGGAGAAAAGTTTAGCTCTAGGAGGAATCCATCTCCTATCTAAACTTTTCAGAATCTCCCATTGGTTTGTAACTTGGCAAGAGGCAGAGGCTTTGGTATGAAAAATTGAAGCAGCATTGTAGCCCGATTTAACTGTGTACTCACCAGACCTTTCATGAATCCAACTCCATGAATCAGATTGAGAGGGCTTCACTTTAATCTTCAAAATGTAGCCCTGGTTAGACAACTGAAAATTGTTGGAGATAATAGTTTTGTCCCAATCATTACTGATAGGACAAATGAGTTGGCTCACTTTGTTCAGGGCACTGTTTGTTGGTTTCCTACTATAGGGCCCCCCTGGCTGATTTCTCTTGATCCACGGGGACTGCCAGATATCAGTATCTAACCCATTCCCAATTTCCTTGAGGCTCCCTAATTGAACAATCTTAATACCTTCCAGGAGAGATTTCCAGATGGGGCTGTCTCGGGAGGAAGGCTTAGCATTCAAGATACTATGGTTAGGGAAATAGTAGCTTTGAGTGATCTAGCTACTAGAGTATCCGGATTAGTCATGATCTTCCAAATCTGCTTAGCAAGAAGGGATGAGTTAAAAGTTTCAATGTGTTTAAAACCCATTCCCCCTGTTTCTTTAGCAGAACAAACTTTGTCCCAACTTTTCCAGTACATTGGTTTTTTATCAGAGGTTCCTCCCCACCAGAAATGAGCTAAGATTGAGTTCATCTTAGTAACGACACCCTGAGGTAATTTGAATAGAGACATGGTGAATGTAGGAAGGGCCTGAAGAACACTCGCCAGGAGAATAGATCTTGCTGATTGTGCCAAAGGAGTTTTCCCACTAGAAACTTTTTTCCTTAAGGATTCGATGAGATAGTTGAAAGTCTCCTTTTTGTTCCTACCAACCTTGGTAGGCAAGCCTAAATACTTGGAAAAATGAGGAACTACTTGCACATTGAGGAGGTTTGCTAGAGAATTCTTGGTTTGCTGAGGGATTTTGGGACTAAAAATGATTTCTGATTTGTGGTAATTGATTGCATGGCATGAACAGCTAGAAAATGTTGTAACAGGTTTTTTAGAAATAGGATATTAGAGGTAGTAGCTTGGCCATAAAGGATTGTGTCATCAGCAAAGGCTAGATGCGAAATTGGAGGTGAATTTTTTGAGAGGGTTAAACCGAGATAATGTTTTCTATCAGTGGCTGCATTCAAAGTCCGAGAGAAGGCTTCTTGGGCAAGAATAAACAGGAAGGGGGGGGGGATCCCCTTGCCTAATACCTCTTGATTGGGAGAACCATCTGCCAGGAGAACCATTTATAATCACAGCCCCTATAGCAGAAGAGATGCAGTTCATAGTTGGAATTCTCCACTTATCAGGGAAACCCATGTAAGTCAGCACAGAGTTAATGAAAGGCCACTCCAACCTGTCATAAGCCTTACTGAGGTCCAGCTTACAGGAAAAGCAACCTCTAATTTTGGCTTTAGACTTGGCAATTTTATGATGAAGCTCGCCCGCTAAGATGACATTGTCTGTAATTAGTCTGCCTTTCACAAAACCTGATTGGTTTTCAGAAATAATCAGGGGTAGAATGGGTTGAATTCTATTGGCTAAGACCTTGGTAGCTATTTATACACAAAGTTACAAAGGGCTATTGGTCTAAACTTATCAATAGAATTCGCCCCTTTCTCCTTAGGAATTAGGGCAATGAAATACTTATTGAAGCAAGGGGGAATAGGATAACCATTCAGAATGTTAAGGACCGTGGAGCTAACTTGATCTCCTACTGTTGGCCAGAAGGTTTTAAAGAAAACTCCATTGAAACCATCTGGACCTGGAGCCTTGTTGGAACTAAGTTGTTTCAAGGCCTTCAAAATCTCACTAGAGGAGTATGGGTTTTTCAGATCCTCTCTCATGTTTTGTGTAAGAAGGCCCGACACTTCCTTGGTAAAAATATCAGGATTAGCAACATTACCCGCAGAGAAAAGAGTTTGAAAATAATCTGTGGAGATTTTTTCAATTTCACTCCACTCATACTTGATGGAACCATCTTCAGATTGAAGGCAAAAAATCTCCTTTCTCCTTCTATTAGAGCTAGCTTTAAGGTGGAAGAAAGCAGTATTTTTATCCCCTTCTGCTAACCATTTGTCTCGAGATCTTTGTTTCCAATAGATTTCTTCTTTAAAGCACAAAAGCTCTATCTCAGTAAGTAACCGTTTTCTGTTGGACCCCGCCCACAGAGATGTTGTCCCTCGTGATCTTACCCAACTCTATTTTTTTGAGCTTAATCTTATGCAGGATGCTGGAGATGGACCACCCTTTCCATTGAAGAAGCTTCAGTTTGCAATTTTGGATATTGGAAACGAGACAATTATCTTTATCACCCCACACTTTAATAACAATCTCTCTACATTTATCATCCAAAAGCCAACCATTCTCAAATCTAAAGATCCTCTCCTTTTTCATATGATTGCCTAAGAATCTAATAAGGATAGGGCAATGATCCGACCTATCTCTCGGTAGATGAAGAACAGAAGAGGAAGGAAATAGGATCAAAGCATTTTTAGAGAAAAGAGCTCTATCTAATCGACCCTCAGAGGTATAAGGAGGGTCTTGACAGTTTGTGTAAGTAAATGGGTACCCCCTAAAACCAATATCAGTTAACTCTAACAAATGAATGATATCACGAAAAGGTCTCATATGTTTTTCTTCTCTGGTTCTCCCTCCTATCTTTTCCCTTTCAAACAAGATTTGGTTGAAATCACCTACTACCACCCAGGGTTGCTGAACCGTCCTACTAAGGTTATTAAGAAGTTCCCAAGAGAGATACTTTTTTTCCCAATTGGGCCAGCCATAGAAGCCAGTAAAAATGAAAGGATTCATACCTGAGAAAGTAACCTCTGCTGTCACGTGATGAAGAGTGAAGTTGATGAAAGAAACAACCAGATCCTTTCTCCAGAGAAGAGCAAGACCGCCACTTTTACCCTTACTAGGAACAGAAACACCATCATAATCTCTCCACCGAACTTTAATTCTATCCATCTCAGGAATGGATCTGTGGGTATCCATTAGGAAAACAAGGTCGGGTTTGTGTTTCCTGAGTAAACCAGTGACCCAGACCACTGCACAAGGGCGACCCAACCCTCGGCAGTTAAAAGAAATGCAACTCATTTGGATTGGCAGCCCTGATCATCCTCAGGGTCTGCCTTAGAATAGAAAAACTCGTGGTATTCAGTCTCCTCCCAATCCTCCATATTGATAGAGGGTTTGATCATCAGTGGACTAAGGTTCGCAAGCTTTCTTTTTTTGTGTTTGAATGTGTCGGGATAAGAAGCACGAAGAAGATGCTCAGGGTACATTTTAGCTTTTCCTTTGACACGGGAAGAGGAGATAAGATGTTGAGGGGGGATTTTCTCAGGATCCTGTGTGGGGCTTTGAAGTTGGATGGAAAATTTTTGAGACTGGGACTCAGGGATAATAGAGGAGTTAACTTCTTGAAAAGAAGGGAGGGGGATGTCCTTCTGAGAAGAGCCATCTAGGGGGAATTTCCATAACCCACTTTCTTCTTACCTTTGAATTCTTTCTCGAAGTTGTATAGGGCCTCCCTCCAGTCAAAGTTCTGATAAATTTTCTTGTCTGAGTCCAACGAACCGGAGGAGAAATTTGATAGAGGGGAGTTGGGCAGGATAAGCCTCGAAGGTCTGGCATAACCGAAAGGTTTAGGAAAACCTGGAGGAGCAGAAGAGAGGTATTGGAAGAACTTTGTGGGGATATGGGGTTTTTGTGCTGAGAAACAGACTGAACTGGGAGACCTTGGAGGATTTGAGGGGGTCTAAGGTGGATGGGGGCAAAATCAACAGGTTTTGTGGCAAGGGAAAGGTCTACGTTGATTGTAGGAGAGTTGACCGAGGGAATAAGTTCCGCTTGAGTAGCTAGAGCCGTGATTCCGTCCAAAATACCTTCCTCCTTCCACTGATCAAGGAGAAAAGAGTCAGTGACTGAAGCTAACGAACCCGCAAATTATGATCTGATCCAAGGGCCGTACCTTTCTAGAGAGTTAGAGCTCGTTTTTGGCACCTTACAATCGTTAAAAGTGTGGGTAAGGAAACCACACCTATAACAAAAACTGGGAAGATTTTCGTAAGAGATACGGCAAACCCTATTACCGTTAGCTGTTTTAACAACTATCATTCTACATAGAGGTTCAGTAAGCTTAATCTCTATTTTGACTCTCAGATATCTGGCTCTAAGGGGATTTATGTGGGCTGAGCATTCGATGAAGGAACCTATCTTGTTGGCTAAATTAATAACCGAAGGTCTGTTGAAGAAGGCCAAAGGAATTTTGTGGATGCCTACCTAGACTTTAATGAGCTTAGGATCGTGTTCTTCAATGGGTAACCAGGAATCTAGAGCCATCATAGCGAGAAGGCGATGCTGGAAGTGCCATGGGCCATTATTAAGGATAACTTCAGCATCTTCTTCGGAGGCGAACTGGAAGGTGAACCGGTTTTCACCCACCTCTAAGACTTGGAAATACGCCTTGGGTTTCCAGACATGCACTATAACATTTTGAATAAGTCTTGCCCCTATTTGGTTTGGGCTCCATAATCTACCAAATAAGGCTTTCCGGAAGAAAGGAGAATTAGGATCCATGATCGGACAGGCTTCTTCAATGGAAGAAGATTCAGCTGGGTGGATATGGAGGCGAGAACAATTAGAGATAATAGAGTCCATGGAGGGAGCTGTGCTAAAAAAAAGGACGAAACTTTTGTATTAGGCTGCTAATGATTGATCTGATCGATGGTGATAGGGAGGAGGAGGTGAATAGGGAAAAAAGAAGGATTTTGGTAGCTGGTCTGGAGGATAATCAGGGGGAACTTTACTAATCTCGGTGACGCAACCGGCATGCAGAACTCGTTACTCTGGAAAAAATCCAATCCACCGGAGTAAATGAGCCTGAGATTTCTCATGCGTGCGGGAGGTAGAGGAAAGAAAGAGGAGCTCAAAGGTCTCCCACTCCCAATTGCTTCCAATGTAGCTCGAGGAGACGTGCACCGAAGAGCATTACTGCCCTGACTTTCTCTGTGCCTACAACCTGAACGAGGGCTGAAGTCAACTGCCGACAAAGGAGAATGCAGATATCCATTGCAGAGGGGTGTTGGCATCGGGAAGAGAAGCAGGCTACCACAGACATAACTCCCTGGGAAAGACTGAACAAGCCTACCCGGATCCAAGGGAAAATTCTCTCTGTCTCTATTCCGGATTCGAATAAGTAGACAAAATAATACCCAGACCAATAATTGGACACGCTTTCTGTATCCTCCTTAAATGATCCTACAACTGTTTCAATTGTAATATAGACTTCCGCTTCTCCAAATTCGGTTACCTTTCTCATAAAAAACTCACTCAGACAACTCCCACAAGAGTACGACTTAAAGGATAGAAAGCACTGGGACTGGAAGAGAGATCCTCTGCATGGAGACTCCACCTGGCACTGCAACACCCTGCCCGCAAGCAGAAAGATATCTATTCGACAAATACTCCTCTGTTGCCCTATAAAAAAACCTACTCTCTGTACCCAATAAATGATCAGGTACCAGAGGCTGAAACTCCCCTCCTCACAAAAGTCTTCTCCTACTATTTCAACCGTATCTCTATCATCCTCTACTATCTTCACTTCCCTCTGGTGGGAATATCTCAACTGAGAACTCCCGGAAGGGAATTTGTCGTTGGAAACACGGAAGGAAAAGGGTGACGCGTAGAAAACACGTACTCCTCTCTCTAAAATGTAATACATTTCTCGGTTTCAGAATTCAAGTAATACTGAAGTTGATAGCAAACAGCAAAAGCCACGTTTGAGCACACCCATAACATATTTTTAGGATTATTTACTTATTGTTGTTAATACTTTTCCCATATTGAGCTCTTTTATAGAGATATTTGTTAGGATACTAAATAATCACTACTAACGTTAAGTTTCAAAGATGTAGTCCTTGGCGGTGGAGCTCTCTCCTCTCTCCTCTTTTCTGTCTTCTTTTTTCTTCATCCTTTGCTCTTATCCCATCGTTTCTTCTCATCTCTTTTGTGTAATAGTACTACTACTATCGTTTAGATGTTATTTTGTTTAGTTAGTCTTCTTTAGTTCTTAGTTCCTCTCCGGTGAGGGAGTTTACGTTGTATCCAACTTGTTGTTGTTTTGGAGTTTGTAAGTTTGGGGGTTTTGTGGTTTTTAAGTATGGTTTGGTGTGTGATTTTCCACTAATAGTGTTTCTTCCAGAGCTTAAAAGTTTGATCACTGCTCAGTGGAGCCGATGGATGCTGCTTGGTATTAATTACCACTGTTGTTGCTAGCAGGAAATGGATCCATCATGATAATGAAGTCGCAGATGACGGCGAAGGTAGAGGTGGCGCCGATTCTGGTGATGGTGGTGCTGATTCCGGTGAAGGTGGTTGCTCATTGTGAAGTTGAAGGCTACTATGCAAGTTTCTTTACACATATGACACATGTTAGGTGTTGTTGTACATGCTTGCATGTATTAATATAATATAAAGTTAATATTTAAAAAAAAAAACATTCGACAGGATTGAACGCTGATTTCTGCTAGATAAAAATTCAGATGTAGCAGGAAAGAGTTAGTTCTAGTCAGCTGTCCAAATAAAAGAGATAGGTACACAAAATATAGTACGGTTAAAATCTCAAAACTCTTTTATCATTACCTATGAGAAAGGATCAAGGAGGCATCTCTATAACTATTCACTAGTATTAACAGCTTCAGCTGACCAAGCTTGTCTTTTCTCACGGTCACAGGCTCGCCGCTTCAAATGCCCCGTGGCAGTACCTCTATGACCATGCACCGTGACGATACAGATATTAATAACACTAAACCATCGCATTTGAACCGCACCGTAAAATAACTAAACTAATTGTATCATGTCAAAGTGATTAAATCCTTTAACTTTGTTCTAATCATATGCATTACTCCACGCAGAAGTCTACCATCACCGCAATAGCCACCATTTGTACACATGTATGGTGTTTGGTTCCGTATCTCCTTGTCTCTGTGACCTTCCAAAATAAGACCTCAGTGACTAGTGATCAAGTGCACATTCAAATCTCCATTCAGCTTACTGCCAGAAATTATAAGCTAGGCATTTGTAGCTGACAAGCTTGCTTCCACTTCCGGACATACCTTCTAAATTCATAATGATTGGATCCAACCACACGCTTCGCAACTTTCTTGATTATAAATTCAGTATCGCCTGCCTACTTTCAGCTCTCGGATACAGTAGTAATTGTAATTGGTTGCCATCCAGATGGATGGGTTTTAATCCATCTCTTAGTAGTGATTACCATGTTTAAGATTTTGATAGCATCACCCAGCGGAAGATCTTGCAAACATAAATGCTTCAAGTTCCAGGCTGCCTCATACCTGGAAGGCACAGTTTCAACAAGAAAAAAGTGTTAGATTAGATGAATCAAGCGTGCAATCTTGGCTAATGATATTGAATCTGTTCATGAACTCGGCCCGCCCTTCAGAACTCGGACATTGAACACATGATGAATGAACAGGTCTACTAATGATATGGAAGTTACCTCACACATACCTGCATGATGAAGATGATATTGCTAAACGTCCACGGGAGAAATAAGAAACTTCTGTATATTATCCCATACTGCCTTGTGATATTGGTTAGGATCACCTCCAATAGGATTTACACAACTCCATAGATTATGCCCTTTGTTGACATAAAGCTGTAAGCCGCCCAAAGTATGCCTCACCACAGCCTGGCTTTCTATGGCAACATCCAAGGCCTTCTTCACATCAATATCATGCTGCTGTAAATCACCTAAGCGAAGATAGTCAATTATGTTTGCCTCAGGGGTGTGATTCTTTCCTTCTTAAGTCATTTAAAGTATATAAGACAATCCCCAGAAGCTCCTGGTCATGCTCAGAAAGAGATTTTGTCAAGTGAGAAGGTTGTCCATTAGAAGCATTATTTTGAGGAAGTGTTTTTGCGTGAAGTTCAGGGGCTAATTTTGATAATATGTGCTATCAGGGTTTGAACTATCTAGTGAGCGGTGCTTGGAAGCTAGTACTGCCCGAACTGGATGCCCGTGACTCAGAGAACTTGAGCATAACTTGGATACTCAGACACACTCAAAGTACTCGATCTGAGGTCACATCATGGTTTGAAACTATCTAGTGAGCGGTGCTTGGAAGCTAGTACTGCCCGAACTGGATGCCCGTGACTCAGAGAACTCTGAGCATAACTTGGATACTCAGACACACTCAAAGTACCGATCTGAGGGGTAACAGCAACACTAGAGTAAGATGAAAATGTTGTAGGATTTACATCGGATCTGTTTTGAATAGGAAAGCTAGAAGCATTAGGTGTGTTCGAAAGGGCCGGTGCTGATGGTAAATACCCTGAATTTGTACGGAAACCCAAAGGTCTATGACATATATATTGAGTATCAAGGGCCGGTGCTGATGGTAAATACCCAGAATTTGTATGGAAACCCAAAGGTCTATGAGATATATTGAGTATCCAGCTGCGCTGAGCTGGTAGCAGGTACAAAAGGGTGATCACTGCTACTGCAGGATCCAGAGGAGACCTTCTTAGACATCCATTCTTGATCACGATGATTTGTTTGGTAATGAAAATCCCCATTTTTACCTTCTTTAACCCCTGATAAAGGGGTGGTAGCAGTAATGCCGGGGTTTCTCATCATATTAGGTTGATTTAAATTCTTACGAGCTTTCCTGTTTTTACCCTTGAACTCGTCAATTCCACCAACTTTGGTAAGACCTACAGGCCTTAGATTACAAGCAGCAGGAAACTGATCAGAGTGGGAAATAGAAGATTGCTGTTGATATGAAGATGCATGAGAAGTTTCAGATATATGATCCTGCACACTCTCTGTGAAGGCATGGTTGTTGCCATTAGGGATGATCTGCGGTCGCTCATTTCTAGAGATAGGAGCCCCACCTGATACCAAACTAGTCCACAGCCAAACAGACTTGGCTGCTGAAACAAGGGCCACAGAGGCTTGGTTTGGTTGTGCTAGGAGGATATTATACCTCCTCATGCGTAGTTGATGAAGTGCATTAGAAAAATCTCTATCTCCAGAGATCAACAGATAGTTTGCTGGAGCAGGATTATCAACCGCCCAAAACAGCATATCAACTAAAATCTTCTTGTCACTTGCATCTTTAACACCTAAAGAGGAACATGCATGTCAAACAAAATGAAACCTAATTTTGTAAGATAAGGGATACACCAATCATCCCACGGCAAATTAACACAGCCAAGCAAAATAATGCTCAAGAAAATTATAAGGGATGCAGCATGTTTTAGAAACCGCAACTGAAGATGCAAAATACTTAACCAAATAACTAATTTCATTAGTGAATATATGTAAGATATCTGCCTTCAAGCAAACAAAATGAGAGTAACAAATGTTACTGTCAGATTAGCGATGACTGAAAATAAGATAGAGCACAATATTGGCATATGAGATCATAAATGCGAGATATTAAATGTGTTACTAGTTAGAAGATATATTGGATACTGGATCCATCATAATTCATAAACGAGTAAGAAAGCATGATGCTTAAGCATACCAGAAGGGACGTGATTAAGGGAGATGCCAGTGCTAGAAAGGGCTTCTTGAACATTCTTAGGGATACGAAAGGTATCCCCGTAAGCAGATATGGAGACAGGGCCACAGTAGTTCATCATAGACAGGGCTAAGCTGCTATTTTGGGCTATGGCGAATGAGTTGCAACCCTTTGGAACCTGGCAGTTTTCTATATCCCACCAAACTGATGTCTTGGCCCGGGAATACTGCCCTTCAGCCATTCCCTCCGTAGCAACCCCTTCTCCGTCGCTCATCTCTCACGCTCTCTCCAAACTTCAGATACCGAGCGCTCACAATAATCAGGAAGATTTCCAAAGTACTGGCCTCTCTTAGCGTATCAAGTATCTATCAACTCGATGAATGAATCAAATTAAAACGACCGCATAGACCACCACATACACGATCAGGTTTGGTTCAATGGCAATCGCAAGTAAGACGAGACTGGGAGCCAAGTTCCGCAAAAGCAGAAAAGTCGCCAGACACGCCACCTCCGATGTCTCTCCGTCTTTCCATCTTTCAATCTTCCATTCCGCCGCTTCACTCGCTACTGAAAGCAAAGGCCCATTTTCCTGGTAGCCGTACCGGGGCTCCAATTCAAGGTCAGTCTTTTTTTTCATTTTCCATTTTACTGTACCAATTCAAGGCCAGTCAACAGGTTATAGACTTCACATTACATACTAATCTTTTTTTTTTTTGAAAATTGAGATATTCATATATATATATATATATATAAGGATAAGTAAGGTTACACACAACAACATAAAACAGAATGAGAGATACCACCCTCTCATTCTACTAATCTAGCTTACATGTCATCATAATGTTTGGAGGAATATTATCCCCCGACCAGAACATAGTACTCTCTACCTAGGGGTTAGCCATATAACAAACTAACTTAACCGGATAATTATCGTACATGGTACTGTTTCCTCTTTTAATACTAGAGAACTGAGACAACAATTGTCTAACTCTATTAATATCATCCCCACTCGCATTGCCTCTTCTTGAGACTTCCACATCAAGGACGTCCTCAAAATAATTTTCTACTGAATCAAAGCAAATGTTATCGCTACCCACTGAGATAGCAAGCTCCATAGCAATTCTTTTTACTTTGATACCAGCATAATCCACCTTGAAGGTGCTGGAAATTCTTCGATTGAAAGCTGCCACCGGACTACCTTGATCATTTCGAATAAGGCCTGTTATCACCCGATCTCCATACCGACTATTAAAAGAGCTGGTGCAGATATTAATGTAGTCGCTGGGGGGAGGGGACCAATGACTCTGAATAATAAGAGGAGAAGAGATTTTCATCACCTGGATATAAGCTTCTGTAAAGGAGACACCCCTTAAATTCCTTCCACCATGCAAGCTCTGGATTGTGTTTGACTTTATTCCTCGCAGCGTAAATAACCCAGAGATTATTGGCAATATGAGATAATTTGTTGGAACTCCAAACCTTAGTCATCCAAATGAACCAATCAAGGAGGCCATCATCATTCATAGGAACACAATTAATATCAATTAGGTCATTCCAAGTTTCACTTACTCCACAACAATGGAAAAAACAATGAGCAAGATTATCCTTTGCCCCACAGAAGAAGCAATCGGAAGAACCTCCAATCCGCTTAGCCATATTCACCTAGCAAGGAATAATGTTACCCATAAATTTCCAGAGATTCAGCTTAGCTCTGGGGCTGCAGATGGAACTGATGGTCTTCTTACAAACTCTGCTAATATAGTGATGCTGATTAGAAGAACTCTCCACAACGGTGTCATTAACCAGAAAATTGTAGGTAGATTTGACCAAGAACTTTTTGTCTTTGGTAAGTTTCTAGATCCAAATCTCTTTACCCACATTATCCTGATACATAGAAGTACTAGCCCCTGAGCCTGGTTGTTGTCGAGTACAATCTCTGAGAAGAGTAAGCACCAAGGAGATGGATTTCTAAATCGAACTACCCTTATTATCCTGTTGGCAGTCTCTAATACTCTTATCCGGATAATAGAGGTGTTTTGAAACTTGAGCTACTAGAGAACTCGGGTCTGTCAATAATCTCTAAAGCTGTTTAACCAGGAGAGCTTTGTTGAATTCCTCTACTTCTCTGAAACCTAGACCACCCTGATCCACACTTTCGCACACCTTAGACCATTTGATCCAATGCAACGCTTTTTTATTAACTTTGCCGCTCCACCAGAAGGAGGAAAAAGCTGAGTTGAGCTTCTTAATGATCCCTTTGGGGAGGGAAATAGAGACATGGTAATAGACTGGAGGACGCTAGAAACCATGATGAAGCTAGCTGCCTGGGCCATAGGTTTGGTCCAACTCGAGTTCCTCTTATGAACTGAATCCAAAAGATAAGTGAAGAGATCATATTTCCTCCTACCTATTTTCAGCGGCAGCCCTAGGAATTTGGTGAAGCAGGGAACCTCTTGGACGTTGAGCATGGAGGATAGGTTCTTTTTAATGGAAGGGGATAGTTTTTTGCTAAATACAAGTTTAGATTTGAGATGGTTAATTTTGTGGCCAGAGGCTATGAGAAATTTTGTAAGGGTGTGGTTAAGATGAGAGATTTTAGTGGGGATAGCCTTCCCAAATAGGAGAATATCGTCCGCAAAAGCTAAATGAGAAATAGGTGGGCAGAGGGGAGAAAGTTTAATCCCATGGTAATTACCCATACTATCTGACTTATTCAGATAGCTAGATAAGGCCTCCTGAGCCAGAATAAAGAGAAAGGGGGATAGAGAATCACCTTGTCTAATGCCCTTAGTCTGAGAGAAAGCTGTACCTGGTTTACCATTGATGAGGATGGAACACCTTACTGATCGGACACAGTTCATGACATGTAAGATCCAATTCATCGGAAAGCCCATCGGGGACAACACATCTTGAAGAAACGACCACTCTAATCTATCATAAGCCTTGCTTAGATCTAGTTTAAGCGCGAAGAAGCCATTCTTGACAGCTTGATTCTTGTCTAAGAAGTGCTGAAGTTCTCCCGCTAAAATGATATTGTCGGTGGTAAGTCTCCCTTTCACAAATCCTGATTGATTATGGGAAATAATATGGGGAAGGATGTGCTGAATCCTATTGGCCAAAGTCTTAGAAGCAATCTTATACACAAAATTGCAAAGAGCAATAGGTCTGAATTTTTCAATCTCAATGGCCCCCGTCATCTTAGGGATAAGAGTAATAAAGTAATCGTTCAGGGTACCCGGGAGAAGGAAGCCTCTAAAGATTGGCATGACCGCATCGATGACCTGATTTCTAATAATGGACCAATAATTGGTGTAACCTTCCATTAAACCCATCAGGACCTGGAGCTTTGTTGGAGCCTAACTGCTTCACTGCCAATATGATCTCATCTCTAGAATAGGGTCTAGACAGCTCACTAATAAAATTAGTGTAGAGGCGGCCCTCCACTTCCAAGGTGAAATCTCTATCGGATTGGGGGTGAGAAGAGGCGAAAAGAGATTGGAAGTGCTCCCTGGCTATCGATTCAATACTGTTCCAAGAATAATTCATAGTTTGCCCTGGCCCCATCAGACCAAATATCTCTTTATTTCTTTTGATAGATGAGGCTCTAGCATGAAAGAATTCCGTATTCTTGTCTCCTTCCTTGATCCACTTATCCCTCGATCTCTGTTTCCACCAAATTTCTTCTCGAAACGCTAGCAACTCAATCTCCAAAAGTAATCTATTCCTATTATTAATAGCTCCCATAGAGCTATCAGTAATATAGATGCCCCCTAGTTCTTTCTTCTTGTTGATGATCTGCTAACAGAATAATTGTTAGGGTAAAACTATGTACAAAAGAATGAAATAATAAAAGAATGAAAAGCATAAAATAAACCCTACAACTCTATAGGGGTAGCAAAAATCCCAGTCGGAGTACAGTGTAAGTAGATTACGACCAAGAGTATCGAACCAAAGGGACTTAATAGAAAATCAGTCCTAATCCTGGTAAAAAGCCTATTCTAAAACAGGGGGAATTAAAAATGACAATAAAACTACTAACTAGATAAACTAACTTTGACTCGGGATGATAATCAATGTAAGGACAAGTATTCCCACGCGGGCAGTAAGTATGAGTGTGCGACTCCTATTTCTGCCTTGTTTCCTTACCTGTCGGGCTACTTTTCTTCAGATTTTGCTTCTGGAACTATTCTTGAGGAGATGGCTTCTATTTCTGATCCTTTCCCTGGAGGTGTCTGTCTTCCTTTTCATAATTCCCTTTTTCTTGCTTAATTACTTAGATATGTATATTTTTGCAGCTCCTGTTGCTACTGATGATACCGCGCCCGTGTGGTCCCCAAGGGTTGCTGCTACTCAAATGGTCATTCTTGAAAGATACAGCAAGAGACCTGCAAGCAAAGGTCTTGGAAGGGTGAAGCATATGGCCAAGAAGGCTAAAGCTTCCTCTATTATAGATGTTGACGCCGTTATTGAAGGCACGGAGATCCCAGAGGAGACTCCAAAAACAAAGGAGAGTTCTCAGTACCGGGTGGTTGCTAAACACCCAGAGCTTCAGAGTAAGATGAGGGAGGATTTTGTTGCATCTTCCTCATCGCCTCCACCTGCCACTGGAGAGTCTTTCTACGGTCCATCTAAGGAGGGATGGTTTTACCATTGAGGCCAACCGATGCGAAGTATTGCTTGGGGCGAATCGAATTCTTATTCTTCCTTGTGGAAGGAGGCTATAAAGCAGTCGGACTGCCCGGACGGGCTCTTTGCACCACTGCATACTACCGCTGCTGCTAAGGAAAGACTGCGTGTAGGAGATGGTGGTGCAGACATTATTATACGACACTCTATCCCCCTTGATCAAGCTCGAGACTCTATATGGCAAGGACTCTTTCACGTTTGCAATCTCCATCCTCACCCTTGTGTTCTTCTTTCTTTTTTGCTTGTTTTACTTCTCATTTTTACCCCTCTATCCTTTTTTAGGCGGGGTGGCGATGGCTCAAAGCGTAGACGTTCACACAAGAAGTTTGGAGTCCAGGCTTCGACATGAGCAGAGTCAGTCGGATAATGCTCGGGAAGAGCTTGAGATATCTCGGTCTTGTCACGATCGTTATGTTGATACTATAAAAGATGTGATAGTGACCCTGGTGAAGGAAAGAACTGATACCCTGAACAAAGAACTAGCTCGGACCCAGGTGTTAGCCACAAAGCAAAGTGGTGACTACGAGGCCCAGATTGCAAGGTTAAGAGAAGAGGTCTTTATTCTTAAACGTCAACAACAATCTCTTGAGGCGGAGGCGAGCTCGATGAAGCAGCTGAAAGCTTCCTTTGATAAAAAGAGAAAGGAGAAAGCTCAACGGTTTTCCAAGCTGGAGACTTTACTAGAACAATATCTGGCCGGTTGTAATCAGGAGAAGGCAAGAGTGTCAGGCTTAGAGACCTCTGTAGCTTTGCTGGAAAAGGAGAAAGCCGCCTTTGCCCAGGAAAAGGCTGCCCTTGAGGGTAAGGTGAAATGCTTGAAGGCTTCTACCTAGGAAAAGGTTGCCCTTAAAGATAAAGTGAAGAGCTTGGAGGCTAGCCTTGCTACCTTGAAGTCTGAGAAGGTGGCACCTAAGAATCGGTTTTCAGAGAAAGAAGTGGATCCCTTGAATAAAGGAGAGACGCTCCCTTGATGTTGCTTTTACGTGGGTTTGTTTTTCTTCTTTTTGGTTCATCTCTATTGTTTGCCTGTTTTCCCAGGTCCGGGCTCTGAAGGCCTTTTGAAGCACGTCCAGTCCTTAAATGACCAGATTAACAGTTTATCTGATGAGCTTGTTGTCACAAATTCTGGTCACAACCGGTACCGTGCCTTGGTGCAAACCCTCGAAGCCTAAGTTTCCTGCTATACATCCTTATCTCCTGGAAACCACGAGGAGTTACAGAGATAAAGCACTGTTGTTTGAGTCAGAAGGAGTTGCTCACCTTACATTGTGGGAAGTTCGTAAACGTGTGCCGCCAAGCTGTAGCAGAACACTTTCTTAAAAAAGTGAAGCTTCATAATGAAGATTTTCGCTCTCAAATGGAATCCAAAGAGGTGGCAAAAAGATGCACTTTTTTAAGGAAATTGAAAGGTTCAGGCACCTCCTTGGCCAAACATGTTTTGCTCCCGGTAAGGCCTCCTTTCTAGGATATGTGGGCGCGCCACTTCAGCCTGGTGGTGAGCTTCATTGCATTGAAGAGAAAGCTAAGAAATCTGGTGAAAGCGTATCCAACCATGGTATAGAATCAGCCGTCGAGGAATCCTTCAAATAGTGTTCTTAGGTTGTAAAGAATTTATTTTGTTAAATGATGAAAGATTTTGTAATACTTGAGCCCCTTTCTTTGTACTATTGGCTTAGGTGCTACATTGTAATCTATAAAGTTTTTAATGAATGATAACCTTTTGTTTTCCTCATGATTATTCTACTATTGCATGGTTTCCTTAATGAGATGGCTATTGGATCTGCGCGGAGCAACCGGCATTCCAATAGCTTGACTAAGCAAAATGCGTTTGTTTTTATTAGCCTTCTTTTTCTTTATTACAATTTTCCTTTCCATGGTACACCGACCGGGTGTTATATCTTGCATATGCACTATGGCCGGGCGTGATAGCCTAGGTTGGCACGATGGCCGGGCGTGATGGCCTATGTTGGCTTATGGCAGGGCGTGATAGCCCAAGTTGGCTCGATGGCTGGGCGTGATAGCCTAAGTTGGCTTGATGGCCGGGCATAATAGCCTATATTGGTATGATGGTCGGGCATGATAGTCCTAAGATTTTACGATTGATTAGCATGATAGCTTGTATTGGCGCGATGACTGGGCGTGATAGCCCTGAGATTTCGTGATTGTTAGGCATGATAGCCTGTATTGGCGCGATGGCCGAGCGTGATAGTCCTGAGATTTTGCGATTGTTAGGTATGATAGCCTGTTTTGGCACGATGGTCGGGCATGATGGTCATGAGTGTTTTTTGATAAAAAGGATTGTCGTTTTGTTTGATTGATACCTCAATAAAATGTGCAAAAAATTTTTAAAGACTCTACGTCCGATGAATATGGAAGTTCACAACCTTCAATGTTCTTTAGTCTGTATGAAGCTCACCCATTTTCCGGTGGATGTATATGGTCCTTCCCACCGGAGATCAAGCTTCTTTGGCTGTTTGACCTCTCGGAGAACAGGATCTCCTGGGGTAAAAGTCCGCTCTTTTATCCTTTGGTTGAAGTATCTTTTGACTTTGGACTTGTCTTTTGCCATCCTTATTTCTGCCTCAGCCCTGACTTCTTCGAGGAAATCAAGATGATTTTGAATGCCTTCATTGTTGAGTACCTCGTCTTAGGATTCTAGTCAAGCTGAGGGTATTATCACCTAGGTCGGGATGACTGCCTCCAGCCAGTACGCTAGCCTGTAAAGGGTCTCCTCTGTGGGTCCTTTCTCGGTTGTTTGATAGGCCAATAAGACCTAGGGTAGCAATTCCGCCCACCTTCCCTTTTTTTCACCTAATTTCCTCTTCAAAGCTTTGACTATTTGTCCATAGGTATTCTTGACCTAGCCATTTGCCTGTGGGTGAGCTACCGAGTCAAAGCTTAAGTCAATTTTCCATTCTTTGCCAAATGTGTGGAACCTTGTGTAGCTGAATTGAGCCTCATTGTCTGTGATTTTCACTCTTGGCAGTCTGAACCGACACACCACATATTTTCAGATGAAGTCCTCTAACTTTGGACGGCTACAAACATGGATTTGAATCTCCCAGGGGATGCTTCTAGGAAGGGACCAACAATGTCTAATCCCCACATGGCAAAAGGAATTGGGCTGAGGATGGTCTTCTAGCCGGTAGAGGGAATATGGATTTTGTTGCCATGCTGCTGGCACTTGATGCATTTTTGAATGTATTCCTTGCAAGGCTCTTGCATCTTTGGCCAGAAGCATCCTAACCTTATTATTTTGTGAGATATGGATCTTTCTCCTTGGTGGTTTCCACAAATTCCACCTTGTATTTCCTTTTTGAGTTTACCCCCTTCCTCCTTTGTAATACACTTGAGTGCGGGCCTTCCAAATGATCTTTTATAGAGCTAGTAGTTCTCAATAAAGAATGATGTGACTCTTCTTGTGACTGTCTTTGCCTCCTTTTCACTCGAGAGAGTTTTCCTTTTATGATGTATTTAACAATAGGAGTCATATAGGATCCCCCTGGTCCGTCCGACTCAACCAGCTCGATGGATAGCACCTGTTTCTCGTCTATGCTTGAATTCACTTTTACTTCTAACCAGACTTTGTCTAGAACTCTCTCAGCCATGCTTGCCAGTTTTGCCAAGGTATCTACCTCGATATTTTTGGCCCAGGAAAGGTGCATGCTTTAGCTCATACCTTGTGAAGTTTGCTTTTAATTGTTGTACCTTTAGCAGATAATTCCTAAGCTTTTCTTCTTTCACTTCATAGATGTTGTCATTTTGTCTTCCACCAGCATGAAGTATGAGTGTATTTCTACATCTGCATAAGCTTAAAATAATAAGTTTCCTCTCTCTTCTCTTTTTTATTTTTAAGAAAAATAATGGAGTTATAATTTTGTCTAGGTGTGCTTCTTGTTTGGAACCTATTACCCCCAGGGTAGTAGTCTCCTTTAGTCCTTGGAAGAGGGCCTCATATTCTGCTTCGTTATTGGTTACTTCAAACTCTAATCTTAAAGCATAATTGAGATCTCGTCAGTCCGGTGTTTGAACTACAATGCTTGCCCCTAATCTAGACTTGCATCGTGCTCCATCGACTAGAATCACGAAAGGTGATAGATGTTGCTTTTCTTCTTGGACAAAGTTGGTCCCCGTTATGAAATCCGCCAGAGCCTGGGCCTTAATTGCTGTTTGAGGTAGAAAATGGATCTCATATTTTGTTAGCTCGACCGTTCAGCTGACCATGCTCCCGAACAGATTGGGGTTATTGGCTATGTGCTTCAGTGGCCAGTTTGCCCTAACAAAATATTTGTGTGACTGGAAGTAAGGACGCAACTTTCGTGATCCTATCACATGTGCAAATAGTATTTTTTTTACGTTGGTGGAACACCCTCTTGTTGCCGTTAGGATCTTTCCAGTGTAAGAGACTGGGATCTCCTTCTTTTCTTCCTCCATTATTAAGATTGTTGCTACCGCCCAGTCAGAGGCCGAGAGGTAAAGGTCCTGGCCTGGGGCAAGGACACCCAACTTGGGTAATTCCTCATTGATTTTCTCGAAGGCTTCCACACACTCTTGCCCCCATTCGAATTTATTATTTTTGAGTAGTGTGTTAAAGAATGGAATTGATTTTTCTTGGACCTTTGAACAGAATCTGCTTAAGGTTGCGAGTCTTCCATTCAAGGCCTGCACGTCCTTGATGTTCCTTGGGGGGGAGGCTAAGCACGGCCTGAGTCTTTTCTGGCTTGACCTCGATTCCGTGCTAACCCACGATGAAGTTGGGAAATATTCCCTTGGTTACCCCGAAAACACATTTCTCAGGGTTTAACTTGATTTGGTATTTGCCCAAGGTATTGAATGTTTCCTCCAGGTCTCTCAAGTGTTGTTCTCTTGAGTCACTCCTTACAACAATGTTGTCAACATAGGCCTCTATGTTACAAGAGAGTTACTTTTTGAAAACCTTGTCAACCACTCTTTGGAAGGTTGCCCTTGCATTCTTTAGGCCAAAAGGCATTACTTTGTAGCAAAATGTTCCCGAAGAAGTGATAAAAGAGGTTTTTTCCGCATCTTTTTCGTTCATTCTTATTTGATTGTACCCTGAAAATGCATCCAAAAAACTTAGTACAAAACTTTGGGAGTCAATACAACCAGCCTGTCTATGGATGGGAGAGGGTAAAAATCTATGGGACATGCTTTATTTAAGTCCGTGAAGTCTACACACGTCCGCCATTTTCCATTTTACTTTTTTTACCATGACAACGTTGATCAACCACTTAGGATATGTGACCTCTCAGATGAACCCGGCCTTTAGTAATTTTTCCACTTCTGCCCGGGTAGCTGAGTCTCTCTCTTCTCCTATTATTCTTTTTTGCTGTCTTATGGACGTGTGATCCGGGTGTACTTGAAGTTTATGCTGGATAACTCTTGGGTCTATTCCCAGCATCTCTTCTGTGCTCCAGGCGAATGTCGACCTTCTTTTTTCCAAGAACCTCATTAGTTGAGTCTCGTGTACGGGTGAAAACGTATTATTATCAATTTGCTTCCTGAGTGTTTTCTAAATTCTAGATTGCAACCTCAAATCTAAATTAATTTAAAATCGGTCCCCTGCAAGATAGATCCTTACTAGCAATTCTCAAATCCTAACTCTTGTTACGAATTTACAAATCAACTAGTAGCATTAACGATTCATCTAGTTTCTAGTCAGCTAATCCCCAGGAATTGTTATCTATAGTTTCACTGGTAATATTTATATGGTCTAATGAACGCTGCAGTTCTTACTTGTAATCAATTCATACCAAATAAACTCAAGCAATAATTAATCACAAGAGAATTCAACAAATAACTAGGAACAAAAGTACAATCTGTATAGAATTTATATTTAACAACTCAGGAAGAAAAACAATAAACAAGTTGTCCATAGCAAACCCGTAGTATAACAACTACTCAGACTTCAGAGACAAAGAAATAATAACGATGATGAATTCGGTCTCTGTTTTCTGCTCTAGTATGTCAAAACTGTCTGATGTCTCTCTATCTTGTTGTCCTATGCGTGCGGCTAGGGTTTTATATATTTTCTATCGTCTCCTCGCTTGATATCCCTTCCGTGAAATAGATGGATGCAAATATACATCTTCAAGTCAATGCTATTCAGCCCACTCAGACCACGTGCATGCTGTATTTTGCATGGCCCGTAATCATAATGTGATTTTCAACATCCACGACGTAGTGAGTGACATGCGCAGCGCAATGCGGTGAGCTATAATAATGTAATTACGTACACATAGCGTAGTGGAAGCATTAATTTCTACAAATCAGTTGTCATGATAAATCTGAATAGTGTTTGTTTGTTCAGAAATAAATTCTGCTACTACTTTATTAGTAGTATAGATTATCTGCACTAATTAATTGTTTTTGCTTGCTTGACATGGTTGTGTTTTTGAAGTCCCAATCGGGCCGCGTCTCAGAGCTAAAACGTGTTCATATATCGTTGCCAAGACAAGCAGCAAGATCAATACTAGTATAGTAAAGAATACAAGTCAGACCCAATTAAGATTTTAGTGAGAAGAGAACGTGTGTTCCACGCGCCCCCCTCATTTCTCTGATTTTCTTCTGTGTGAGGGTAGACTCCTTCAGAACCTCTACTCCTAGCCCTCTTTGAGAGCTTTTTCTCACCAATGACGGTGTTTTCTTTCACCACTCCGTGTTGGAATAGCAAACAAATCTTATAATATCCTTGCCAGACATCGGAGATGTCGTTTCGACATTCAATGTCAACTGGTGGCACAGTGAGGACGCGGCCTAGCTCTCCCCCCAGTCCTCTCTCGACGTCGCCTGAGGATGTCAGAATTAATCTCCCTGCAGTGATTTCTTCTACTACCGCGGTAAGTAGCTCTTCCTCTTTAGGATCTGAAGAAATCTTGTTAGTTCCTCCTGATATACTAGTTGAATCTCTAAAAAAGCTAATTATTGTCGGTAACCCGAAGCTCTCTCATACCACCTTGAATACGCACTGCAAAAAAAAACCCAATTAGTCTTCTAGTTCACAAATTTCCCCCTGTCTTCTTCACGGTGCCACCAATGGATTCGATTATAGCGAATTGCTCGAGAATGCAACTTCATCCCGCGGAATCTAGCTTAATCGATGCCAAGGACCTCACCAGTGACCAACCGTTTCCTGATCTCAACAAAGCTCTCTATGGTAGATTGTGGAGCCCTAGCAGAGCTAACCCTAAAATCCTGCAAAATGTTCTTGGCCAGATTTTGAAGGATCAAAACCTTTTTCAGAGTTGGAGAAGTGGCCCCTAACCGGTTTTCTTTTCAATTTGAGAATGAGGTAGATAGGAGAAACATCCTCCACAATGGGCCGTGGCACTTTCAGAATCAGCTTCTCTCGCTGATGGAGCTAAATCCTTTGTGCAACTTGATCGAACACAATCCCACCAAGACTAACATTTGGGTAGGTATCCATAAGCTCCCTATGGTGTTTTTCAACAAGCATTCTGTTGTGGAACTAGGAAATTGAATAGGGAAGTTCATAGACTGTGCTGATAGAATTAATCCACTTGCCTCAAAAACCCTTCGTCTGAAAGTTGAAATTGATGTCACCAAGCCCCTTTGTCGCATGTTGTTGGTTAGCACTGCCCAGGGTAAAAGAGTCTGTAGAGTAACTTATGAAAACCTCCCCTGTTTCTGCTATAGGTGTGGGTGTATTACCCACACCATGCCTGATTGTGAGATACCAATTGATAGCTCAAATGCTCCTGACAAGTTTGGTCCCTAGCTCAGAGTTGAGTATGCCGAATCTGCTTCGGCTATTTCTGAAGTCCAACTTCTCAGACAATGGAAAGACAAAGGTATTTTAGATAGCCTTACTGCCATGGTGACCCAAGCTTAAGAAATTCCCCCTCATAACACAAATAATGTCAATGTCGACTTGACTCTAGCTACTTTGCCGGTGAACACCACCCCCACTGTTGTCCCCCCCCCCCACATAAATGTCCTCCAGTACAATACTATCCAGAATCTCCTATCTTCAAATTCATCTCAAAGAGACCTGCTCTTAGACCATCCCCCAGGATTTGAACCAAGAACCCAAGCCTGCTCTACCCCCCTATGCAACCTGTGCCCCACTCCTCTTAACTCCCCCCTCTCAAATTTCTTGACCACTTCCAACCCTGATGCTAAGGCAGGGGTAAATAATGTTGGACTGGGTCTCAACGGTTTCCTCCTTTGAGCAAGACTTCAACAAAAAGAACAAATCCCTGCTCCTCAGTCAGTCCACCTCCTCTCCTCCTATCCACCAATTTTCCACAGATACTGCTAATTACCTGTCCCATCCCTTCACTAGCTCCCTTAACCCTCTCCCAGCCGCTAAGCCCCATGAAGACACAAAGAACCTTTTCCATGTTCCCAACAAAGGAAAAACAAAACTCTTCCCTGACTCCTCCCTCCTTCCCAGACACTCGGAGACCTTTAAAACCAAAAAAAAGGAAAACCCAAAACCTCAGTCCACTGATGATCAGTTCATCTATTCCCATAAATGAACTTGAAGAGGCTGACTATTATGAGGCTATCCAGGATAGCGCAGACCCTGATGAGGATCAGGGCTGCCTCCCAAAATGAGTTGTCTCTATCTCAACTGTCGGGGGCTGGGTCGCCCCTGTGCAGTATCTTGGGTCTCTACTTTGTTAAGGACTCATAGACCCAAGCTGGTGTTTTTGATGGAGACCCACGAGAGTAAGGAAGATATGAACCTCATTATTAAAAAGTCGCTGGATTATGATGGTTCTGCTGTAAGTAGTATTGGTAGAAGTGGAGGCCTCATGCTGCTCTGGAATAAGGATGTTAATATCACTCTAATCAACTGGTCCAATCACCACATTGCAGCCGAAGTCAAACTCTCAGGTATGGACTGTTTTAATTTCACTGGTTTCTATGGGTGGTCAAACTGGGGTTTAAAACATCTTTCCTGGAAACTGATCCAAAACCTGAGAGATATTACTAAAATTCCTTGGATTATTGGAGGTGATTTTAACCAAATTCTGTTTGATAGTGAAAAAAGAGGAGGGAAAGTGCGAAGGGAGGACCAAATGGCACCCTTTAGAGATGTTACCTCTAATGCTGACCTGGTAGACCTAGGCTTTTATGGATACCCTTTTACCTTCTCTAATTGTCAATTTGAACCTTTCCTCTCTGAAAGTAGGTTAGATAGGGTTTTGGCTAGTCAGGATGATCTTTCCATGTTTCCTGGTCTCTCTGTGTTTCACCTTCCTAAGGAACACTCTGATCACTACCCCATTCTCCTTTACTTGGTAGGTAGCCATAAAAAACCTAGTAGAATTTTCAGATTCGAAAATATTTGGTTGGAGGAAAAAAGATGTAGAGATATTGTGGAAGAAATATGGGGGTTTACTAACCATGACTTTATGAGTAATATCCAAAGGTGTAAAAAGAAACTGTTGGAGTGGAATGGTTGGTCTTTTGCAAAAATCAAGAACAAGATTGGTCATAAGAGGAAAGAACTTGGGAACATCCTGAAAGGCTATCAAAGTGTTTGGGCTGTGGAAAATAGGAAGAGATTACTTTTAGAAATTGAACTCCTCCATCTTAAGGAGGAAGTCAAATGGAAACAAAGATCTAGGGATAACTGGATCAGTGAGGGTGACAAAAACACTGGTTTCTTTCATTCGAAAGCCTTCTATAACAAAATAAGGAATGAAATTTTCTGTCTAGAGGATGAGGGTGGTAATATGTAGTTTGATTCGTCCAAGCTTAATGATATTGCAACAAAGTTCTTTGATAATCTTTTCAAAGCTTCGGACAGAGGTAGTAGTGAGAGGCTCAAATTAGATGTGGATAACCTGATCCCTCCCCAAATTATCCTTGACCTGAATAACCCTTATAGCCCCAATGAAATCTTCCTTGCCATGAAGCAATTAGGCTCCAATAAAGCCCCGGGACCTGATGGTTTCAATGGAGCCTTTTTCAAAACCTACTGGTACATTATTGGCAATCAAGTTATTGAGACAGTCACAAATATCCTTCTAGGTAACCCCCTCCCTCCTAATTTGAACAATTACTTCATTTCCTTGATCCCCAAAGAGAAAGGAGCTATTAACCTCACAAAATTCAGACCCATTGCCCTGTGCAACTATGTCTACAAGATTGTCACTAAAGTCTTAGCCAATCGTGTCCAACATATCCTCCCCCACATTATATCCCAAAACCAGTCAGGATTTGTCAAAGGTCGTCTTATTACTGACAATGTTATCCTTGCTGGTGAACTCCATCACAAAATAGCCAATTCCAAAGCAAAAAAAAATTGGTCTGTTCTCTTGCAAAATTGATCTCGGCAAAGCTTATGACAGACTCAGCTAGGATTTTTTAGATGATATTATTAAAGCCATGGGTTTCCCTGACTATTGGAGGACTCTAGTGATGAATTGCATTTCCTCAACTAAAGGTATGGTTATTATTAATGGTTCTCCTGGTAGTACTTTTGACCAGCATAGGGGCATTAGGCAGGGGGACCCCCTTTCTCCTTTCCTGTTCATTTTAGCCCAAGAGGCCCTGTCTAGATCTCTGAATAATGCCATGAGAAAAAAAATATGAGGGTATTACTTTAGCTTCTCAAGCCCCTCAAATTTCACATCTGGCCTTTGCTGATGACATTATCTTCTATGGAAAAGCTACTGAGACTAATCTTCAGGCCATATATGAGATCATTTCTAACTTCCTAGAAGCCTCAGGTCATGTTATTAATCAATCAAAATCAGAGATAGTCTTTAGCCCCAAACTCCCTCATAATACTAAGAATCACCTTGCTGGTATTCTTAATGTCAAACCTGTGGACTCTTTTTCCAGATACTTAGGTCTTCCCCTGAAGATAGGGAGAAACAAAAAAGACACTTTTGGCTACCTGATAGAGGCCCTCCATAAGAGAGTTAGAGGGTGGAATAGGCCTATGTCTCAGGCTGCTAGATCAATCCTTACTGTCAGTGTCCTTCAGTCCATTCCTAATCATACTATGTCTCTATTCAAACTCCCTCAGGGCGTTCTTGATAAGATGAATTCTATCTGCTCCCAGTTTTGGTGGGTAGGTCAAGCTCAAAAGAAAGGTATGCATTGGAAAAAATGGAAATCTGTTTGTACCGAGGAAGTTGATGGGGGCCTGGGTTTTAAAGAAATTGAGACTTTCAACAAAGCCTTGCTAGCTAAACAGTTGTGGCACATCCTGAATAATGACAATAGTCTGATTTCTAAATCCCTGAAGTGCCTTTATTTTCCTCATGGTGATATCATGCAAGCTAATAATGGCAGAAAGGATAGCCCAATCTGGAAGTCCTTTTTGTCGGTTATTGAGGTTATTAAGCTGGGTTCCCTGAGAGTTATTGGTGATGGGACTAACACAGATGTCTGGAGTCACCACTGGATACCAAAAAATTCCCCAGTTCCCTTTAGGAGCACAGGCATTACCAAGGTCTGTCAGCTCCTCTCTGAAGATAAAAGATCATGGAATCAAGAGCTTATAGAGGCTAACTTTCATCCCCTTGACCACCAAGCTATTCTCCAAATTCCTATTCCCCAAGAATGCAAGGATTCCTGGATTTGGACAGGTAATAAAGGTGGAGAGTATACTGTCAAATCAGGATATGAGATGCTGATGACTCAAAACCTTTCTATTACCACCTCCTCACTCCAAAAAAAACCTTAACTCTTCATAAACTCCTAGCCGTTAACACTACTCCTCCTAGAGCCGTCTGTTTGCTCGGAAACTCCTCCATAATATTATCCCTTGCCAGTCCAATATATCTAAAAGGACAGGTGGTACTAGCAAGTGTCATTTATGTGGAAAGGTGGATACTGTTTTCCACAACATTTTTGAATGTTGGTCCTCTAAGGATGAATGGAAGAACCTAATTGCAGTAGATCTAATTCCTTCCCAAAGCCACAATGTCATCCAAGAGTGGATTTTAGATCAAGCTCAGTTTTGGGGTAAAAAGAAAACTTCAAAGATTATTAACAGAATGTGGACTATCTATGATGCTCGCAACAAAATCAAGCACAATCCTCATCTCCCGGTGCTAGAGTGTATTAATTCCAACAAAGCTTTCCTTGAGGCATACCAGTTGAACTCACAGAATGATAAGACAGAAGATCCCCCACAAGACACCAACCGAGCTAGAAAACAAGAATCTGTTATGTCTGTCTGTTGTAATAGAACTTTTGGTAGGAATATGATGTGTAGTGGAGCTTTTATTTCTCATGCTGGAGAATTACAATTGTGTTTTAACAGGAATATTAGGAGTGATGCTGCTACCACTCTTGCTTAGATAGACACTATTAAGTTTGGAGTTAACTTGGCTGCTTCAAATCATATCAACAATGTGGTCATTATCATCAACAACAACCAAGTGATGAAGAAGGTGAAACAGATCCTGTTCGAGAAGCATGAAGACTCCACTTCCCCTCCTTTACATTATTTTGGTTTTTGTAAGAAGGTGAATGTTAGGCTCATGGGATGTAACCAGTACTTTTCAAACTTTCCAGCTTATCTAGCTTCTAGACTGAAAAACAATGTGTTTGAATGGAGAATTTGGGAGAAACATAACTCCCCAGCAGGACTTATCCAAGCAGCTAGATTGGAAGGAGAGGGACTAAGATCCCTTACTTCTCCTTCGACTTTTTGTAGCTCTCCTGATATTGGATCTATAGGTGGTTGATTTATCTTAATGAGGAAGAAACAAGTTTCTATCAAAAAAAAAAAAGACTTTTTAGGAATTAAAGTAAGTCTACTGGACTAAGTATCGGCTATTGCATCCGACCTGCTCCCATGAGGACCATTATTGTTTTCTTAACAGAAAAGGGAAAGAAAGAAAGTCCATTAATAGGCAATGGCGAAAATATCTTAACGCGCAAAGTCTCTAGAATAATTGTACAGCGGCGAGTACGGTAACGTGGTGGTGCTGCTTCTCCGCAATGACTGACGACGTCCAGGTCAATAGCCGGTAATCACGAAGTCTTCGGGTTCGTTTGGATTATTGGAATATAGTGCTAAAACGGCGTGGGTGGTAAAGAAAGAGACGGGAGGGAGGGAATGCAACCATGCTACGTGTGCAGCAGCCTCTGTTCTCGAATGTCTGCGCCTCCCTTTATTTTGTCGGCAGCCCAAAACTCGAAATTGCTGCGCCTCATTACTGCACGTACATCAGCCCAGCGGTCCAAAATATTCTTCACGTAATGGTTCTAGGTCCATTCATTTATATGCCTAAAAGATTACGTGCATGCTGCTAACAAACTGATGTGCAGCCCTCTTCATTTAACATGCATGCGCATGGTCCACAGAGGAATGAAAAGAAGCCCAAGTTTTGTGTCGTACATAAATGCATGTGGGCTGGTTGATCACATTCATGCAGATGGGCCGGCCAAGTCAGCCATGTGCAGCTCCCTCTCTCACGTTCAATATTGAAAAGTTGCAACCGCGGGAATTCTTAATTGGTCCGGGAATATATACAAGAGTACCACACCAAAATATGTTCAGTAGCTTATGTTCCGGGTTGGGGCTGGGTTTGATCGTAAAGTTCTTGACATATGTTTCTAGATTTTTTTTGTGTTTTTACCTGTTTTAGCATAAAAACCACATGTGAAGAATAATATTAACATTTAATATGATTAAATACTTAAGTGGGGAAATATATAACATAAAGCTTAAATTAATAAACAATAAAGCATGTAAACATGGATACATTCTCCACTTATCATCCCGCTGTCAAAGGCATTTCTAATTTTAAAGAATTTAGAAGGATCGGTTCTTAGGTGTACCTCACTTGATAGGTTACTAGGCGTACCATAGTCCTTCATTCTACCGTCCGGGCCTGGGGAAAGAAGTTATTTCCTTTGAATTCTTGATCTGAGCCAACTGTCTTAACTATTCCCTCTTCAGATAAGCTCTCCATGATCCGAACCTCGCATACCAGTGTCATTTTTTTGCTCCCCCTGATGGTTACCAATTTTCCTGACCTGGCCATTACTTCATACGGCTCTGAAGGCATTGATTCCTGACCGTTCAAGGTACATATTGTACCTAGAGAGCCTGAGCATGACAAAAGCTGTTAATTTTTATGTTCTCCTTTCATCTCCTTGTCCTAGGGTTATGGTGATATTGACACTCCCTGAGGACTTAGTAGAGATTCCTTCTACAAAGCCTCCTAGGATGGCTGAGTAAGACTTAATTTTGATGTTGGGAATCTCAAGTTTTTTTACTGCTTATGAGGAGATGACATTCACCCTGGCTCCGCCATCAACCAATATTCCTTCCATCATCTTGTTGTTGACCTGTGCTCTGATGACTAGTAGGTCATCGTGGGGATACAAAACTCCATCCTCATCCTCTTATGTGAAGTATATTGGGGGGGGTGCTTCTCCTGTTTGGCTACCTTTCACTGGGCGAGCTCTTGGTGGACCTTATGTATATGCATTTTTCTCTTGTTTGGAGTCAATGGTCCTACTTCCGAAACGAGTCCTATACATTTTCTTAAGAGAAGTTCATATTAGATCATCTGTAGTTTTATTTCAAAAAATTTCCGAGATAACAAAATGAAAACTCAAAGAAAGAAAAGTTTCTTATTTCCTTCTTTAAACAATAGCTAAGTTTCCGTTCATCACAATTTCCTTTTTATCCCCCTTTTTACAGACCTGTAATCACCCAAAAGATTTTCTATGGTCTAATTTGGGGTGCACCTCTTCCTCAGCCTTGGCCTGAGCGTGAGAGTTGATGCTTGATCTTTGGAGCCCGGCCTGCTGATTGTCCCTCTTCTTGTATTTGTCTATTTGCCTAAGCTCTTTGAAGAGGGTGGCACTGTTGACTGTTCTATGGTTTATGTTTCCATGAAACATGTAGAAGGCTAAAGGAGTTTCCCCAGGCAGCGGCCTCTTTGGCGGGGGAAAGAAGCCTTCTTTCACAGCTGTTGCGTACTTGCCTGGATTGATATGGATGATCCTAGCACTCTGATAGTGTCTTCCTTGGGAAGGAGTGGCTGGAGCCTTGAAATAAGGTTTTGAGCCCCCGTTTGAAGAGTTTCCTCCCATGGCACTTCCCCATATAGCCAACCTTCTTTTCAGTCGCAGTCGGCACCTTAAAGTTGTTTTCTAGGTCCTTGGCTTTATTCTCGGTTATCTCCAATTTTAGAAAGTCATGGAGTATCTCAGCCAGCTCTTCATGAGTTTTTGGTTCTTTTGTCGCTATTTTTCCGGTGAGTCGGGGATGAGCCAATCCGTTACCGAATGCTTTTATCAGGATTTTCTCATCCATGTCGTTGATCTCTGCGACTTGCTTATGGAATCGTTCGATGTACTCTTTACCGACTCTCTTTTTTGTTGCTTTATGTCCATTAGCTCCATTGTTTCTTTCTTGACCTTCCTGTTGGCCACGAAGTATTGTTGGAATTCTTCCGTTAGTTGTTTGAAGTTGGAGATGGATTGTGGGGGCCTTGTAGAGATCCAGCTCAATGCTATCTTAAAAAGCGTCCCTAGGAAGAGGTTGCACAGGGCAAGAGAGTTGTTCCCTTGACTGTTCATGACGAACATGAACTTCTTGATGTGCTGGGCCGGGTCCCCTATTCCATCGTACTTCTCAATTGTCAGGGTGACAAAGCAGGGAGGGAGCTTTGCCTTCCTAATCTTCTTCTAAAAAGGATAGATGCTCATATCAATGGAGTTCTCCTCCTCAGCTTCTTTGTCAACTGCCTTTGGTGATTCCTTCTGTTCTTCCTTCTTCTTTCCATTACTTCCTTCAGA
Source organism: Limonium bicolor (assembly GCA_023374045.1). Lineage (NCBI taxonomy): Eukaryota > Viridiplantae > Streptophyta > Magnoliopsida > Caryophyllales > Plumbaginaceae > Limonium > Limonium bicolor. Next base: position 102,441,895 of record CM041776.1, on the reverse strand, counting down.
ATCTTTTCCTTTCAGCAATTCGATCGCCTCGGTCATCTCTTCCCACCTCCTCTTGTAATCCTCACCTCTCCGCATTAGTTTTTATGGTAAGAGTTCATTGCCTTCGACGATCCTTTCATCGATTACTCCGGTCAGTCCTTTCAGCATATCGTCCATGTCTTTCTTTGAGATCGTATCGGAAGCTTCAATGCTAGTTTCCGGTGCTCTTCTCGTTTTAGAGGCATTTTTCACCTGAACCTACAAAAAACACATTTCTACCATCAGTTCTTGATGTTTCATTGTTGCTAAAATCTTACTCTTATTGTGGTGGATTCATGGTTGCTAGATCAGAGTTGTTCGTTTCCCACGGATGGCGCCAAATGAGAGATCAGAATTCTTTCCTAACTGCCTATCCAATTCGATACTTGACTACTATAACTTTCCCCTAATCCTGTCATCGAGATCTTCCTTAATTACTTGGTTCGTCGGGCTGGAGAGAGTTTCGTAAGAAGAGAGAATTCAAACTCTAGAATGGTCGAGTATTGATAGTGTGTTTATTGCCTTGGGGTGAACCCCTATTTATAGATTTTCCTTACAGTCTCCTAGCATTGCCAACCTGTCAGTTTGTTACTACCAGGCTGTCATTCTGTTATTACCAAACTGTCTATGTATGCTAATGTCTAATCCTAGTGTTGTTCTACGCCCATGCATACTCACCCGGTCACTACTATGGGTGTGCCTAGGCATGGACGCCAGGTCTTCTACAAGTGCGCCCAGACACAGGCACCCGATCGCTGTTTACATTACTCTTTGCTAGCTGACTGGGCACATGCATCCGATCACTGTTTACATATCCTAGATATAAATAATAATTCCTTGGATTTCCTTTGGTTTCTTGGTTGGTCTTATCTTTCTCTTTTCAAAGATATAAGGGAAACACAATACATTTGGGCTAGGGAATAATCTCTTAAAGTCCTCTTGTAATCCTCATGAAAAATTAGTGATCTTAGTGTTCTTCTTTTCGCATAGATTAGGATTCAGGCCGAACCACGTCACATCTTGTGTCACTATCTTTTATCTTCATGTAAATTTATTATCTTATAAAATTCTCCTTGATCCTAACAAGTGGTACCAAAGCTAGGTTACAAGTGTTTCGAGAGATGGCAGATATTAAATTCAATATGAAGAGGTTGAACTAGCGTGTGAAGTTCAATCATTGGAAGACTCACGTTTACATGGTTCTGGTGAGAGAAAATTTTATGGCATCTATTGAAGGTATGCCTGAAACCATGGAAGATGATGCATGAGATACCCTTGATCACAAAGAATGGTGTATAATTCATCTCTACTTATCCGAGTCCGTGCTCGATGAGGTGGAAGATAATAACACCATGAATGCATTGTGGGAAAGCTTCAAGCTACCTGCATGAGAAAGAGCGTCACAAGCAAGATGATGCACTGGTGTCACCTAAAAGATTGTCGAATAAAGGAAGAAGACAACCTAAGGGCACACATTTGATGAGTTCATGGCAATCTCAAGGCTAAAGAATCATGATGTGTCGTTGGCGCTCGTATGAACATTTTAGATATACACTTCTCTTTAATGCCAAGACCCAGTGTTCTTTGAGATAGTTGATCACCTGATCTTCAAGAAGGTGATGGACACTCGTCGTGGGCCCAAAGGCGAGTCATCGTCAGATGATGAAGATGCTTTGACTGCTCGTGGTGACAAGAAGAAGGGGAAGGGTAATATAAACAAAGTGAAGTGCTATAAATGTCATGGATGTGGACATTATAAGCATGGATTCCAATTGTTAAAAGAAGAGGAGGAGAAACTCAAAAGTGTTAATGCTAGTTATGTTGAACATTGTGGAGTATAGGTAGCCGGAAGGACCCCAAAATCTGGCCGACAGTTGATTTTGGATTCTTGTTACATTTATCATATTTGTCGTGATCGCTCCATGTTCTTTGACTACAAAGCCATTAACGAGGGAGTGGTGCATGTGGGGAACAACGAGCCTTGCACGGTTGTTGGCCTAGGGGCGATCAAGCTGTGTAAATATGGTGGATAAATGTGATGTCTCAAAAGTGTAAGACACGTTCCAAAAGTGTAAGACACGTTCCTAAAGTGTTGTGGAATATGTTGTCCATGGGTGTCTTGGATGCTGAAGAGATGGGTTTTTCAGGAACGGATGGAGTGATGGTAGTTTCCAATGAGAATATGGTATTCATGAAAGTGAGGTTGAAGAACAAGTTGGATGTGTTAGAAGTTGACATGAAATACAATGGGATCACTTCATGTACTTCGAGTTTTGAGCAAGTTTTTCTCGGTTGAAGGAGAGAGAGCGTTCATGGCAACTTAGTGACGTGGAAGGGTTGGTCATTAAAGGGGGAAATTGTTACGATAATGACCCAATATGGTACGTTTCTTATGAAGTTAATTGGAATGTTTCATCTTTTGATTGTTAAGTTTCTCATAAGAATTAAAATGACGAGTTATGAAGTCTTTTTAAAAGTTTTCCCTAAATAAAGGAGAATTTAATGAGGAGTTATGGAATATGTTTTTAGTCGTTTCAACATGGGTATTTATGAGGTGTTAGTGGACATTATACTTGACTTTATGTAACCTTTATGAGTTATTTTAAGGGTTATTCAAGTGTGCAATGAATGGAGTCATCTTAGGCTATAAATAAGATCATATTCCATGGTTCAAGACAACATCTCAAGATACAAGGGAAACACAATAACATTAGTTGGGGTTCGGAAAAAATCTCTTAAAGTCTTCTTGTAATCCTCCTAAAAAATTAGTGATCTCCATGTTCTTCTTCACCTGTGGATTAGGCTTTGGGATGAACCTGGTTACATCTCAGGTCTCTCTTTTATCTTCATGCGAATTTATTATCCCTTAAAATCCTTACGGTCCTTACACTTATTTATGTAACTCCAATAAGCCACACCAGCAAACTCTCAAATGGATATGATCTTTTCTTGACAAAATGCTGATAAGTGATTAAATAAAAAGGCTGGAATCAGACTCCTATTCTAAACTCCAATTATATATTGTAGAGCAACGAGGCTTCTTATTGATAAAGAATAGGTTAAAGGACCTTCTTAGGTGGAAAAATTAAAAGAATCATTCATATTCACAACATGAATCTACTTAGATTAGATGGGTTAAAGCTTATATTCTTATTGATAACCAGATTTGGAGCACTCACTTGAAGAGTTGTGATTCTTGGTGCTGAAAGAAAATCATCAAGGTGAGAGACGAGATTATCAAAGCTGGCCTTATAAAGATCAAATTACTAAGATGCATAATGATTCTAAGTTAGATCACCTTTACAAACTGTTTAATACTACTCCCCCCAAAGTTGCTTGGTTCCCTCAGCATTCCAAGAATGCCATTTACATGGTAGCTTGTGGTAAAAAACAGGCTTGCAACCAACGATAGACTAAGATCTATGGGAATTGTTTATAATCATAGTCGTTGGACATGTAACAGCAGTGAATCTAAAATTCACCTCATCTTTCATTGTCCCTTTTCTACTAGTGTCATTCATGTTGTAATGGATTGGTGGGATCTTAAAGTCCCTGAGCCGCATCAAACTCTTTACAGATGCCAAAAGGAAATGAATATTATGATCAAAGTCAGCGTTGCTGTGTTAGCATGTTGCATCTATCTATTTTGGTTTGCTTCAAATTTTGTGATAGCATGTTGCATCTATCAATTTGGTTTGTCGGTAATTATATTCAGAGTCCAGCTTGTATTTCTTTTATTGTGCCGGGTATCAAATTTTAAGTTTCTAGATTTTGTAATAGTAGTAGAGAATATCTTGTGTTGTCTGGGCTCTTACTTTGCAATTCCTTTTTTAATATCATAATCTATTATCCTTTTCAAAAAAAGCCTCAAGGCATCTCCATAGCGGAAGTGGGTCATGTGCTGCAAGTATGCAGGTGGAGGAGTGCTGCAAAATAAAAAATGCTCAGCGCGTGAGGATGTGGAAACAACTACATTTACTATTATTTGTCAGTCGACTCTCGCCTTCCTCAAAATGTTACGTTTTTTTATTTCCATGCAAATTAATTAAAGGGAAGTAAAAGCGATCTTCGTTTTATATCATTCTACCCAAAACGTCTTCTAATTTATTTAAACCATTTTTTAAACATATTTTTATTTGAATATTGGTATATATTTTAGGATTATTTAACTATATAGCTCACTTAAAAATATTTGGTCTATATTTAGTTGTACGTATATATAATGTAGATTGATAGTAATATTCTATCATACATTAAAATATATTAAATAAGAATTAAAAAAAACTTCTTACAAAATTAAAAATTATAAAAATTTATGTATCAAAATTAAAATATACTCTCTTCTGTTCTAATTATAAGTCGTTCTAGACTTTTTCACCATTTTTAAGAAAGAGTTTAAAAAGACTTGTATACCCTTACTTTTTGTATTGGGAGGATAAAAAAGTAAGTATACTTTATTGGTAAGATAAAAAAGTAGAGTGCAATGATAATAATAATTAAAAAAGTAGAAAGGGTAAAAATAGAAAGATAGATACAAAAAGTCTAAAACGACTTATAATTTGAACATAATTCTAAAGCCTAAAACGACTTTATTTAGAATAGGAGGGAGTATTAAACACTGACTCGATAATTTTTTAGGGTGGATTTGGGGTGAGTTTGTGGTGTAGGTAATCTTTTTTTTAACTAAGTCTATACTTTATAATGTCACAAATGACTTGACAATAAGCCTTCGACGTTTTAAGATTTCCTAGGGTGGTTTTTGTGGTGGATTTGTGGTGTATGATAGTCTTGTTTAACTAGTCTATACTTTATAATGTCGCAACTGACTCGGCAATAAGCCTTCGACGTGTTTTTAGCTTTCCTATGGTGGTTTTTTTGGGTGGGTTTGTGTTGTAGGGTAATCTTTCCTATAGTGAGTAGGTATTAAATAAACTAACAAATTTATAATCAATAAACTTTACCTTATAAAAAATTAGAGCCTGCCAGTCAGGTTAAGTAGATTTTTTAGATACACTTGACAGGTGATAAGTCAACGAAATACAAGTGACAAGTTAACAAAATACAAGTGATAGGTTAGCGAAATACAAATGTCAGGTTAACAAATTACAAGTGACAGGTTAACGAAATACAATTGACAGGTTAACCAAATACAAGTGACAGGTTAATGAAATACAAATGACAGGTTAATGAAATACAAGTGACAGGTTAACAAAATACAAACAGGTTAACCAAATGCAAGTAACAGGTTAACAAAATACAAGTGACAGGTTAATGAAATACAAGTGATAGGTCAACGAAATACAAGTGACAAGTTAACAAAATACAAGTGACAGGTTAACAAAATACAAGTGACAGGTTAACGAAATACAAGTGATAGGTCAACGAAATACAAGTGACAGGTTAACAAAATACAAGTGACAAGTTAACGAATTACAAGTTACATGTTAACGAACTACAAGTAATAGGTTAACATAATACAAGTGAGAGGTTGAAGAATTAGAGGTGTCAGGTTAACAAAATAAATGTGACAGGTTAATGAAATACAAGTGACATGAAATATTTCATTTTTGAAATCAATCTTTTGTAATGATTTGATTTTTTAGTCAATATGTGGGCAATTTGTTGTAAGGAGTCATAGTTTAATGAGCAAACATAAAAAAATTACAATAACACAGTTGCATATAGATACACAACAATTACATGGTTTTATAATAGAAGTAGATGAAGTTTTGTTCTTCACCAAGAACTACAAGTTGTTTAACTGTCAAAATAATTCATGCGTTTTAATCATTCACAATCAATAGATGCATAGTTTCAACATCACTTTACATGTGCTTGTTATGAACTATTAGAACATCTAACTGTCTAAGCATCTTTAAAATAAAGTTTCTTTAGTGCTCTTCTAATCAGATTTCCCCTTGTGATTTTTCAGACATGTCTCTTTCCTCTTCTACCACTTCCATTTAATTTCTTTCTCAAAGTGTAACTTAATGTATTTTTGTTAGTTTTAATGCAAAATAAATAAGATCACCGTCATACAACAAACGTGCAACAATACGTTTTATGAAGAATTTTCTAAGCTACTGGCTCATAAGATTCTCAGTCAATTATCCCTTATGTGCCAACATTTCATCAACACATACAATACTGATGATATAAAGTATAATTTCTAGATAGAGTTAACATTGAAATTGATGACAAAAATGATACATTGTCAAAATCTGAAATATGTAAAAAGTATAAAGAATAATCTGGCTGAGTTAACTAGACCTGGAGGGAAAGTGTATAGAAAAAATTATATATTTGTTTTGACCATTTTCCTATAATAAAAAAGAGGTGATATAATGTCAATGAAATAGTACTTTTTTACTTTTATTTTTTTGTAATTTTATTTTAACAATCGATTTAGTTTATATATAGCACTAAATAAAAATGTCTGAAAATCAATATTATATACTCAAAATATATAGTACACTTTTATAATTGAACTATATTTAAGTGTATTAAATTACAAGATATTGTAATATAAAGTATTCCTAACAAAATTAGTAATAACCGAAATTTAATTTAGTACTAGTTCATTATTTATAAAATATAGAATATCAAAGTTATTGTAATATTCAAACTGTTATATTCTAAAAAAGCAAGACATGATACCAAGAGGTTTTTAATTTATTATATATCTTAATTTTAAAATAACACATAAACATATACAATATAAAAAACAAACAAACAAAAATGATTTTTAACAAAATTATATAATAAAATAAAATAGATACTAGAATAGTGTAACATATATATAACACACAATATTACACTTAAAAAAGTGAGATTTGTTTTTTTCGAATAATAGTTCTATGCAAGTTAAATAATTGGAGCTGGTTATACTATAACAATGATGTCTTTCGAGCCGCACTGACCACACCGACTTTTATTAGTGATGTACGATAACATTCATGAACTTTTTTTTTAATTTTTTTCTTGTCCTCTAGCGATTGCAGCGCTCTGCATATTTCTCCATGCAGCAAATGAGCTGCTCCCCTCCATAGCCGTGCTTCATTTAAGGAACAATGTTCCTATTATTAGTTTTTGTGATTCATCAACAACAATGATTTTATGTTAAAAGCTGATTTCTTGCCTTTACTTCCCTTTTCTCTCTACCACTACAAGGAAATGTTGTTTTAGCTATCGACGAGTTGCTACTACACATATTGGTATGCAAATTTAAAAAATGCTACTGATATTTAATGTTATTAACGAGTAGTCAAATGTCTACCGCCTTACAAGACTGCTACCATCAACAATAGCTATTTAATCTTTCATCTTGGTTCGTTTAGTAAAAATAATTTTACTACCAATATCAGTAGCTAAATCAAGAAAATGCCACCGGGTGATTGTAATTCAATCATGGTAGCTATTTTGATATCATTTGAGCGGCGGTAGCAAAAAAATTATAACCAGTAGCTTAATTGCTACTATCTCAAAAGTTGCTACTACCATGTAAATAAGCTAAATTGTGAAAATTACTACCGACACTTGATGAAGGATGCTATTGTTCTACTTTTGGACGATAGTAGCAAATATTTTTATCAAGTAACTAATTTGCTACTATCTTAAATTATAAAATTGCTAGGGACTAATGATGCTAATAAAAGTTTAGTTGATGTCGTGCTATAATATAAGAAATGATAGCTAATATTTTAAACATTTGATTTCAATATAATTGAACATAGAAATCTATTTATAATTATGAAAAAAATATAATTTCAATAACTTACACTAAATAATTATATATACAATTAAGGAAAAAGTATATCTAATCACTAAGTTATTCATATATATATATGGGATATAAAATAATATTAAATCCACCTTTTTAATCAAAAGAGTAACAAATAAGTGTAGAATTCAAAATACAAACCTATTTATGGTTATGAAGATAAAAGAGAGAAATTTTAAAAACTTACCCAAAAAATGTAAATAAAGTTAAATAATTTTTTACAGTAATTAAGCACCTAAATAGTAGGCATACATATGTGATTAAGAATGCGTTCAAATCCCATTTTTTCCTTAAAAGAGTAACAAAAAAGTATAGACTTTAAAATACAAAACCATTTTTAATTATGAAGAAAAAAGATACAATTTTAGGAAATTAACCCAAATAAATGTATAGAAAAAATATTTTGAAATTTTACTTTTTTCTTAAAAGAGTATAAAAATCGTGTGTATATAATGAGCGAGGATTTTACAGCTACGTGTTCTTATTATCCTATAAATTTTTATGAGTAATTAATTAGCTATGTTATGAAGATTTGTAATTTTCTAATCATTTTTTGAAATATAAATATTCATTGTTATGTATCTTTTAGACCCTTAATCAATAACTGCTTGGAATTATAGGAAGTTTTACAAAATAAAAAAATTTAAATGCTAAAAATATAAATAATTATAATTTTTTTATAAATAATAAACAAATATAAAACAGAAATAATATTAATATTTCTTATAAATTAAACACACATAAAATTCCAACAAATTAACTTTTTTCTTTTCATTTTTTTTACCTTTTATGACTATTTGTTAGTCTTATTTTTCATTAAAATATTTACAGTTATCATAAGATAATGATTAAATATTATATAATAGGTATATATGTGTCAATTTTTATAGAAAAACTAATCCAATATAAGATGAGATAATTAAAATTATATACAACTATCTTATATTATATTGGATTAGTTTTATTTATAAATTGACATATACATGTTTATTATATAATATTTAATCATTTTCTATTGATAACTAGAAATATTAAAATGAAAACGACACCCATAAATGGTCAATGAAGATAAAAATGGAAAGAAAAATAATTAATTTGTTTTAAGTACGGCATGTTTTTGAATTTATAAGACTTCTTAATTTTAGAACATGAAAGCACCTATGTAAAACCGTCCTAAAATACACATTTTATCTTTAGTATATTTTACTTCTTATCTTATAATTTAACTATTTATAAATTAAAAAATAATTTTAATTAAACATGAATTGTCTAATTCATGTTAGATAATTAAAACAACATACCACTACAACAATTTATTTATCATATTAGATATACACATTTGTCTTTGATCTAATTCAATCTTGTCCGGAATAACAATCGGTACCGTCAGAAATATAAGTCATTTTATAATTCAAATTTTGTTTTATAATATAGGAAAATATAGCTTTTTGACATACTATTTTTTGTTGTTAACCTTGTTATTTAGGGGGCGTTTGTTTTGGGGTAATCAGGAAAAGGAATCGGAATGATTCCCTTTCCTGCTGTTTGTTTTGCCAATTTTTCCTGTTTTTAGGAAATGGAAAGGGAATGGGATTACCCCAAAACCCTTTTTCCTGATTCCCTACCCCCTACTAGGGAATGGGATTCCCTTTCCCCAGTACACTTTGACCGACAACATATGACCATTAATCGATGACTAATGACCATTGACCGGCGACCGGTGAATGTTGACCAGTAATTAATGGCCGTTGACCGGCAGCCGGCAACCGTTGACCATTGACCGACGGCCGTTGACCGGTTATTTATTTCATTTCCCCAGCTCAAACAAACAACTGGGAAAATCAAAGGGAATTCTTTTCCATTCCTCTCCATTCCCTTTCCTGATTCCATTCCGTTTCCCCCATTTGAACCAAACGCCCCCTTAATGTAAAAGTAGCAATTATTTAAAGAGAAAAATAAAAATAGGGCATCATTTTTTTACTTTTTTTATATAGTGTACGAATTTTTAAAACAACCTTTATTGAATGGAGTATATTTTTCATACTTATAATACCTAACATTCAATGTATATCTATATATACATATAATCTGGACATATGTTATTTATAACTACTATAACAAAGTGGTCAAGACTGTTTATACTCATACATCAAGGGTTTCCATACTTGATGTGTGTACATATTAGTTTGAATTAAAAAATGGTCTAGTATACTTTCTGTATTTACAACGAAGAGGCAACTTCATGAAACGATGTTGTAATCCAAAGGCGATGATTTTACGATGTTTTATTTCGCCGTTACTTTTAATTGGAACGATGTCATTTTGGTTCAGTGAAACGACAACGGATTTTAAAGCAACTTCATGAAACGATGTTGTTCTTGTTTCATTATCAGTTGGAGATGGAATAGCGACAGACTCAGGCTAGCTCTTTTTCTTCTTTCTCCCTCGTTTTCTTATTCCTCAGCCGCAAACTGTCTGATCGAAACCGGCGACCACCAGGACCGAAACCACCTCCAACGACTCCGACGAGCACCCACGACCACCAAGACTGACAACCACCACCTCTACTTCTTTCTCTACTACTAGTAAGTGTTTGGAAACCTTAAATCCCCAAATCCGGATTGATACAGGAGCATAACATGCATGTTCATTGTTGCCAGTTAGGGTTGTATAATTACCGTGAGTGAAGGCGCACATGTATGTATGTTCCTTGTCAGCAAGTAGCAGAGGTTGTATATTCATGGTAGAATTGGGAAAAATTATTTCAATGAAAATTGAATTGTGCAAAATTGGTCTAATTACCTGGCAATAATACTAGCAGCCTGAAATATTGTCTTCTTGTCCCCTACCGGAAAGGTCACTTCTCCCGCCTTGGGATTAGTTAATTAAATTAGATTAACCTCAAAACCTTTTCTTTTGACTCAAAACATGCACGATCTTAACACGATCATTAAGATTGGATCATCATGCAATGTGGGTAATTAATGGTAAGCTATAGTAGTGAGTTTTATCGCTTGTCATGCCAAATGCCAATTTAGTACAAAGTGGGAAGAAAAGCAACTGAGGGCTACATGGTAAAGACCACAACAAATCTACAATATTTTAGAAATTGTTTCTTATTATGACATAAAAAGCCACAAAATAATTAGTCATCTTTTTTGGTGTTATTTTGATATATGATCGATGATGCAACTTTTTCTATATATTGTATGATTTTCTGAAAGTTGTGTTGATAACCTGTTTGGTTCCGTTGATAACTTGTAAAAAATCAGGGGAGACTAAGCCAACTTTTTTTAACTTTATTAATTATAACTAAATTAGTTTTTTATTAGTATAGGTATGAGACCCGATAAGGCGTGGATCTATGATGAGAGAATATTTCAGAGAGATATAATCTCTATCCAATGGTCTAGAAAAATGGAATAGTTTGTCACTTTTGCACTAGAACACCCATAATGTATAGAAAACGGTAAAAATAAGTGTCCTTGTGACATGAAAAGGTGTAGAAACAGACAGTATCTCCATGGGGAAGATAACATATCCATACAAGCTAACCGTACCACAACACCACTTGAGTACAACATGTTCAAATGATGGAGGAAATGACTGAACATGTTGTTGGTGAGGTTCCATAAGATTTGGGGGATACATATAATTTTTTGCAGGATTTAGAAGAGGATATTCCCAATCCTGAAGCTAAATTTGTTTTAAGTTAATGGAATTTGCTTGAAGAAAGTTATTCAGTGACACTCATAGAGTGTTATCTTTCACCACTGAATTGATGTCCATTAAGAACAACTACCAAGAACCTCAGACATTGATTGATCAAGACTGCAAAACCTACCATGACCTTTGGCCTAAAAACAATGGCATTCCAAACAACTTCTACGAAACGAAGAAAATCATACGTGGTCTAGCATTACCATATGAAGAAATCCATTGTTGTTCTAAGCTATGTATGGTCTTCTGAGGAGAAGATGATCTGGATGTATGTAAGTTTTGCACTCACCCCAGATACTAGCCTGTTAAAAAAGGGACAAAGAGGAGTAAAAGTAAGGTACCGTACAAGAAGATGCAGTATTTTCCCCTCATTTCAAGGCTAAAGGGGCTTTACACTTCTCCGTAGTGGCTACCGATATGAGATGGCATGCCGAACACAAGATGAAAGATGACAACATGTGTCACCCACCCGACTCAAAAGCATGGAAGCACTTGACCAGGTTCATACTAATTTTGCTCTGAAGTCTAGAAATGTCAGACTTGGGTTATGTACTAATAATTTTCAACCATTTACGGGTTCTAGAAGGCAGTATTGTTGCTGTCCAGTTGTACTCACACCTTATCATTTACCGCCTGGCATGTGTATGAAAGATGAGGTTCCTGAGCCTAAAAATCCAAAAGGAAAGATTAATGTCTTTTTACAACCTCTCATAGCTGAGTTACAGGAGTTGTGAGTTGTAGTCACAACATATGATGTGTCTAAGAAGATTTTTTTAAAATGTGAGCTGTGTTGATGTGGACTATAAACGACTTTCCTGCTTACTCAATGTTATCAGGTTAGAGCATTGTTGGTCGACTGACGTGCCCCCATTGCATAGAAGATAGAGATGCATTCACATTACGTTGTAGCAAGAAACCGTCTTGGTTTGACAACTTCAAATAGTTTCTTCCACCAGATCAAAAGTATTGAGCTGATAAAAAATCATTCCGAAAAGGGCATAGAGAGACCAAGGTTGCCCCACCTTTTAAAACTGGTGATGAAATGCTGACAGAGCAAAACCAGATGAGCTTAATGAAGGCCACTGAGGTTGGTTCGGCTGAAGTAAATTTTAAAATTGCTAAAACATGTGGATGAAACAGAAGATTTGTTGATCAGACATATCTAGATGTGATGCATTGTGAGAAAAATGTGTTTGACAACATATTCAACACAATTCTCAATGTGAAGGACAAGATAAAGGACAAATTTAACTCGTGCCTAGAGTTTAATAATTATTGTCACTATCTGTAACACCCCACCATTAATACATGCTTACCGTCCAATCTCCTTACACGTCAGATACACGCAGCGGATACTTACTTACATACTATGGGTGATACAATACTGTTAACCACCCACGTGGCTAACAAGGCTACTACTACTGCTTACAGCATCGGTCTGATGGACTGGAATCCCGAGTATTACATATCTACCATATATATTTCATACACCAATACACGCTACATTCTTCCATTCGATACAATACTTCAAATACCATACAATATAATCCATATACCGAGTTTACTAAGATCCTTATACAGATATACTACCTCTTCAAAGTTCATACGTACTCACTACGAGACTACTTACTACCCGTTCCTCACAAACTACTTACTCCTAATTACAAGGGTGTGCCTCCGGTCTCTTCCTTGACCATATTCGCTTCGGGTACCTGCACACTAAAAAATGTCCCCCGAAGGGGTCAGCTTTCGCCGAGCATGATGACCGCATACCCCGCGTACTAGTGAGGGTACGCCGACCACTTGGTCGAATACATGCGGTTCATTTCATACAAGCATACATGCATACATGCTCTTACACACCGTACAATAATACTTACACAACATACATACATACAATTCAGTTCATACAAGGGATACAATATAAACCAACCAATACATACTTACCTCTTCCGAATTACACATACACATCTCATGCACAACATACAATATTGTTAGCTTCATTGGTCCACCCGGGTTAATCGGGTGGGGATTACTCTTTTACTCGTTACTTCATACATACGCATACATACTCATACATACTTACGGATCCATACTTACTTACTCTTACTCTTACTCAAGTTAAGTCGTCGGGACCTCCGGCCCTGGGGACTACACCGTCCCACCTCCGGGATTTACTTGACTCACCAATCCGGGATGCTACCCATTTAAGGGATTTGGGCCGCGGACCATTTTAAGAGTCAGGAATTGCAGCCAACCTCTTGTGACTCCGCATCCTCACGCGTGGCCGAAGCTATATCGGACTTGTACTCATTCCAATTTACTCACTTAAGTTAGGAGTTAGATAGTTAGGAATTAGCACAAGTCAACATCCAAGCCACAATAATACAATACACATATACACATACATACGAGGTACAATACATTATACAAGTACAATACGAGGTGCGAATACCATTCATCATCATTCATATATTTCATGAATTATACAAACTAGTGCTCAAGACAATAAATATCAAGCACAACATAAGTCAAGCACAGGTAAGTGCAATATAGTCCGATTCATGCATTTATCTTATTTAGGTGGTCAAATAAGCACAAATCGGGGTAACCAGATTAGGATACAGGGCATGAAGAAATCATACCTTTCACCGTTGTACTTGTATCCCTACGTCCCTCCGGTATTCACAATTCAAATCCTATGATATACATACAACCGAATAATTAATCTAACTATCATTAATTTAATTCGGTTACCCTTACGCTTCCTAACTCATACTTACTAAGTCTTCACATTCTTATACTTACATTTTATTTACTTACTTTTCATCACTTAACAATGGTATACTTACCTATATATGCACGTATGTATAGGGGATATACATATACATACATATACTAACCATGGTCTTATAGTTTTTTTTTTAAGTTTTGACCCGACCGAACTTGCGACCGACCTTGCAAGTTCGGTCCGAGTCAGTAGGTTACATCGGGTGAAAATTCCAGGGCCGACCGACCTTGCAAGTCCGGTCCCAAGGTCGGTCCATCCAGTGAGTTACTTAACGGAAAATTTTAGCCCGACCGACTTGCAAGTCCGGTCGCAAGGTCGGTCCATTCCAGTGCTTACTCGACGGAAATTTTTCTGGCCGACGAACTTGCATGTCCGGTCGCAAGTCCGGTCGATTCCAGTAGGTTACAGACGGGAGAATTTTTCTAGTCGACCGAACTTGCAAGTCCGGTCGCAAGTCCGGTCGATTCCAGAAGCTTTCCCGTCTTTGTAAATCTGGGCTCGACCGACCTTGCAAGTTCGGTCCTAAGGTCGGTCCGGCCCAGTATTTGCATTTTAATTTCTGTTTTCAGTTCTAACCTTTACCTATTGTTTCTCCAATCTTCTTACATGTAACCCACATGTTTAAACACTACCTAGGCCTCCAAATTGCCTAGTTCATCCACCAAATTCCTTACCAAATCCATCAATCCACTTACACAATTTTCCTCACTTCATTTCAACACTTACAATAGTTTCTCCAAGTGGTTGTTGCTACAGATTTTGGGTTCTTATTCCTCCATGCCTAGTTCCCTCTCCTAATGCCATCTTACCATTCCAATTCATTTCCAAGCAACTATAATATCTATACCCAAGTCCAACACTCTTTTTACCAATTCTTACACACTAATTTTCCTAACCTCCAATGCATTTTTATGCATCTTGCTACAGATTTTGCACTCAACTTCTAACCTCCATTACTTCTCAACCAATGTACTCCTAGTATCCAAAATACATCCATTCACTTCCTAATTACATCCCATTAACAAATATACCCAAATCTGTTACAAGCTACTAAACACTCCAATTTTACTCTCCACATACACCTAGTCACTACCTAGGTTGTTTTCTCATCTTGAACACTTAAGTCCTCAAATTCCTAGATAAAATTTGACATAGTCTCCCCTATATTATTAACATTCTCCACATGGTTTCACTCACATAATTGATCCATACCACCTGTTCATAACCATACCAATATACCCATTCTCATGTACAAAATACACACTAAACAACCTTAAATTCCTGCACTCAACCTCTCATTCCCAAATCTGTTTTGACGAGTTTTCCAATGCCTTTTAAGGTTTCAAAGCATTTGTATTCTCTCATACATTACACTACTAACACACTACCCTTTTACAATACATATTTTCATTACCAAAAATCTGTTACATACTTATCTACAAAGACACACAAGGGTTAGTATAATTACCTTGTTATCTCACAAGCTTCTCCTTTCCTCCTCCTTCCTCTTCCTTCTTCTCCCCACCGGTTTGTAAACCGAATTCAAACACTACATCCCGTTCACATATATATTTCAATACACCATTTAATACATAATTTAACCCTAACCATTATGTAAGTTCTAATATAGGTTTAGGGTTTAGAATTTATATTACCTTCCAAAGGTGCAAGAGCTGTTTGGAATGGTTCAAGAGCAAGACTTCTCACTCTCCAAAGAAGCCAAAATCGGCTAGCATTCAAAGAAGCAAACAAGGTTTTAGCTCCAGATTCGTTTTGCCTTCAAGGCTAGAAAAAACAATGGAGTTTTAAGGAGATTTTTACCTCAAAAGAACAAGGAGAACAAGGTGGCTCTAATGGTGGTCTTGAAGCTCCAAATGGGGTATACCCATAAAAACGAAAATGTGTGTTTTCGAATTTTGGAAAGATAAAGCGTAGCTCTTGGTGAGAGGATTACAATGGTGGTATTTTTATAATTTTTGGAAGAGATTTGAGGGAGTTACAAAGGAGAGAAGAGAGGTTTTTGTGGTGGTTTCTCTTTTCTCCATGGCAATCGGCTGGAGGTAGAAGAAGAAAGAAAAGAGAGAGTGAGGGTGGGGGTTCACGTGAGAGAAGAGAAATAGGGAGGAGAGAGAGAATAAAGGTGAGTGAGGTTGTTTATTATTTTGTTTGTTAGTGTATAAGAGAGGAGTGTGTGAGGGAGTGTGAGAGGAGGTCCAAATCGGACCACAACAGCACACACATACCACTTTTACT
This sequence comes from Limonium bicolor, assembly GCA_023374045.1. Lineage (NCBI taxonomy): Eukaryota > Viridiplantae > Streptophyta > Magnoliopsida > Caryophyllales > Plumbaginaceae > Limonium > Limonium bicolor. The sequence goes on along the minus strand of CM041776.1, from coordinate 102,425,333 downwards.
TTTTATTTCAAAGTGGACACATTAGTTTTGGTATTTATGTTCCTACCCCACAACTTCCCGTTTTTGACAGTTTCTACTAATTCCCCGTTTTATTGATTTTATTGGTTCTAAAGCTTCACTAATATTTATTAATGATTATTTAGTTGACCAAAATTGTTACGAGTCTATTTGACCCGCTTAAAGACACGTTTTCCCGGTTACCTCGAAAAACGCGCTTTAAGGTTCGTTAATGATTTTAATCCGTTTTAAGGATCCGTTTTCTTCGGGAGTTGTTCCCATATATTATTTAGGCCTAATTAAGCCTTTAGAATCCTTATAATATGCTAACCGAGGTTTCATACCTCCTATGGTTATTTAACGCTTATTTAGCGTTTTTCGCTTTTTAAGCGTTTCTTTATTTCTTTTGGATTTATTTTCCTCACCAATATTTCTTAATCATTATTAGGCTCTTAAATACCTATTAGGATAATTAAATCGCCATATTTAAGGTCGGGGTATTTCAATCTACCCCCCTTAAGAACTTTGTCCTCAAAGTTGTTCGAGGTTATAGGTTTACAATGCTTACTCATCCTTACATGTCTAATACCAAAAGTCACACATTCTTCCTCCTTACAGTTCCCAAATCCACTACTCACAGTCTCTACATTCCATACCCTACAAATGTACTATAATTACTCCAGTCCACACTACTACTAACCATCCGGTTCCTCATTACCAAATTTATACATACGTACAGTGCAAAGCTATCCCCAAAGCAATGCAATACACATTACAATCCCGCAGGCACTCAGGTCATCTCGACACAGGACTCCTCTATGTCCTGCTGCCCTTGGAATAATACCATATGCTACACTACTATCTTCTCCGGTATAAGCTTCTAGCCAAATCCTTATTCTCAGTCTAAGGAAAAATCCTTCCCAACCGCTAATTAGAAATCTTTCTAAAGCATCCAACTCCAAGTTCCAATTTATATTCATTACTTCTATCCTATGTGTGATTCTTGTGACCACTTGAGGGGAGCTTCGAGAATCATTCGACCCTGATGTGATCAGCATTAGTGTTGAACTATCTTTCCACCCCAATTTGTGTTCGGTTTCCCTTGATCTGATCAGGATCAAGTTCGACTTCCCACATCAGGTTCAACCAAACAATAATTTAATTGTTTTCATTTTCTATCTTTTTATTCTTTCTAGTCGTGGTTGCGAATTCATACATCTCCAAAGGATGGAATCAATCCATCAATCGTCCTCACTCTACTTCCCAAATGCTTTACTCCATGGTTCGATCCTAATGCTCATTTCATCAACCCTCACTACTTCCATCCATTACTCACCATCATCTCCTATATTCTAACTACGGAATACTACCCTTGTAAGATTTAGTTGGCTTCAATTGTTTCACATATTTTACTTACGATCCCACTACTCATAAACTTCATTCATCTACTATCCTCATTCATTTTGTACTACTTCTTCAAAGGTTACAATCCTTGTGGAGCTCCGTCCACTTCTCATTACTTTTCTTTTACTAATACTCTTACACTGGTGTTACAAGATAAGTACATTCCTCCTATGGTATTTGCATGTTTAATGCCTAGTTACCATAATTACAATATGAATGAGTACTTATGTTTGTTTAACATAGTACCAATCATCAATTTGATTCTCATTTGTGCTATGCACATTACGGTTTAAGTGTTTTATTCATAAAACTTACATTAAGCGGTTTTCGCTCTACCCCCCTTAAAAGGGATTACGCCCACGTAATCTACCATATATTATTGTTAAACATTGGTTTAATCGGTTCGGGCAAACTGAAGCATTTAGCTTCACTACGGTATACTATAGCATATGCTCTGGTCAAAAGGGTCTTAAACCATACCAACGGTTTAGTCTTTGCAAGGAGTTCCTATATGGTTTATTTAACTCATCATTAATTCAGTTTCTAGCCTATTAGGCTTCAAGGCATTAATAGCCATTGTATTAACTCACTAGGTATATTGTCTCCTAGCTAGGGCCCACTAGCTTCTTGCTGCGCGACCCTGATATAACTTGGGTTACTTACCCTTCGTGTTATCATTAAGTGCTATACATCACCTTCTCATCCGTCTATTATGGGAATAAGGTTACTAAACAACTGCGGTATTCTTTTACCGTGTTTGAACTCAACGAGTTAAGATTTATACCCAGCTCTCTGGTAATCTACTGCACATGCTATTCGTGCTTCCACGATTATTCGTTAAGTTCCTCCGACTTATTGTCGGGCGAGGTTAAGTCACTACTTAGTTGTAGTACTTCCTCTGTTGTCACTAGCTTCTAAATCATACCAGTTCTCCTGGTTCGGTACAAGTGTCCTTTACTTGTATGACCTCGCATTGATATGCGTCGGTTCTAGTGACTTTCTTAAGTCTCCCTTCACCTTTTATTACATTGGAATTCGCATTTGTGATTGTTAGTGTGTTTCGCACTCTTCGTGCTTCTTTGGCCTTAGGCCGCACGGTTGTTGCTAAGCTTGCTTGACTGGCTTATGCCATGTTTGTGGTGAAAGGAAAGATTTACTACGGTTTACATTCTCCATATCCCTAGCCATCTCATTAGATCATTAGCTGAACAAGTGCAATGCCAAAACACTCAGTCATACAGAGTGCAGAGGCGTAAACGCTTGACAGTAAGTCACTCATGTGATAGGAAGGAATATTTCTATGTGTCATCTCATACTTATACTCCGTGTTATTGCTTAACTACTCCCCCATAGCGGTCGCCTGTTGCGCACCGTATTGTTACTCATTGTACAACATTGCTTTTACTGTTTCTGTTACTGTGGTAGTTCCTTTTTACTTAGTGACATTGTCATTGTCACCATTTCCTTATGGTGTAAATACACTAGGAGTTTCCTGTGTTTGTGTGTATGACGGTTGTCGTAGCATACGACAATCTTATTATCTTCCCAATGTGGAGATGTCTTATTCCACTTAGGTTTTATGTGTAGGTTAACTTACCTCACATTCTATCATCATTTGTGATACAATTTACCAAGTATCTTGGTTGACCAAGGCTAAAGCAATTTACCGGTTTACAAGCTCTCTTGAGCGTTGGTCATTCGTGATGTGCAACGTGCACTCACATTGATTGTTTTTGACACTTACTGTCCTCCAAAGCTGAGCATTGGTTTAGGCTCTGGCTGTGTAGTTTTGCTTGTATGTATATTACCAGGACATCCCATGAAACTTCCAGGGTTTTCTGGTCCCGTTCTCCAATTGGAGGGTATTCTATCACTGACAAGTGAAGGTTCTTGTTGAGGGGTTTGTCACCACTCATATGTCTCATAACAAGGTTTGCTATGTTGGTGTTTACGCAATGGTCCACCACATGTTTGGGTGTATATGGAGTATGCTTACTCCCTTAAGTCGTAACGGTTTGGAAATCTCATTTCCTTATCCCATCATCCCTTGGCAATCTCTATTGCGTGGTTTTTTGTTATAGTAGATGGAAGCCTTTTCTAAGGGTTCACATCATCACCGCATTAGTGGTCTTTGGTTAACGAGGGGTACCTTCCCTTGGGTTTCCCGTAGTGTCCAAGTGTGGACTAGGCCAATGTTGGCACTATCATGATTCTCATGCCTCTGTGTTACCATTGCTACAGAAGGCATGGCGGTAATTAAGGACTCCGTCAACTGTATGCTAGGCTGATGCTCTAGTGACAGTGACATTGAGTTGGCCATTACTCCAAGCCACTCAGGATGTTGGGTTTGAATTTTGGTCCAGTTGTTGATTTCTTGTCGTATGAGGCAATGTTTCTTGCAAGTCTTGTTACCCATGGTGTGGGTTTTGCAACCGTTTGAGTTCGTATAACGTATTTGGTTTACGCTTCTGAGCCGTATTGCTACAAGCTATGCCCCTTGCAAGCTGCTTATACATGTCTCCACTCCATGTATACCGTCATAGGTTGAGATATTATTGGGCTCCATGGTAAGTCGTGACATCACGCTTCCGTTCATAGGAGACCCTTTAGGCAATCTGGTGTTAATAGGTGCCTCTCAGTAATTTAGGGTATTTCCTGTTAAGTGAAATCCCTTTGGTATCCTAACCGAGTGTTCGTTCCAGTTCCTGTATTCTCATCTCGACGCTTTGCTTGACTGTTGTCCATCTAGTCACCCTCAAGGATTGCTCCTGGGTGTTGTTAAATTATGCCGTTACTTCCGGCTAATGGTTGATATGTTGTCCACTGTACCGTCTTGTGGTATCGTTCTTGAGTTGTCCCTTTTTGGGTTGTAACGTCTCCCGTTCTTGGGTAGACTGTTTACACTTGCTCCTAGTGCTTAGGACTAGGTTTGATATCCCCTTCAATGATGGAGTATACTTGTGGTAATCTTGGGGTTGCTCTTGAGAATTCCGCCTCGTTTGTTGAGCATTGTTAGGTTCACGTTAGGCATTCGCCTCACTGTGTTTAGGCTGGGTATTCCATCCAGCTGTCAGGTAGTTGCTTGGGTTATTTGAGACATATCCAATGTCTATACTTATTAGTCTGTGCTTTTTGCACTTCCTAGTTCTTATTCCTCCTCTTCAGATGGATTCTCTGAGTTCCTTGATACTTGATCGTCTGAGGTGTCCAGCTGTTCTGGTTAAACTCACTCATGGTCCGTAGAATGGAGTTGACTACTTCCCGTGTGTCGCACACTACATGTATACATACGTGGGGTACCATATTGATACGTTACCACTTACCCAACTATATGTCGGGCCCGCAAGCTCCTTCGGAGTGCGGTTGTCCCACATCCCGTAACGGGTACACTCGTAGTGTCCGCCACACGCCTAGGTGAAGTATTCTATTGCCAACTCCTCTTGTATCATTCTATGATACTCACCATAATCATGTTGGTTCGGTTTTAAAATCCAAGGTTTATAAAAGAAGGTTGTGGTTTTGAAAGGAAAATTTTGGGTTTTTAAAACAATGGTTCGGTGTTAAAAGAAATCTCTCATGGCATAGCCATGTTTGAGGTCTTGACCAAGTCTAGCCTCTCGCTGACTGGTATGTTCTAAATACAGTGGTCGGGCCGTTAGGCCTTTCCAAGGTTCCATTCCTTCAGTTTTAGGATGTTTATTCCTGTGGTTGTTTCGTTACGGTCACCGTACATTACTATGTACTTGTGACATGTTAGTTTTCCTTTACATATCTCTGTCTTTACTGCACTTGCCTTGGCAAGTGCGTGGTATCGGTGGTTTTTGGATAATCCTATACCAATCTTGGTATGGCTTCTGCTTGTATTTAATAGTCTTGTTAACCTTTCCCTTGATCTTATTGATCCACAATTGGTATACTCGCCCCTTTAGGTAGCTTCTTGGTGGTCTAGACATGGCTGTCGTAGATCTGGGTACTCCTCCAATCCTTGGATATTCCCGCTCTATTTGGTTTAGTGTCGTTCCTTGTGGCTCGTTTCCACACATCTGTGGCGGTCACTAAGTCTTCCTTGTTTAGGCACTACTCTTGTAGTCCTATTGGAGTATATCTCATGGTATTGTATTGTAGTTGTCTGAGCTATATTGGCCAGGTATTGCAACCTTAGTGGCGTTGTAATTCTGGAGTTAACTGCTCCCGACTATATCCTTAGTCGGCTAGCATACCGTTAGTGGTATTATTCAAGTATTACTATCCCGTAGACTTGTGTCTCGGGCTCCGTTACTGCTCCCCTTTTCATTCCGTTGCACGGTTAGTGCTTCTGTCCTACTGTTGGTTGTCTAGCTAGGTTTCGCGACTGCTAAGCACGTCGCCCCATGCTGTTGTAAGTTGTGGCCTCCTCGTGGTTGGAGTGCCCTTCCTACCGCTATTAAGTGCGGGTGTTGTGGTTCAACCGGAATCCATCTCCGGGACTCTCAGTTCTTGGAATCTTCCATATGTCGGTTCTTGTTTACCGTGTGATTGCTTCACAACTGCCAGGTCGGGTTCCCCCGAGTATGAGAAGACTTTTCTTCTCTCTGGCGTCCTTTCCCAAGTTATACAGTGGGGTTTGCGGCGGGCGGGACTGGTATTGTAGGTATCCGGTACTCACCGGGAGTTCCTAACTAGCATCTCTCTAATGCTATCACTCAGCCCATAGCCCTAAGCTTCTAATTCCTAACTCGGTATTTCCTAAACTCGGTATTTCCAGTCATCAGAGCGACACTTCGCTCTGATACCACTTTTTGTAACACCCCCACCATTAATACATGCTTACCGTCCAATCTCCTTACACGTCAGATACACGCAGCGGATACTTACTTACATACTATGGGTGATACAATGCCGTTAACCACCCACGTGGCTAACAAGGCTACTACTACTGCTTACAGCATCGGTCTGATGGACCGGAATCCCGAGTATTACATATCTACCATATATATTTCATACACCAATACACGCTACATTCTTCCATTCGATACAATACTTCAAATACCATACAATATAATCCATATACCGAGTTTACTAAGATCCTTATACAGATATACTACCTCTTCAAAGTTCATACGTACTCACTACGAGACTACTTACTACCCGTTCCTCACAAACTACTTACTCCTAATTACAAGGGTGTGCCTCCGGTCTCTTCCTTGACCATATTCGCTTCGGGTACCTGCACACTAAAAAATGTCCCCCGAAGGGGTCAGCTTTCGCCGAGCATGATGACCGCATACCCCGCGTACTAGTGAGGGTACGCCGACCACTTGGTCGAATACATGCGGTTCATTTTCATACAAGCATACATGCATACATGCTCTTACACACCGTACAATAATACTTACACAACATACATACATACAATTCAGTTCATACAAGGGATACAATATAAACCAACCAATACATACTTACCTCTTCCGAATTACACATACACATCTCATGCACAACATACAATATTGTTAGCTTCATTGGTCCACCCGGGTTAATCGGGTGGGGATTACTCTTTTACTCGTTACTTCATACATACGCATACATACTCATACATACTTACGGATCCATACTTACTTACTCTTACTCTTACTCAAGTTAAGTCGTCGGGACCTCCGGCCCTGGGGACTACACCGTCCCACCTCCGGGATTTACTTGACTCACCAATCCGGGATGCTACCCATTTAAGGGATTTGGGCCCGGACCAGTTTAAGAGTCAGGAATTGCAGCCAACCTCTTGTGACTCCGCATCCTCACGCGTGGCCGAAGCTATATCGGACTTGTACTCATTCCAATTTACTCACTTAAGTTAGGAGTTAGATAGTTAGGAATTAGCACAAGTCAACATCCAAGCCACAATAATACAATACACATATACACATACATACGAGGTACAATACATTACACAAGTACAATACGAGGTTCGAATACCATTCATCATCATTCATATATTTCATGAATTATACAAACTAGTGCTCAAGACAATAAATATCAAGCACAACATAAGTCAAGCACAGGTAAGTGCAATATAGTCCGATTCATGCATTTATCTTATTTAGGTGGTCAAATAAGCACACAAATCGGGGTAACCAGATTAGGATACAGGTCATGAAGAAATCATACCTTTCACCGTTGTACTTGTATCCCAACGTTCCTCCGGTATTCACAATTCAAATCCTATGATATACATACAACCGAATAATTAATCTAACTATCATTAATTTAATTCGGTTACCCTTACGCTTCCTAACTCATCTTACTAAGTCTTCACATTCTTATACTTACATTTTATTTACTTACTTTTCATCACTTAACAATGGTATACTTACCTATATATGCACGTATGTATAGGTGGATATACATATACATACATACATATACTAACCATGGTCTTATAGTTTTTTTTTTTTAAAGTTTTGACCCGACCGAACTTGCGACCGACCTTGCAAGTTCGGTCCGAGTCAGTAGGTTACATCGGGTGAAAATTCCAGGGCCGACCGACCTTGCAAGTCCGGTCCCAAGGTCGGTCCATTCCAGTGAGTTACTTAACGGAAAATTTTAGCCCGACCGACCTTGCAAGTCCGGTCGCAAGGTCGGTCCATTCCAGTAGCTTACTCGACGGAAATTTTTCTGGCCGACCGAACTTGCATGTCCGGTCGCAAGTCCGGTCGATTCCAGTAGGTTACAGACGGGAGAATTTTCTAGTCCGACCGAACTTGCAAGTCCGGTCGCAAGTCCGGTCGATTCCAGAAGCTTTCCCGTCTTTGTAAATCTGGGCTCGACCGACCTTGCAAGTTCGGTCCTAAGGTCGGTCCGGCCCAGTATTTGCATTTTAATTTCTGTTTTCAGTTCTAACCTTTACCTATTGTTTCTCCAATCTTCTTACATGTAATCCCACATGTTTAAACACTACCTAGGCCCTCCAAATTGCCTTAGTTCATCCACCAAATTCCTTACCAAATCCATCAATCCACTTACACAATTTTCCTCACTTCATTTCAACACTTACAATAGTTTCTCCAAGTGGTTGTTGCTACAGATTTTGGGTTCTTATTTCCTCCATGCCTAGTTCCCTCTCCTAATGCCATCTTACCATTCCAATTCATTTCCAAGCAACTATAATATCTATACCCAAGTCCAACACTCTTTTTACCAATTCTTACACACTAATTTTTCCTAACCTCTCCAATGCATTTTTATGCATCTTGCTACAGATTTTGCACTCAACTTCTAACCTCCATTACTTCCTCAACCAATGCTACTCCTAGTATCCAAAATACATCCATTCACTTCCTAATTACATCCCATTAACAAATCATACCCAAATCTGTTACAAGCTACTAAACACTCCTATTTTACTCTCCACATACACCTAGTCACTACCTAGGTTGTTTTCTCATCTTGAACACTTAAGTCCTCAAATTCCTATATAAAATTTGACATAGTCTCCCCTATATTATTAACATTCTCCACATGGTTTCACTCACATAATTGATCCATACCACCTGTTCATAACCAATACCAATATACCCATTCTCATGTACAAAATACCACACTAAACAACCTTAAATTCCTGCACTCAACCTCTCATTCCCAAATCTGTTTTGACGAGTTTCCAATGCCTTTTAAGGTTTCAAAGCATTTGTATTCTCTCATACATTACACTACTAACACACTACCCTTTTACAATACATATTTTCATTACCAAAAATCTGTTACATACTTATCTACAAAGATACACAAGGGTTAGTATAATTACCTTGTTATCTCACAAGCTTCTCCTTTCCTCCTCCTTCCTCTTTCCTTCTTCTCCCCACCGGTTTGTAAACCGAATTCAAACACTACATCCCGTTCACATATACATTTCAATACACCACTTTAATACACAATTTAACCCTAACCATTATGTAAGTTCTAATATAGGTTTTAGGGTTTAGAATTTATATTACCTTCCAAAGGTGCAAGAGCTGTTTGGAATGGTTCAAGAGCAAGACTTCTCACTCTCCAAAGAAGCCAAAATCGGCTAGCATTCAAAGAAGCAAACAAGGGTTTAGCTCCAGATTCGTTTTGCCTTCAAGGCTAGAAAAACAATGGAGTTTTAAGGAGATTTTTACCTCAAAAGAACAAGGAGAACAAGGTGGCTCTAATGGTGGTCTTGAAGCTCCAAATGGGGTATACCCATAAAAACGAAAATGTGTGTTTTCGAATTTTGGAAAGATAGAAACGTAGCTCTTGGTGAGAGGATTACAATGGTGGTATTTTTATAATTTTTTGGAAGAGATTTGAGGGAGTTACAAAGGAGAGAAGAGAGGTTTTTGTGTGGTTTCTCTTTTCTCCATGGCAATCGGCTGGAGGTAGAAGAAGAAAGAAAAGAGAGAGTGAGGGTGGGGGTTCACGTGAGAGAGAGAATAGGGAGGAGAGAGAGAATAAAGGTGAGTGAGGTTGTTTATTATTTTGTTTGTTAGTGTATAAGAGAGGAGTGTGTGAGGGAGTGTGAGAGGAGGTCCAAATCGGACACACACAGCACACACATACCACTTTTACTTTTTATTTTCAAAGTGGACACATTAGTTTTGGTTATTTATGTTCCTACCCCACAACTTCCCGTTTTTGACAGTTTCTACTAATTCCCCGTTTTATTGATTTTATTGGTTCTAAAGCTTCACTAATATTTATTAATGATTATTTAGTTGACCAAAATTGTTACGAGTCTATTTGACCCGCTTAAAGACACGTTTTCCCGGTTACCTCGAAAAACGCGCTTTAAGGTTCGTTAATGATTTTAATCCGTTTTAAGGATCCGTTTTCTTTGGGAGTTGTTCCCATATATTATTTAGGCCTAATTAAGCCTTTAGAATCCTTATAATACGCTAACCGAGGTTTCATACCTCCTATGGTTATTTAACGCTTATTTAGCGTTTTTCACTTTTTAAGCATTTCTTTATTTCTTTTGGATTCATTTTCCTCACCAATATTTCTTAATCATTATTAGGCTCTTAAATACCTATTAGGATAATTAAATTACCATATTTAAGGTCGGGGTATTTCACTATCTCGAGTTTGCACCAGATATGACTTCAAACACATTTCTGAAGGAAAAATATGTCATGGACAAGGAAAGTATATAAATCTTGTGCGAATGAGTGAAACATTAAAAGTTCCCTAACGGATTTGCATCCGTCAGTGGGAGGTGTGTTGGCAAGGCTAACAAGAAAATGTTTGGGATGAAAAGTCATGACTGCCATATTTTCTTGCAAAGGTTAATGGCAATAGGTTTTCGACATCTTCTTGATCAAAAGGTGTGGTAGCCAATTACTGAATTATGTCTATTTTTTTAGTTGACATGCACATCACTTGCAGAATCTAATATGAAAAGGTTGAATAGTCAAATTTTGGAAATCTTGTGCAAGTTGGAATTTTTTCCACCAAGCTTTTTTGACTCAATGGAGCATCTCCCCATCCATCTTGCGTTTGAAGCGACTTTATGTGTTCTCGTGCAGTACAAATGGATGTTGAAAACGTATAATTTGGTTCCTAGATACCGATAGATTGAACACCAAAAAATATAGTGGTTCGGCCAATAATTAGGCCTACGTCCACTTCTCAACAGTATCTTTATTCCCTTCTATTAGTATTACAACATTTTCGAGAGCTCTTATGGTATTTTTCTCTCCTAATTTTGTGTGTGCTACAAAATGAGCCCCCACCTCTATATATAGACCTTTTTACGATAGAATTTATCTTTAAACCCTTATACACGTGACACAACTCTATTGGGGCAACCTTTGCATCTTTAATATTCTTCTCTTTGTAAAGTTTTTTGGCTCCAAGATGCGGGGTATGGGGCACGAGGCCCGGGCGTAGAGCACGGGGTGTGGGAGGCGGAGCCCGGGCGCAGAGTTTATGGTCCGAACTAAGGACCAGACAGGGCCTACACTAGTGTTTGGGGCCCTGACTGGAGCCTGGGCCGGGTCATTGAAGGGGGACCTGAGGTCTGGACCGGGGCCCGGGATCTAGGCCGTCTTGGTTCAATGATGCAAAAGGGAGTAGCAAACGTGTCGAATTGTGTGCCAAGATATAAATAAACCAAGGTAAATGAGGACGTGCAGGAATTGGTTCAATGATGCAACCGTAGTAATACCTGAAGAATCAGAGTCCAAAACTGATCATAACATTTTGTTCTGTATATAGGTTAATTAAATTTTTAGACAAACTAAATCAATGCTGCGAATTAAGAGAATGATCAATACTTAACACGTTAACTAGACTTTATCATGGCAAGAATGGTGTCATAGTACCAGTGTAAAACGAAGGCAAATACAAGCGTACTAGCAGAATAGAGACAGAAACAACTCGCTTGGACAGAATTTAGGCTAGAATTGAACATAATGTACATGAGTATTTCTTCGACCTTAATTTCCAACGGAAATCAGAATTTAGGAATGGCAAGGCCATTGATTTTAGAAGAAAAGGAAACTTGCAAACCTTTAATTCATCATCTTCTGAATTTTCCACTTTTCAGGATTGTTATGAGTGGAGAATTTAGAATCGTACCTTGTTTCTTGAGAAGACAGAAGATCGAAGACATGCTTTTGATTGAAATAGCATGCTGGGCTCCCTTTCGTGATGTCTGGATCTGAGCTAGGCTGTCGCCCGGGCTGCGCCTGGGCTAGACTGCTACCGTCCCTGTCTTATGCAACCGAGAGAGAAAGCTACGCCCGGTCGTGGGGGAAGGTTGCGCCCGAACAAGAGGAGGAACTTTGCCCGGTCAAGAGGGGAGATTGCCCCCGGTCTTGCCTGGTTCTAAAATATGATGTCGCTGGGCTATGCGCCCGGGGCTGAACTGTGCCAAATTTACCGATCGTATGTCGACAATACTTATTTCCTGAATGGCTTCCCTGAATAGTCTCAAGAAGTCTTGTTTTATTGCCTCTAGCTTTTAGTCGAACAACTGCATGAGAAGAGACTGCTTCTTCTAGACTTAAACACGTCGCCCGGGCCTGATTTGAGATGTCGCCCGGGCCTAAATAGGACGGCGCCCGGGGCTGGTTGCAGCAGCTTGCGTCCGGGGATGAAATATGGAGGCTGGTGTGCCGCCCGGACTAAGATACCACCCGGAGAATAAGATACTTCCCTGACCAAGATGCAGCACGGTGTCGTCCGGGCCTGGGACTTAGACGCCACCCAGGGTTGAATTAAAATGCCGTCACCTTTACCTTGAATTATCTTGACCTCTTCAGACGCTCCCGATCGCCCCGATTATATCCGGTCAAGATAATCGAAACATAAAATCGCGTCCATATTCGATTTGAAAACACTGCCCGGGCCTGAACTACAACATTGCAAAGTGGCGCCCCGGTGCTAAGCATGGCACCTTACGCCTGGTCTTGAGTTAGGATTCCACCCGGGCTAGATGTAATAATTTGTTCCCAGGCCTGGCCAATCTTATCTACTTTCTTCACCATTTATGTTGCCTGAATCAATCTGAATCAAGGTATTTGTTATGGATTTGCCAACTTCATTGTCTTACTCTTCGTTAATGTACTACACTTCTCTCGAGCTTCAAAAATTTCGTGTTATTGTGTTTATTGCAATCCTGCGAATCAAATATTCATATAAGAACGAAAGATATAAATGCTAAAAGGAAGAACCAGTCGCATGTACTAATAAGTAATAATTGAAAGAAAGGAATATCTGTTTCATTGAAGATCTTTTTGAAGGTTCTGCTTCTGTGTGCTTGCTCGAACCAATTTCTGAGGTTCTGAAGCCTAGTTTAATTGATTCACTCCTTCATACGTTCGTGATTTTGTAGAGTAAGCAACCTCAAGGGTAATTCGCTTAAACAAATTTTGTTGGCCTAGGCATCGCTGTACTCGCCCTCTTGTGGTGGGCTTGTCAGGGGATTTTTAGCCAACAGTAGTACTTCGATCTGATGAACTCTCTTCCCAACAAAATAATGATTCGAGCGTTATACTTGAATAAATCCGTCGCTTGAGATCCATTAGTCTTCGTACTTAGATCCTTTGTCTGAAACTCATAGTTTCGAGCGTGAATTCGAAACTTCTATTTATCTCATTGAAGATTCACTGTCGTCGGGATCTCGTTTCTTGCAATTTCATCTATTCGGCAGATCACATTACATTTTTTCACGGTTTCTTCCTCCTTCTTCCTGGCATTAAGTGGAGCTTTGGATTAGGAGCTTGTCTTGGACACCAAGGTGCCCCTCCTTTATCAACCTCTGTTTTAGCGGATCCTTTCATCATAATGGTATTCTTCTCTTCGACAGCCTTTTTGTAATTCGGAGGATAGGTTTACGGACAAAATCAAACTGCTGCTTGAGTTGGATCTTGATGCTAATTATTTCAATTTTTGGCGATGTGTTTACCAGATTGTTGGTTGAATTGTGATTTCTTGAATCGAGAAGTGGTATAATCATCGCGATTGAGGAAGTTGTGCAATCAATCTATTTCATGAGTTAGAGCAAGATCATTGGATCTTCTTTCAGCCGTAAGATGCTTTGAACATATAGAAATCAAAATTCTAGATCTGAAGTCTTCCTATGAAGATTTTGAAGTTACTACAGAAATCACCTATCCCAACACTATTATGCCAACACACTTTATTAAAACACTTTTTTTATTAAACAACTCTCCTAACATATTAATATTTCTCATCACTTCATAATATGTTGGCACAACACTGTTGTCAATGTTCTGTATAGATTAAGATAAGATAACAAATAACTCTCATCCCTTCGCTGCCCTAGTCGCGTTCTTCTCTAAAAAAAATGCTAGTTGCGTTTTCCTCTGCGTTGTTGCCGCCGCAAGCCTAAATCGTCGATTCTTCTACCCGCATCACCATCACAGTCAAGCACCTTAATGCATAACTCTTTCCTGGCCTCGTTTTCAGCCTAGTGAGCACAATCGGTGAGTACTCTTCCCTGACCTTGTTTTCATCCTGGTAAGCACAATCGTGCTTCTCTGCTTACTAGGTTACTACGGCCGTCAGTTTGAGGCCCTTAGGCAAATTGTGGTTGCCGTCTTCAATTAGCGTTATATTGGCGCTAATTCGTAACTTTCGTTACTGCCATTGTGAATTGAGGAATTGAATTACCGTTCGTTACCGTGATGTTAGCATGAAGAGTGACACACTGACTAGTTTGGTATAGGTTCGTTTGTCAAAGGCCATATCCTGGTATGACTTTGACAAGCTATGGCTGTTATGATTGTCGGAATTATATTGAGAAGTCACAGCTTTTATCTGATACATTTCCTCTTCCTACTTATGATAAGAGGCACTTGCAATTTTATTTTATTTTTGCAATCGGAACACGAGGATGCACTGGGATAAATTGCAATCGACCTCCACCCTCTGGTTATCATCCTACTCATAACTTCTTTTGCCTGGGCAGATCTTTTACCTTCAAGCAATGCGTACAACACTTGTTGGTACGAACCTGAATTGGGCTCACAACCTCTGAGTCGCATCCTATCCAAAACCCTGCATCTTCAACTCGTTCAATGATATGAACAGAGTTTTTGTTTATCAGTCAACTCATTCAATGATATGAACAGATTTTTTGTTTATCTAGAGAAGAGGCAGCAGCTGTTGATTTTTACAAGGTTTAATCTGAAGAGATGATCAGTACAGTCTCAAGCAAAATTAATAACTTGAGTAATGTGTGATTTATTTTGTATTTTTAAGAGGAGTGATGGAGGTGGAGCAGCAGAAGCAGTGGATGTTGCCAATGGTCATCTAATTTGCCGTTGTGGGAATATTGTGAGATGCAAGGTACGTACTTCAATGTGCCAGACAGACTGTTTTAAATTTGATGGAGCTATAGCCAACAGTAAAGAATTAAGGATATAAATATATATATAACAACATCAAGGGAAGTTCATTCCTTATTCACTGATTCTTCTCATCATTTATACTGCTAGAGATTTTATATATCTATCCGTTGTTGACTTGGTTGGAGGTTTACTTTGACATAGCAAACAGTAAATAATTAAGGATATAAATATATATGGTATGTCTATGAATTTGTTGACGATTACTGTTTCGTTTGGATGAGATTGGTTCATGATGACGGCGTTTTCGATTTTGTCGAGGATGGTATTGTTTCGGGTTTCAAAGATGTAGACCGTGCAGCATATCAGTTGATTGCTTTTGTTGTTGAATTCTGCCGCTGAGCATTTTTTGGTTTCCTATGATGATGATGAGGAGAATTGTTTGTTAAGATGGATTGGATTAGTCACTAGTGTGGTAATAACAAAAGAATTTGGAACATTTTGTAGCGTTATCTCTATGGGTGTTTGTGTTACTTAAGATTGAATTACATACGTTATCATTGTATCCTGGTGTTGTGTTATCCTTGATGAGCTTACTTGGAATTTCGTTGGAGATGAGAGAAGACAGGACAGTGAAGGAGCCTGAACTAGGAAATGAAAATGAAATCAGATGATGAATCTGGCAAGCAGCCAGTTCTTATCTGTAGGTATATATGATTAGACCATTCGGTGGAATAATATATACTACTATTTCGAGAAGATGATAATTTTTTTTGAAATCAGAGATGATGATAATTGTGATGAGGAGGATAACAACTACTACATTGTTTAGTCTAACAAGTTAGTGAATTAATTCATGTCACCTTATTTAAAAATAAGTAGGAAGCAAGTAATATTAAAAAAGAAGAAAATGATAGGTTACAAGCAATAAAAAAAGCTTGATGATGAATCAGTTTGTCACATGCAACCCGTGTATCATATGAGTCTTCATTGCACTACTATATTGTCAAATGAATAGGGCCTTAGTTTGCATGCATCACAAAAGTGTTGTTTATATTTTTTGTTTGACTGGCTTGAGTATTTCTAATTTGAACCATCTGATTCTGTTGTGCATGTGTATCTGGATGCACTGAGTATTCTGGTCTGGAAGCACATCAATTGCTTATATGTTTTGTAGTGTATCATCTCCTTTTGTTTTTCTTTGAATCTCAGAAGACAAAGAAAGAGAACAACCTGCGAAGGTGATGTCTAAGGACTGGAGTTCTAGTAAGTCCTTAAGCCTCTGCAGTGGCAAATAATATATCTTTATATAACTAATATGGTATTGATATTATTCTTCACGGTTGTTTCTTGTAATGCAGTGTTTGAGTGAACCATCAGTACCTTGTTTCTGACTGAGATGGTTCAAACCATCAATTCCTTGTTATTCTTTCTCGTAGAATTTGTGGTATATTTTTTTGGGAAGATTCTAATGCTGGCTCTGTTGAGTGATTACCAGTTGTATCATGTGTGATGTTGCCTTCCCATAATTGGCTTAAAATTTTTTAGGGAATGTTTTATTTCTTTCTCGTATCATTCTCATTAAGTTATCTTCCAAGGTTGTGTTGCTAGCTCTGTTGAGTTGCTTGTTCTATTTTCAATTTTTTGTTATGTCACTATAGTGTTTTAATGAGTTATTGAGGTCAACTATATGGGTCCCATTCGTTCTTCGCATAAGATGTGTGTTGAAGAAATGCATACAAGGGAGTAGCAACAGCAATAGTTTCACTCTGAGATGCTAAATGTTTGATGATTCTTTGTGCTTAAATCTAGTCGTATTCAGACTTGGAGTTGGTATATGCTTTCCAAACAAGTCTAGTCTCTCATAAAATTAAAAAGGCAGAAGCGTATTCCTGTTGTGAATAATAGAACGTCCTTTAAAGAGTTGTGTTCTTTTGTTTTTTCATTAGCCTTTTGGTTACTGATTTATTCACTATGGTCAGTCATCAGGGGAATCATAAACTCCCACATCTATCCCTTGCTGTTTGTAACTTTTTTCATGTTTTTTTCCTAGTGACATCCTCACATGATCACTCCTATCATAATCATTTTCCCAAAAAAGCTAAACAAGACTGTTGAAAAGCTGAAAAGAAAGATTGAGGTGGAGGAAAGCGAGGAATCTGATTCAGAAAGTATTTCAAGAAGTTCAGATGCACAAGAAGCTCAAGGTAATCCAGATGAGATCGCTCCGCTTCTTAATCGCTCCCCCCGTGTATCATCTAATCACACTTTCGGTAAGCTCAAGAAACTTCTTAAAATATGCTTTAATTGGTATGTTTTTCAAGTATGGTAATGGTAGTGGATATTGTTTCTGGTGATGATTGGGTGTCTTTGTCTCAGTTCGTGTTACTGTTAATTATTAACTACTCGTACCATTCACTTCTGTTTGCGTAGGGGATTTCAGCTAAAGGAATCGACTCCAGCCTCCCGATGCATGCACCATCTTGAGGTAAAATATCTCTTCTTATGGTAATCATCTATTCTATGAACAAGTGGTGGCTTGGAGAGTTGTGAATGATGATGGTGAAAACCACTGCTTGGCTTTCATGTTTGTGAACTGGTCCTTTGTGTGAGACAGATCTATGTATCTTATCTATTTGAGAAGCTGTGGAAGGTTTTGTTGCCTTTAGTAGGGAAAATATAATCATGAAAAAATAGACTTGTAACTGCTCTGCTATGTATGTCTTTTTCACTTTTGGTTATTGGAACAGAACAATCTATTTCCAGCTGTTAATTGTGTATGTTAGTGCATCTGAACAGCTATTATAGCTAGCATAATATCTCAGGTTGTATACTGGTAATCTGGGTTTTGTTGTTGAGAATATTGTTGATGGGATTGGCGGTGTTGTTTGGTTAGTGGTGGTGGATGTGAGATTCTTGCGGATGAAGTTAAATTTGATAAGGTGAGGAAGATGAGGATGGAGAGTAAAACAACGTTGAAGCCGAAGAATGAATTATGTACTTACAGTACTACTATCAATTTACCTGTGTTAATTTGTCAATGACACAACACGCTTATGAATTATTGTTTTACTGAGACATTTAATGTGACGTACGTACTGACACAGCATATATAATTTCATAAAACTTTTTGTCCCCGAATATTATGACATTTTAATTTCCTGTCTTTTTTAATACTTCACGTACGCATTTTGCATAATTATTTCTTATAGTTATACCAATAATCTACCAATGTTATTTTGCATATATATACATATGACACTTGTTGGTCTCTAACACTATATGTATAGGCAAGAGTACTGCTGGATGAAGAAGGTCAACCCGCATCAACGTACTGCTGATCAGTCAATCAAGACAACCAACAGCAGCGCTAGCTATGATGTGTTCAAGTCAGGAAATGAAGAAGATCACAATACCGTGAATTACCCAGCTGCTGCAGCTAATTCCACGAAAAATTGATACTAGGTGATATATTGAAGTAAAACGAGGTTGATAATTCTGGTATGAGATATGATGAAGAAGCAAGGATAGATTTACCTTTTGTTTATCCAGCTGATATGTAGTTTAATGAATCAGAAATAGATGTGAATTTGTTTAAGAAGGTGAATTTCATACTTGAAATACTACTTTTTTATGAATTATGTTTGTATGTTTGAATTCAAATTCGGAAGCAATTGGATATCAATAAAATGCAACTATGTTTCTTGCTTTTGTAATCAAATTAGTTATATTTTTATTCGCTATTAATTATCCATGTGTAGATTAGAGAATGAGTAGAGTCGAGTGTTGGGAGAATAGTGAGAGAGTGCTGGGAAAGTGTAGTGTTGGGTGAGTCTGTTGTCAAAGTGCTGGGAAAGTGCAGTGTTGGGTGAGTCTGAGTGTTGTCAAGTGTTGTGAAAAGTGCTGTAAAAGTGTTGTGAAACTGTTGCGGGAGTGTTGTGAGAGTGTTATGGGAGTGTTGCGAGAGTGTTACGGGAGCGTTGCGAGAGTGTTGCGGGAGCGTTGTGAGAATGTTGCGGGAGCGTTGCGAGAGCGTTGTGAGAATGTTGCGGGAGCGTTGCGGGAGCGTTGCGGGAGCGTTGTCAGAGCGTTGCCAGCGATGAAAGGAAGATGTTCAAGTGACAACACATAAGATGTGTTGGCAAAAGCGTTGCAAGCAATGGCAACGCATATTTTATACCTCTACCAACGCTTAGAATATGTGTTGCAATAGAACCTCGCAACACGATCTAACACAACGCTTTCCTATGCGTTGGTATAGGCCTTGGCAACGCATAAATGCGTTGCGAAATGTATAAAAAAAGTGTTGCCATAGACCATTTCTCTAGTAGTGTCGGTGGATTGATCCGCTTCATTGACTTTGAAGATCATTCGACAGTATCTCTTGACAGATTCTTCAATTATTGACATAATTGCATTCATGATTTATGACGAATGACCTCAACCAATAATCTCAGCAAACTTCAATTTGTTTCCCTAGCATGGTTGAATCGTGGTTTCTTGGGAAGCTGTACGTCAACGTCTGTCAAATGAAAACGTATAAATGAGCCCTCCACCTCCATATATTGACTTTCTAAGATAGAATCTATCTTTAAACCCTTATACACATGGCACAACTCTATTTGGGCAACCTTTGCATCTTTAATATTCTTCTCTTTAAAAAGCTTTCTGGCTCCAAGACGCGGGGTACGGGGCACGAGGCCCGGGCGCAGAGCACGGGGCGCGGGAAGTGGTGCCCGAGCGCAGGGTTTATGGCCCGAACTAAGGACCAGGCATGGGCCTGGACTGGAGCCTGGACAGGGTCTTTGAAGTGGCACCTGGGGTTTGGACCGGGGCCTAGGATCTGGATCGTCTTGCCTCTCTTGTCTCGTCATATATTTCCCCTCTTCAGATGTATCTGTTTGAGAGGTACATTCTATGTGAGATCAAGTACGATACATTTTATTAATCATTGAAGTAATCAGTCGATACACATATGTTATAGTTACTTGTTTAAACTGAAAAGGTTCATTAGAAATAACAACAAGGTTGAGGGATCGATTCGTAATGGATAAGATCTAGAAGAGATCACTAAATTCCTAAAGCTTTACTTAATTGATGACGGACCAGTGTACCCATACAAGCTTGGTAGAAACGAGGTGAATGTGGATGACGTTGTTAAAAACTCAGAAAGATTGTCTTTTTTCAAAACGTTGGGCAAATTAGTTGGCAAAGGAACTAGAAAAATGTTGATAGCCCGTGAGTTAGATGCTAATTAGTCTTATGTTCTTTGAAGTTGTGCAGAAATGAAGCCTTACTTTGAGTAAGAAACTTATACTAATTATATTCATCGGTTTACATAAAATCATTATTGTGTTAACACTTGAATTTGTATATGTGGTAGATTATCAATTACGGCAAGCGGGACAGACATTGAATGAGGAGGCTATAAATCTTAAGATGGAAAGGGATTTTCTACTTTGGTTCCGTTCATATGTGAGTGTCTATGTACACTATTGACTACATAACTATATACATGATTTTGCAAATTGATACTAGCTTTTTATGCTACAGTCATACTATGTTTCCACACCGAACAAATTTGTTCTTAGTTTGGCACAAGGTCCGCTGAATGTGGCAGTCTCCAACCCGAGTATCTATGTAAATGGGTACCAGTTTCACACAGAATCTTATTCACAAGATCGTACAACATACAACTGTGGTGCTTGCATTTTTGGGACAAACAATGCTGACTCAGAGTATGATTATTATGGGGTCCATGTCCATTTGCATATGACTTATGGATCGAAGATTCAAGCGAAATGACTGACTAAAGCAAAGATGCATCTAAGATCAAGCTCTTAGACTCTTATATTGGGCTTGAGGGCATCTTTGATTAATAAGACCTTGCTCTTTTGTATCTTATTTTGTTTATCTAATTCGTGGATAACTTCTTATCCTCTTTTATGCCTATGATTTTAAATCACCCTTCCCCATTTTTATAATTTAAATATATACTTGTATATATAAATATTCTGTCTATTTATATATACATATTTGAACTCTCTTTTCTAATTAAATTTTTGGATCTTCACTTGTAGCCTCTTTGTGTACTTTGAACACCATCTTTCTCATTTTCTAGGTGCGTAGAACCATGTGAGTAGGTTTAATATACTTATTCTTATCGTTACGAACGTTTTTCATAATAGATGACTTTTGTATGCTATTAAAATCAATTGTGGCAATAAACAAAGAAGGGGGAGAATGTTGATCTTAGCTGGATTTGTTTGAAAGAGAGATGGGTCAATAGTCATGGCTTTTAACAAATCTATGGGAGTCTTTTGCTCTCTTCAGAGATTCAAGATCTGACTTTTGGCTTGAAAGGGGCACTTAGAGTAGGTTTTGAGGAGGTTCTAGTTGACACCTGTCATGTAGAGATCATCGAGTTCCTTGAGCAGGTTGAAGACCAGCATTTTCAGCCGCCTAGATGGGAACAACTAGAAGCTTTTGCTACAACTACTAACATTGTTAAAATATCCCTTGACAATTTGGTTCTTAATTTCCCACTAATGTTGATTTCCTATTTGTATAATAGTACTAGTTTTTTTAAACTTGGTTAGGTGATGACATTACCGTAAAGATCTCCAGGTCTTGTAATATGAAAGCGGAAGACTTTAGTGATTATGAATGATCAATGTAGGCAGTGTACCATACAAAAAAAAAAAAAAAACTCAAGAGCGGGGCTTGTATTAAAAATGTTTAATACTAGAGTTTGATAGTAATGCGCTCGATATACTTTTTCATAAAATTTCCACCATTGAAGTTTGGCTCCTTGAACAACATTGTACCATATAATCCATACTTACTTTATTCATATTAATTAATAAAAGCTTTTTTACGGGCTATTTGTTTTCTTTTACATTTATTTTACAAAAATTACTATAACTTGATGTTCTTATCTAATATCTATCTTCTCATTTTTCTTAGTTTTCTGCCAGCAGTTTTATCCTCACCGTCCTTCGCATCTTTATCATCATCTGCCTTCTCTATAGCATCATCCTGAGCTGATTCGTCATCATCTTTCTCATCATCTTTCTTCTCTTTATCCTCATCCTCGTCTTTTGCCTCTTTCTCCTCATCTTTCTCCTCCTTTGCCTCGTCCTTCTCTTCATCCTTTTCATCTTTCTGGGCAGCCTTCTCATCTTTGTCCTCATCCTTCTCATCTTTCTCTGCATCCTTTTCGTCCTTTTTCTCTTCCTTCTCATCCTTATCCTCATCCTTTTGGTCCTCCTTCTCGTCCTTCTCGTCTTTATCCTCATCTTTCTGATCCTGATCTTCAGCCTTTTCATCTTTCTTCTCTGCACCTTCATCTTTCTTCTCGTCATTTTCATCCTTTTGTGCTTCAGGGTTTGCTACTGCACCCCCATCTGGTTTGTTGTTATCACCTGGTGGTTTTGAGGCAGGGTCATTTCCTATCAGATTTTGAGCACTAACCGTGTATATGGTTGTGGCCACGACCAGTGTGCACAAAAGCAGTACAACCAACTTGTTGTTTGCCATAGTGGTTCCTCTTCTTTCAACTTGTATGATTTTTTTTTTTTGTATCTATGAAGTTGGGTGAAAGCTTGATCAATTTAGCAGTTTTTGTCAAGTTTATATAAGATTGAGAAAATGTAGTTTCCGAAACAAATGGCAATTCAATCAACTAATTTGTGGTTTGTACTCAAAGAGATCCACAATTTGATGCTAATTTATGCAAGAATATGAATTTCTCTAATTATAGAAAAATAAGGAATATTATGTATTTCTTGTTCATTTTTTCAAAAGACTTCTCCGTCATCTCCTAAAAACAATTAGAGCCTCAAATAAATTAATGCTCGAGTAGTTTAGGTTAATATCTAACCATAAGTACTTTTTCTAAGAAAAATATCCACATCTAGGTAAGTTGAAATAAATGTAAGATTTTTGTCATCTAAATTATAATCAAATCAATTTTGTGTCTTTGTGAAATCATGACAGACTAGATAATCTATCTTTTGCATAAAGTTGTCCTACTGATACAACACATGAGGAGATAAAACTACAAACAAATATATAGGTTCCATTTGAAGTCAACATATTTTATACCTTTTTCTGCAACATCTGGATTGAGATGTTGCCAACCGTTTTAGCACAAATTGTATTGCAGTTTTTTGTAGGATCTTTGAGATTTCGGGAAAAACAGATGGCTTCATCGTTTATAATGCTGCAGTACTTGCCATTTTTTTTGGAAACTATGCTCGCAGGTCGAAGAAGGCCACAAGTTGAAGCAGCCGATGTGAAGGTCATTCAGTTGACTCCTTGCTGTCAGTCCGTGCTTGCTGTCATGCTGGCAAAAGCAGGGGTTTCGGCCGGTTTTACCTACTATTGGATTTGAACCAATGACTCTCGCCGTATGAAAGCGATACTCTAACCGCTGAGTCAAGTAGGTCAAGCTGAGTCAAGTAATCGAAAATAGACCCCTATAAAAAAAGGCCGCGTAACCAGAGTTCCCCTTACTATACAAGAAGGGCGGAGCGCTAAGAAAGAGAAAACGTTATCACTATACGAAATGAGACAGCGGCTAGCACGCTAAGTGGTTGATCCGGTTCACTAAAGAGCAGGAGAGGCAAAGCCGCTGGGGCAAAGGTGGTGAGGTGAGGGTATCTGAGTCAGCATAGCCAATAGCGTAGTCAGAAGCACGAGTAACATCAAACGTAGATAGAGTTATTGATCCATCGCCAGTGGACCATTTCTGTACATGAATCAAGATCTATAATAAGTCAGTAACATCCTTTTTCTCTCAACACTCTTTCTAATGACAATATGAGAATAAAAACCTCATAGTAGCTTCCAAAACAACAAGTTTCTGTATTCACTAGGCAATCAGACAACATGATAGAACTGTCCAATAAAAAAATAAATATCTATTACTTGTCAATGGGTTGTATGTTTGCATTTAGGCCAAGGTTCCAATAAGGAACTATCCATATGTTATCCTTCATACAAATCCACTTCAAAATAATTTCATTTATCAAGCCTAGGTCCTTGGTATACACACTTTTATCCATGTCTCTACTTCTTCTCTACCTGTCTTTTATAACTTGTTTTTTCTTAATTTATTCATGTCGATCTACTACATTTTGTGTTGGTTAGGGTGTACATCCGGGTCTATAGACCTGGACCACACTATCGTGGCACACCCTGGACTCTAAGTTACTGGTTCGGGTATGATACCCGGACAACGCTTTAAATTTGGATAGAGACCCGACCACTCTTGACAGTTGAGAGAAGCTGCATCCCTTCTTGGGTCCGGGTTTGTATACCGGACATAACCCAAAAATCACCTTAATCTTGTTTTCGCTCTAGCTTCTTCATTTTAGCTATGATATTGGATCTGTTTGTGCACACACTTTGCTCTTTTCATCTACTATGCTCCTAGCTAGGTTTTTATGTTTAAGAAACAAATATGCTAGAACATCAATAAAATCAAAAAAGGAGGAATGCTAGATAAAGTGGAGAAATGAGCATGAAAAGTGTGGATAAAACATATGAAATACATCTCTAATGCATGCTCATTTATACACTCATCAACCACTAAGGTTGAGGGTTCTGTTAGGACCGAGGTGCTGACCGAGTAGGTCTGAGGTGTTAGTCTCAAACCAACTTGACTATGCCAGAGAATTGAGATACATAAGCTTTTGTTGAAATTTACAAGAGCAGAAAACTTGTATTGAAAACTCAAAGATGAATTTACAACCTAGTTCTCTACACTTTGGGTTAGGTAGAATAGTTATACCTTACACCTACACCCAAACACTCTATATATAGATCAATACAGTGCATGACGTGTTTGGGTGCAACAACTCTATAAGCTAGATGAATCTATCTGAGCATAGAATGAACTTATTCTCGAAAATAATCTCTCAAAATGAAAACTCTTTCATTATGACTCTCTCTCTAGAAATTTGTAAGTGAAAAGCCCCAAATGTTGCAAATGACTTCTAACTGGTTAAATACTGATAAATCCCGAAGTAACTGCTCCAATAACGTGTAAACTGATCTTTCTGCGACCTTCCACTAAGCATTTGGCGGGAAATATCTCAATGATAAGTGTGAAATTGATATGGTTTTATAGGTGCTAAATTCTTATTTTATGTAACTTTTTATGTGCTTTCTCACACTTATCCTATACTTTTCATGACTCTTACTTTGGGCAAGAACTAATGCCAATTTGTATGTAACACGTAGAAATTGACTATAGGAATGCATAGATCTTCTTACGAGCTTTCCAACGTTGCAAACAGGGAATAAATTAGAGCTCAAACGAAGAATCTAGACTCTAACGAAGTTGTGTCTGGACCCGACCTAGGAGGAATTGGGCAAGTTTCGGAGTACAGGAGCACAAGTCATGCACATGTTCGGACCACCATTCGACCCAACTCACCCGGATAGGGTTTCTATGGTCCCGAACACGCCCAAATCCTATTTTGTATCTCGTCTGCACTTACGTCTGACCCTTTCATCCGGACACCTATTTCTTGTCCGGCCTTTTGACCCAGACGGAAGTTCAGATGGGCTAGAAACCTGTCTTTCGAATCCTTCACATGTCTGGCTATCCTATACGACCTTGTGACCCGGACACATGCCCAAGCCGTCTGTATTTAAGACCATGAGTGTAACGCGGAGATTTCCTTACATAATTTCGTCTAGCCCGTGCGTCTGACTGTTGACCCGGACAGGTGGTCAGGACGTCTCACAATGCTGAAAAATCTTGCCTGACACTTTGAGTCACGTCTGACCCTACGGTCTGGAAGCCTCACCCGGACATGGGTATTCTGTGTGCAAATCTTTATTTAAACGATGCAAGATGGGGCAACAGAATAACATTCATCATTCACACATAGACACGAACAAAACTTAGTAGCACTCTTCCCTCTTATTCTAGGCGATATTGCAACCCTAGCAAGGTCATCTTCATCACCAGAATCATCTCTGCTCAACCTCTTGATCTGCAGATTCTAGTTCTGGATAGACAAACGTTTCAGGAGTTCTTCTTTCTCTTTAGAATGAATTCTAGATTTGTCTTTTCTGTCAATTTTTTGAATATGTCTGGCTAAGAGGATTCAACTCTGAGGAATGGTTGTTGTAATCTGGATATGATTTAGTTTTATATTTTGCAAATTAAATTCAGGAATTATATGGATTATTTTGGATTAAAAGTTATTCTTTGCGCTATTTGATTAATCTTATGAATTAGTTGAATTGCTTTGTGAATCCTTCCACAAAATGATCAGTGAGTATTAGAAAGGTCACTTTAATCTGAAAATATGTAGAGAATTAAGTCGAATAGACTAGGTTTTCCTTCAGATGCTAATAATTCTTCGCACATAATCCACATATTCGTGTTTTTCTTGATTCTAGATTAGAACTCGCAAAATCTGTTAGGTGAGCTTTTCGGTGGCTAGGATTTAGTCTTCAAAAGAAAAATTAAAGAACTCGCCAATCCATATCTTGAGTTGGACTGTAGAATTTACTAAATCTGTCCAAGGAGAAACAACATGAACCCAGGTGTTGATGTTATTTTGATCGGCAAACTCAGTTCAATACTGAAGCCCGTTTTAAGACCAGCCTGAAGCGAAGTCTGTCAGTCTTGAACTGACGAACAGAGAAGAAGAGAGAATATTTAACAAGATTTTATCTAGTTGTTAAAGATAAAATCTTGAACGATAGATTCTCACCCTGCCTCTGTATCTATATAAATGGAAGAAAGTCTAGGTCAAAGAGAATATACAAGAACGCAAAGAGAAAAACGGAAATACAAGGTAATTTATGGGGAACAATAGTAAGGGCGAATATAAAGAGAAACAGAGAGAAAGAGTGAGATTGCAGAGTCAATCCCAGGAGAGTTTTGTTGCTGATTTCGTTATAAGTAACTTGAGTTCAGAACTCAAGTTACGTGTGAGTCATGTCAAGATAGTGTTCTTGACGTGAGGCCTTGTATTCGTTTTGAATACGTGATTATGTAACCATTGTAATACGTGATTATAATAATGGTTCTACCTTTATGCTATTCTGGTCTTCCCTTCTTTCTCCCCGTTCGTCGTCAGTTCTGAACTCAGACCATCGACACATTCTGAGTTGCAGACTCAGCATCGACATCTAGGAATTTACAATTGGAATCAGAGCAAGGTAACCCTAGACACAGAAGAAACTTCTTCAGGGTTGATCGTGATGAATTCCTACTATGTTAAACCTCCAAAGCTGACAAAGTTCAACTACACCAGTTGGTGCAAACAGATAGAGGATCAATTAATCTCTATTGATCTGCAGTTATGGGATGTAGTGACTGAAGGTGACCTGAAGCCGAAAATTGAGGAGGGTGGCGTCACCAAAGAAAACCAAGATCTAGTTGGAGTGAGAGCGATAATAAGTTGATAAGCAAGAACAGACAAGCTCG
The DNA here is from genome assembly GCA_023374045.1 of Limonium bicolor. Taxonomy (NCBI): domain Eukaryota; kingdom Viridiplantae; phylum Streptophyta; class Magnoliopsida; order Caryophyllales; family Plumbaginaceae; genus Limonium; species Limonium bicolor. Next base: position 102,397,667 of record CM041776.1, on the reverse strand, counting down.
ATGGATTATCATGTCATCACTATCAGACTCAGACCAACAGAAAGTGTTAGGTTTGCGCACTGCCAAGGAGGTTTGGGAGTTTCTCAAACGGCATATGCTGGATCAGATCAGACTCTGAAAAAAGGCTAAAGGCAAACAGTTCAAGAGGAAGTTTGACAACTTTAAGATCTCACAATTAGAAACAATTTCAGAAACACTTGAAAGATTTGATAAGATACTGTGTGAGTTCAAGACTGTTGGAGTGGTTCTCGACAACAATGTGGTTAATGAAAGGTTTCTTGATAGTCTATGTAAAGATTGGCTAAATTTTACTACACTTTTGGAGTCCACAAAGGATTTATCCAAGTTGTCTTTCGAAGAGCTGGGATCAGAACTCACGGTGTATGAAGGTAAGATGAGAGGTGACATTTTACTCAAACTAAGGATCTGGCTCTAAACGCACGTGATTACTACAATATCAGAAGATGAGGATTGTGACGTAGATGAGGAAATCACAAGATTATGAACTAATACAGAGGCTGAGTAATAGAAAACAAAAGTCAAACCAACAGAGTAAGGCAAAGAAGGGACAAAATACATGTTTTAGGTGTAACAAGCCTGGTCATATTGTCAAGGATTGTCCTCTCCAGCAGAAGGAAAACTCTCAGAAGAAGATTAAGAAACACACAGATATAGCTGCAGCCGCATGGGGACAGGATATCTCAGATACAGACTCAGAACCCGGGGAGTACGCGCAGATGTGTTGACGGCAGTTGCTCACGAAGATGAAGACATCAATACTGAGTATAACATAAAAGAGAAGGAAATCTGGAAGGATACTCTTGGGAAAGAAGAGATATTTATTCAGCTAAACCTCTGCACTTTCTGAGATAAAATTCTTGAAGAATCAGTATGATATTGAGATTAAAGAACTCAGGGCTAAGGTGAAAAGTTTGAGTCAGTCTACGACTGAAAGCAAAAATCGTGTCATTGAGAGTCTAGATAAGCCAAGGATTAACTTTGTAAGTCCTTTGGAAACAAGGATTCTCACTCTTCCTTGTTGGGCACAAGAAGAGATAAATTCTCTTTTGGATAACAACAAATCGCTAAGAAGAGAATGCGAAACACTTTCAGACATGGTATCCAAGGCAAATCGAAAGTTAGAACTTCAGACTCCTACTAATCCAACTTGGTTATACCAGGAAGGCAAATTTGAAGCAAATGATGCAGAATAATAACTCAGACAAATGCGGTTTGGGATATAAGTCCGAGACATTCTCTCAGTCTACGACTGAGAAGTTACAGACTGTAACTGCGAGACATCAGCCAATATTACACTCATGCCGATATTGCCACCAACTAGGACATAAGATTAGATGGTGTCCCAAATTATTGAGAAAACAATTGCGTGAAAAATCATCAAGACAAAACTCATTCGAAATCAAAAGATTGCATACTAAAAAGTGGGTTCCTATCAATCACTTTAAGTCTGAGTCTACAACTGAGATCAAACAAGTTTGGGTACCAAAGTCAAGTCGGCCCTACCAGACTCGTCAAGAAGGCACTTCACCTCCTTTAGAATTATCATCTCCTTCCCAGTGATCTGACCATGATGCATCACTACCCCCAATTCATAAGGTTTATGACTTAATTCCTTTTTGATTTGGCAAAAGGGGGAAAGTGGTCTTGAACGTACTCTACAACTCAGGGGGAATATTCATCAGTTCAAGACTTATAGAGTTTACAACGATTCAGGGGGAACATTCATCAGTTCAAGAAGTTCAAGACTTACAGAGTTTGCCGCATCAAAAAGGGGGAAACTGTTGATGTTATTTTGATCGGCAAACTCGGTTCAATACTGAAGCCCGTTTTAAGACCAGCCTGAAGCGAAGTCTGTCAGTCTTGAACTAACGAACAGAGAAGAAGATAGAATATTTAACAAGATTTTATCTAGTTGTTAAAGATAAAATCTTGAACGATAGATTCTCACCCTGCCTCTGTATCTATATAAGTGGAAGAAAGTCTAGGTCAAAGAGAATATACAAGAACGCAAAGAGAAAAACGAAAATACAAGGTAATTTGTGGGGAACAATAGTAAGGGCGAATATAGAGAGAAACAGAGAGAAAGAGTGAGATTGTAGAGTCAATCCCAGGAGAGTTTTGTTGCTGATTTCGTTGTAAGTAACTTGAGTTCAGAACTCAAGTTACGTGTGAGTTATGTCAAGATAGTGTTCTTGACGTGAGGGCTTGTATTCATTTTGAATACGTGATTATGTAACCATTGCAATACGTGATTATAATAAAGGTTCTACCTTTATGCTATTCTGGTCTTCCCTTCTTTCTCCCCGTTCGTCGTCAGTTCTGAGCTCAGACCATCGACACATTCTGAGTTGCAGACTCAGCATCGACATCTAGGAATTTACACCAGGGTTCTGCCATAATTGTTTGATTTAATCACTTTTCTTTGCTTGTCATTTCCTTCCTTTTCTCATTAGTTTAATTTACAAAACAAGAACAACCTCCATTAATTTCCTGTTTACTAGGATTAGACTTTCTTTTTACAAGTCCCCTAGTTCGATACCTGGTCGCTCAATTCTAATTACTACTATGACTGAGATTTTCTGCAACCGAAGACATTTAATTTTTTATTTTTTGGATTTATTTCTTAGCTTTTGAAAGGTTAAATTATCCTGTTTGCAAATTGGCACCGTTTCCGGGGACTTGACTTTTGTCTAGTCTTTGACTTTGGTTGTCACTTGTATTTTTAATTTAATTTAATTTAATTTCATTTTTTTAATTTCTTTGTTTTTTTATTTAATTATTTTTTTATTTTTGTCTAGTTATGTTTTTGTTTGTGGTCCTTTACTATTTTAGCTAATTCTCTTTTGTCTCCGGCGTTGACTTTGGAGTTTTGTTTCTTTCTTCTTTGTTGTTACAAGTACCTTGTGGATGCGCATAACGCGTTCCTTGGGTCCTCCCAAAACAAATTTTGATCTTGAGATCTAAAGGACTTTCCTTCAAGCTCTCAAAGCGAGAAGGCGGCTAGATTTTGACAAGACTGATAATATTCCTCAAATCAAAAATTGCCACAATAATGCTACAATGGGTACAATCAATAGGCCGCCTGCTACTCCGAAAGGGAGCCCTGTTGTTCTGCCACAGTTGACTACTAAGTTACTTGCTGAGTGGCAAAAGTTAAAACCCTCACATCAATCGATTGCTGTGCACAATCATCCAGTTGAGTGTTTCTCTGGACCAGACCCTGTAGATGCTTTAGACCATGTACACCGGTTCTTGGTTCATCTGGACACTCTGAGTCTTGTTCCTGGTTTGGAGGAGTATACGAGGTTATGCTTATTTTCGAACAGCCTTTCAAGAGAGGCATCTAAGTGGTATCATCGCTTGCCTCGAGGCATTATCACTTCTTGAGATTAGATTACATAGAATTTTTATGAGAAATACTTGCCTATCTCCAGGACTCGCCAGTTGATTGCTGGGTTGATGACTTTCAAGCAGTCGGGATCTGGACAGTTTCTGAAGCTTGGGACCGCTTCAAGGAACTTTAGCGCGAGCGCCCTCACCATGGACATATCACTACGTCTCTAGCGCTTGGTTTCTTCCATGAGCTTAGAGATGAGAACAAAGGAGAGGTGAGATATGCCTTAGGTGGTAATTTTCTTTCTAAGAATGGTGAGGAATTCATGGATTGAAATACCCCAAACCTTAATATATTGTTAAACACTTAAATATGGTGTATTAAGACTAAAAAGAGTCTTAGAAACATTAGTAAACAAATTTAAACAAAAGAAAACACAAAATGTGCTTTAAAGTCAATAAGAGCCAAAATGTGCTCTAAGCTTGGGATAAACTTGGTTAAGACCTAATGAACTTACCAAGACCTCATTTATACACTAATGAACATATTAAATCAATTACCAAAGAAAACCAAGCTTGAAAACAAGTTTAAACACAAAATGTGCTTTAAGGAGTCTTAAAGCACATTTTTGAAAAATTGTCTTGTAAATGAGTTTTGAGTGGCTAGATGTCCATCATTACTCTTAAATATATATGTGTACTATATAATATCACATTTGGGTGTCTATATTAGTGGGAAATCAAAAATTTCACTTCTATGTGCCTTGTTTTATGAATAGTAACTTTTATAAGCTATTTTGTAACATATGTTTGTATAAGTAATTAAATTGACAAAAAAGACTATATTACCCTCCTACTACTATTTGGGGCCGGTTTTTAAGGTTGGTGACACACCACCCTTGTTAGCTTGTTAAGAAAATAAGTAAACTACTTAAGTACCCTTTTTACTTTATAAGTATAAATATCTTCATAAAGCAAGTTCTATCTTATTCTCTCATTTCTTTCCTTGCTCACACGGTTTCCCACCTCTCTTCTTCCTTCTTCTTGCTCTCTCACGGTAATATACTACCTCCATTAGAACTCCACTTTGATCTCTTGTAAAACCTTGCTCACTTGTCCAAATCAAAAACAAACACCACCAATCTCTTCCTCTCATCAAGCTCTTCATTCCTATTTTCAAAAGTCCAAGACAACCATTTCGGTGCCATGGAGTTTCTCCATTGAAGGAGCTTGAGCTTGTATTTTTACATATTGTTACTCTCCTTGACTTCTAGGTAAGGAATCTCAAATAAAAACTTCATTTCCTCCTTGTTTTTGTCATGTCCGAAAATACACATTGAAGGAGCTTTTTATGTGACTTTGTTCTAGCTTCATTCCAACTCTTCATGGACTAGGTGGAGTCCTCTCTTGCTAGATATTCAAACTCTCTTCAAAGAGCAAGGTAAAACAACTACATTAATGTTTTTGAAACAATGTAAAACTAGGGTTTACAATGAGATGGAGCTTATAGCTTGAATACTCATTATAATGTTTGTATATTGTTTAGAACTTGTCAAAGAATCAAGTACTCTATCGGTTTTCTAAAGGAAACAAGAAAGAAGTTATTTTGCAAAAGAGGTAAATCTACTAACCTAATGTTGTTTTAATGCCTTAGGAGGAATGAGCTTATAAATGCTTATTAAAACTACCTAAAGAGCCAATGGTGAATGACTTAGTAAAGTGTTCTCAAGAGCTTAGTAAAAGGCATATGTGTTGTTGAGTGTATTTGCAGGTTAAAGGCAAATATATTGTGGAAATTCAGTGTTTATGATTTGTGCATTTAAGGGCCTAAGAGCCATGTCATTTAAGGGCCTAAGTGCCATGCAATTTAAATTATGCACTATATTGTGTGTAGTGCTTTGTGAGTGAAGTTTGTGTATAATAAGTACTTGATGGATTTTTAGTGTTCTTGGTTGTTTTGGTAAAAACAATGTGTTTTGGTTTAGTAATGTTCTAGGAGAACCTATGTCGAAATTTAGGTAACAAATGTGAAGTTCTAGTGTTAAAATGAGTTTGATAAGTTAAGGAGTATTTAAAATGGTTAAGTGTTGTTCTTGTGTAGGAAACATGCATTAAGGTGATTTAGGATGTAACAAGGACTTAGGCATGAGCTTGAGATTTTAGTATGTACCAAAGTCATTTTGGGACTTAGGTAAAGACTTAGGCAAACTTTGGTAAATTAAGGAGAAGGTATGAACTTGAAAAGGATTTGAAGTAATGATATAAGGAGTTAGTTGTGAGAGATGATGCTTGGGAGATGATGTTAAGATAAGGAGAAAACATTTTGGGATAGTAGTATATCATAGGTGAGAAACACCATTTAGAAACCTAGTGTAAAATGTTGTAAGTGTTAGGAATTTTGGAAGAAATAAGTAAAGGTTTAAGGAATTAGAAAAAGAGTTGTGAGTGTTTAAAGGATGGTTTAAGTTGTGTTTGAAGTGCCCAAATAAGGTTAGGTAGGGGGTACTAGGTTATATGGGGTAAAGTTTGGAGTTGAATGTGAAAAGGAAAATAAGGATTTGGGGCAGACCGGACTTGCGACCGGACTTGCAAGCCCGGTCGGGCCCTGTTACACTACCGGAAATGTTTCTGGAATCGACCGGACTTGGGGACCGGACCTACAAGTCCGGTCGGACTGTGTTTTGTGAGAGGGAAAATGTTTCTGGAATGGACCGGACATGGGACCGGACTTGTCAAGTCCGGTCGGCATGAATTTTGTACGGGTTATAAGTCTCTGGAATCGACCGGACATAGGACCGGACATGTAAGTCCGGTCGGAGTGAATTTTCCAACGGTAAAAAGGTACTGGAATGGACCGGACTTGGGCAAGTCCGGTCGGACCAAAATTTGTAAAAAAAAAAAACAGAAAAGAATGTGACTTATGTAGTTAACCCTAGGGAGTATAATGAAGGTAACCTAGGGTAAGATAGACATTAAAACATGTCATACAATTATGTTAAACACTTAGTAAATTTGGAGGTTAAGTAAGTTAATTAACCGACGTTCTTGAATTATGTATAGGAGTGACCTACGGAGGAAACCAAACGAGGCAAGGACCAAGGTATGGTTTTCTTGCAGTCTGTTGTCTAGCGGTTTACACCGGTTTGTGTGTTGTATGTTTTTCTGTGTGTTTACAACGTTATAAGATTTAAACATGTAATGAGTTTACAGTTGTTCATATTATTGTGATGTGATGTTGTGACTCATTCCCTTGTGTGTGTCTAACATGACTTACCACCTATTGTGTGTTGGTTGTTAAGTTCCACTATGAACTTCTAACAAGTGTTAACTGGGAAGTGAGGAATCCGGTTGTCCGGTCATGCATGTAAGTTAAGAGTAGATATCTGAATCAGATTCGACTCTTATGTTGTTAAGATTGTTCACCTTAATTGGCGTTCGATCTCCCGCTAGCTTCTTCCAAAGCTTACCTATTCTGACTTATGATCGGTTTAGTGGGAACCTGTGTTTGTGTGGTGTGTTCGGGTCACTAAATCCGAACCATCTGTGACTTAAGTTACTCGTTCGTCTAACAGAACGGTAATGAGTGTGTTTAACGAGCTTGACATGAGAGTGAATCACTCTAGGCTCTTATGTTATTTGACCCTTGTGGTTTGTTATCGTGGAGTGAAAATCCACTGTGTATGTGTTGTGCTATGCGCCATTGATGCTAGCCATATGTTATGTTATTATGTATATAAATGAATGCCATGTTATAATGACAAGTAGCTGCGCGTATCCGGTAGCCGATGGGCTGCGCGTTAGCCATACCAGCCAAGGGTTGCTGACCCCCTCGGGGGATCCATATTTCTTATACTGCAGGATGAGGATCGAAGAAGCGGAGTGGCTTTAGATCCTAGGATGTAATCCCTTTTGTATACTTTGGATGTTGGCCCGGGATGCGCCTGTGCTCCTGAGGCGTTATGTATTATTGGGTTGTTGCAGTTACAGTGATGTATACAGTGAAGGATGTATGTAGTACTCGGTATTGTATATAATGTATTTATGGTTTAGTTTTATGCTCGGGAGTCTGATCATCAGACCGGTACAATTGTATTTATTCTGCCTTGTCAACCACGTGGGTGGTTGACGGCGTTGTAGCACCGAAGCGTTAGTTACTGTTTAGTTGTTTTATTCCGCTGCGATTTCATTTAGTATCATGTGCGTATTAGGGGTGTTACAAAAAGTGGTATCAGAGCGAAGTATCGCTCTGATGACTAGAATACCGAGCTTAGGAATATACCGAGTTAGGAAACCTAACTACAGTTACCTAAGTGATCAGTTATGGAAAGGTTAACCACTAACTAAGTGTGGAAATACCTTATTGTCGGGAAGCGTTACAACCGTTGGACCGATAAGTGTGCAAGCATATTGCTAATGAATATTCATGTGAATACAGATGGCAGGTAGACCACGCGGTAGAGGCCGCGGAAGTGGTACTGGTACTGGGGGTGACCAGGGCGAGAACACTACGGCTCAGGTTATGGCTGAGGCTGTAGCAGCCGCTGTGGCCCAGATGGTACCCCAGCTTGTAGCTGCGATCCAGCAGGGGCAGATGCCCGGAGTTCAGCCACCACCGCCACCGCCACGAGAGAGACCAACTGGGTCAAGACATTGGCAGACTTGAGACCCCCTTCATTTCATGGGGAGACCGACCCACGTAAGTTGGAGGCGTACATCTCCGAGTTGGAGACCGCCTACGAGACCTTGGCTGTGCCCGCAGAGGCTAAGGTCCGTCTTGCCGCTTACTATCTGAAGGGTTCGGCACAAAACTGGTGGAAGCTTGTGAGAGAGGACCGGATGGCGGATCCTCAGTTGGTTGGAGGGAGTACACGGCTCTGCTGCGAGCCAAATACTACCCGTGCACGTTCAAGAGGCCAAGCGCCTGGAGCTGGATAGTCTGAGGCAGGGGGACAAGGTGGTCGGTTGATGAGTACACCGCCTTCACCGGCCTTGTCCACCTGTTACCGGACCTGGGATACTCGAACCGGGTGCTGGTAAACCGTTTCTACAACGGTCTCAGCCACCGTCTTCGCTATGGGATGGGGCCAGCTGAGTATACTACCTTGCAGGTAATTTAAGTAAAGAGTGATGTGAATATGTATAGTCTACAAGTGAGTATAATGTGAGTTTGTGAGTATGTATTGCGGGGCATGACTGACCATCCTAAACAGGAGTGCTATCATGCCGCTGCTAAGGTGGAGATCACCGTCCGTCTGAGGGACGAGGAGAATGCGCACAAGCGCAAGGCCACGAGCGAGGGCCAGAGTTCGCAGGGGTACGGGGGAGGAAAGAAGAAGAAGAAACCTTATCCCCAGCCCCAGAAGAGTCAGCACCAGGGTGACAAGGGCCAAGCCCAAACCACCACGCTGAGGAGCCACTGAAGCTCACATATGCTTATGCGGCGAAGCCCCTACGCTCTTACCCACCAAAGGGTAATTGTTTAATCTGTGTAATAAGTTGATGTGTATGTTGATAAGTTGTGAAACAAGTACTGAGTGTGTATTGTGTTAGCAGCTAGCACGGGCTCTGGACCGGAGCGCCACTATTACTGTAAGTGGTGTGCAATGGAGACCACCCCGGCAAGGACTGCAAAGGGAATGAGGTGCAGTGTCGATACTGCGAGAAGTGGGGTCACCGTGACCACGAGTGTTACCGGAACCCCAACAGCAGAGTCAACAAGCCCAAGGGGCAGTGGAAGGGTAAGGCCACAGCAGCTATTGATGGCCCGAAGACGGCTAACCAGCCACCCACTGATCAGAGGCATACTGATTCCCAGAAGGGGAAGGGGTCGGGACCTAGCAAGGCCACCCTGAATGTGGTGGACCGGTCTGAGGCGCCAGGGCCCTCTTCTAGACCAGGTACCGCCTAAACTGTTGAATGTAATAAGTGATTGCATACCGCATTTCATGCTTATGTGTATAGTGAGTTCAAGTGTATTATCATGTGAGTAAGGAGTTAAAGTATAGTGTGAAAAGACACCTAATTAGATAATTCTAAACTGAAAGGAACCTTCAATATATGTTATCCAATCCCACCCACACCAAACCCTGAAGAGACCACCATCAACATCACCGACTTTCCAATGGAGCAATGTCAGGTTATCCAGCCAGGTATGATACTCTTAAGTGGATACCTGACACCGGAAGCACAAGTCCATATCATCAGACGATGCGACGAACTTGGAGCTAAACCTGGAGGTTTCTACACACCCGAATATCCGAACGGATCAAGAATGCAATTGAAGATGATGTGCATGGGTAAGGACTGGAACCCTTACACCAAGTCATATCAAGAAGTGCGAGCTGAAGATGGAGCAATAGTACCAAGTATACCTGAGGAGTTCCGTGCGGTCGTTAATCACGCCGTGGGAATTGCTCAACAAGTTGAAACGGATTCAATTCCAATGTGGAAGCAGATTTGTGTATTGTGAACTTCTACCAGAAAGGTGGACGGTTAGGTTTACACCAAGATAAGGACGAGTCACCCGAATCTCTAAGTAAGGGAGTACCCGTGGTGTCTTGGTCCATTGGTGATACCGCAGTATTTGTGTATGGCGAGCAGAAGCGTGCTGATCTCGCAAGGAAGTTAATGTTAAAGTCAGGAGATGTACTAATCATGGGTGGGCAGTCAAGGATGCTATATCACGGCATCAGAAAGATCAAACTGAATACCGCACCGTCGGCAGTGATCAATGCCACACACATGAAACCCGGACGTTTGAATTTGACCTTCAGACAATTCTAAGCCTTGTATACTTTTGTAATGTGTTAAGCCAGTATATGTTAAGGGAGTTATGTATGTGTTAAGTTATATCAACCATGTAAACCAACAATGTTGTAAAGAGGAAGTGTTAATGAATAAAGTGGAGTTATTGAAGTATATCAACCGTGTTGTTACCCAGTACTTATTAGTTTGCCAATGAATTAGGCTGTGCACTCGGAACGGGAGGTACATTGAGTGTCTGCAATGAGGCAAGAGAAGACGGCAAGAGCGCTCAGGGGGGTTGGTGTTGGTGGGGGGGGGGCGGGGGGGGGGGGGGGGTGGGGTGGGGGGGGGGAGCGCACAATCCTCACCGGTACCTTTCCAGTGAATGGCGTGGATGCATCGATCTTGTTCGACTCTGGAGCCTCACACACATTTGTTTCGCTATCTTTTGCGAAGAGGCTGGGGTTAGATGGAGAGGAGATGCCAGACTTCTTGGTCACTCTCCCATCGAAAGAGCGGATCAGGTGTACCCGCTACCACCGAGATGTCATTGTACGAATCAGAGGTGAAGAGTTCCCGATCGACCTGATAGAGTTCGACGGACTTGGATTTGATGTGATTGTCGGGATGAACTGGTTGGAGCGGTACAAGGGCAGAATCCTGTGTGCCGAGCATCGACTGCTTCTTCGGAGTCCATCTGGGGTTACCATATCATACCGCCAGAGGCCCAGGGAGCCTTCGACTCAGATCATCACCGCCATGGCCATGTATCGTGAGTTACGACGAGGGAGTGATGTATACCTCTGCTATGTCCAGGACATAGAGAGAGACCCTGAGTTTAGCCCAGATGTGCCGGTAGTGTCGGAGTTTCCTGATGTATTTCCTAAGGAACTGCCGGGCATGCCGCCAGCACGAGAGGTTGAGTTTGAGATCGACTTAGTTCCGGGCACTGGACCCATTGCGAAAGCACCTTATCGTATGGCTCCAGCAGAGATGACAGAGCTCAAGGAGCAGCTGAGAGACCTACTCGACAAGGGCTTTATCCGCCCTAGTGTTTCACCATGGGGAGCGCCGGTCTCTTCGTGAAGAAGAAGGACGGTAGCCTCCGCCTGTGTATTGATTATCGGGAGCTGAATGCTGTTACGGTGAAAAACCGTTACCCTTTACCACGCATCGACGATCTATTTGATCAGCTGAGGGGTGCATCAGTATTCTCCAAGATAGACTTACGTTCCGGATACCATCAGATTGCCATCCGTGACAGTGATATCGAGAAGACAGCTTTCAGAACGAGGTATGGGCATTATGAGTTCACAGTTATGCCATTTGGCTTATCGAATGCACCAGCAAAGTTCATGGACTTAATGAACCGTTTGTTCCAAGATCAGTTGGACAAGTCAGTGGTAGTCTTCATCGATGACATTCTTGTGTATTCTAAATCTAGAGGTGAGCACGAAAGCCACCTGAGAGATGTGTTACAAACTCTGAGGAGAAACCAGTTGTATGCAAAGTTTTCGAAATGTGAATTTTGGTTGAACCAAGTATCTTTCCTTGGACATGTGATTTCTGAGGCCGGGATCGCTGTTGATCCGGCAAAGATAGATGCAGTGCGCACCTGGCCTAGGCCGAAGACAGTCACTGATATCAGGAGCTTCCTCGGTCTGGCAGGTTATTATAGGAGGTTTGTGAAGGACTTCTCCAGTATCTCGAAGCCGATGACTTCCTTAATGAAGAAGGATGCACCGTTCGAGTGGACAGTCGACTGTGAGAGTTCTTTCATGCGTCTCAAGGATGCTCTGACATCTGCACCAGTCCTGACTATACCAGACGGTCCAGATGGTTTTGAGGTCTACTGCGACGCATCAGACAGAGGTATGGGTTGTGTATTGATGCAGCACGGGAAGGTCGTAGCATACGCCTCCCGTCAGCTGAAGAAGCATGAGGAGAACTACCCTACCCATGACTTAGAATTGGGTGCCATTGTCTTCGCATTGAAGATATGGCGACATTATTTGTATGGGGTAAGTGTGACAATCTATTCTGATCATAAAAGCTTAAAGTACTTGTTCACTCAGAAAGAGTTGAACATGAGGCAAAGAAGGTGGGTTGAGTTTCTGAATGACTACGATATTAACCTGCAATACAAAGAGGGTAAGGCAAATGTGGTAGCTGACGCACTGAGTCGCCGAGCACACTCTCTCCATTCGCTAGTCTCTCATATGGCTGGTTGAAGAGGTGCGGAGTGCTCAGATGACGGATCAGTACATGCTGGAGATCCGGCAGAAGCTTATTGATGGCACATTCGAGGGTCAGAAGTACGACTTCAGACTCCACGATGATGACCTGATTAGGCTGAATGGCCGATTGTGTATACCCAGGAGTAGCGCTGAGTTGAAGGAGCGCATATTGAGTGAATCCCATTGTTCTACTACTTCGATTCACCCCGGAGCTTCAAAGATGTATAAGAGTATGAAAAGGTATTTTTGGTGGACTGGAATGAAGAAAGATGTTAGTGATTATGTGTTGAGGTGTCTCACTTGCCAGAAGGTTAAGTTTGAGCACCGACGGCCTGGTGGTATGGTACAGCCAATGCCAGTGCCTGAGTGGAAGTTCCATGATATCTCCATGGACTTTGTAGTAGGGCTTCCGCCTACAAGGGGAGGTCTGAATATGATATGGGTGATAGTTGACCGACTGACCAAGGTGGCCCGATTCATTCCGATGAAGGACACTTGGAAAGTGGCAAGATTGGCAGAACTGTTTGATAAAGAGATTGTAAGACATCATGGTGTACCGAAAACGATTGTATCTGACAGAGATACCAGATTCCTATCCAGATATTGGAAGTCCACACGAGAGGCATTGGGTACTGAATTAAAATTGAGTACAGCGTTTCATCCACAGACCGATGGTCAGAGTGAGCGCACTATTCAGACACTTGAGGATATGCTACGTGCTTGTGCACTTGACTTTCAGACCAGCTGGATTGATAAGTTACATCTGATCGAGTTTAGTTACAACAACAGTTATCATGCTTCGATCAAGATGTCTCCCTTCCAGGCTTGTACGGTAGACCATGCCGCACGCCATTATGCTGGGATGAGTCGAGTGAGACGGTCATTATAGGACCAGAGTATCTTGAACAAGTCCAGGCAGAAGTTCGCCAGATCCGGGCTAACATGAAGGCAGCTCAGGATAGACAGAAGTCGTACGCAGATGTGCGCAGACGTGACCTGGAGTTCGCCGTGGGCGATCAGGTATTTTTGAGAGTATCCCCCATGAAGGGAGTATTTCGTTTTGGCCAGAAGGGCAAGTTGAGCCCAAAGTATGTGGGGCCTTATGTTGTGACGGAGCGGATCGGCCCGGTAGCCTATAGACTAGACCTACCCGCCGAACTGGGCAAGGTACATGATGTATTTCATGTGTCCCAGTTGAAGAAGTATATGTCTCATCCGTCTCATGTGCTTCAGCCTGAAAGGCTAACCTTAGAGCCGACCATGCGATCAGTGGAGACTCCGGTACGGATTCTGGATGCTAAGACTCGAGACACTCGCCATAAGTCCGTGAGACTGGTGAAAGTTCTCTGGTCTAACCAGGACGTTGAGGAGGCCACTTGGGAGCTGGAAGACAAGATGAAGGCGAAGTACCCGTCATTGTTTACTTCTTAGTCCTTATGTGTATAGGGTACGGGGCGTACCCCTTTTTAAGGGGGGTAGAGCCGTTTCGGTTATGTGTGTACGACGTGTATTTGAATACATCGTCTATGTTATGTTGTTATGTTACAGACCGTTGTGTCTGAATGATGTGGATAACGTTGTATGGACCTTGTGTCCAATGTTATGTTATGTTGTATGGACCTGGTGTCCAATGTTATGTAAGTGTGTTGTTAATGATGTATGGAAGTATTGTTTATAAGTGTTCCCGTGTTCTAATATTTAGGATATGTGGAAGTATGAACTTTGAGGGCAAAGTTCTTTTAAGGGGGGTAGATTGAAATACCCCAAACCTTAATATATTGTATAAACACTTAAATATGGTGTATTAAGACTAAAAAGAGTCTTAGAAACATTAGTAAACAAATTTAAACAAAAGAAAACACAAAATGTGCTTTAAAGTCAATAAGAGCCAAAATGTGCTCTAAGCTTGGGATAAACTTGGTTAAGATCTAATGAACTTACCAAGACCTCATTTATACACTAATGAACATGTTAAATCAATTACCAAAGAAAACCAAGCTTGAAAACAAGTTTAAACACAAAATGTGCTTTAAGGAGTCTTAAAGCACATTTTTGAAAAATTGTCTTGTAAATGGGTTTTGAGTGGCTAGATGTCCATCATTACTCTTAAATATATATGTGTACTATATAATATCACATTTGGGTGTCTATATTAGTGGGAAATCAAAAATTTCACTTCTATGTGCCTTGTTTTATGAATAGTAACTTTTATAAGCTATTTTGTAACATATGTTTGTATAAGTAATTAAATTGACAAACAAAGACTATATTACCCTCCTACTACTATTTGGGGCCGGTTTTTAAGGTTGGTGACACACCACCCTTGTTAGCTTGTTAAGAAAATAAGTAAACTACTTAAGTACCCTTTTTACTTTATAAGTATAAATATCTTCATAAAGCAAGTTCTATCTTATTCTCTCATTTCTTTCCTTGCTCACACGGTTTCCCACCTCTCTTCTTCCTTCTTCTTGCTGCTCTCTCACGGTAATACTACTACCTCCATTAGAACTTCCACTTTGATCTCTTGTAAAACCTTGCTCACTTGTCCAAATCGAAAACAAACACCACCAATCTCTTCCTCTCATCAAGCTCTTCATTCCTATCTTTTCAAAAGTCCAAGACAACCATTTCGGTGCCATGGAGTTTCTCCATTGAAGGAGCTTGAGCTTGTATTTTTACATATTGTTACTCTCCTTGACTTCTAGGTAAGGAATCTCAAATAAAAACTTCATTTCCTCCTTGTTTTTGTCATGTCCGAAAATACACATTGAAGGAGCTTTTTATGTGACTTTGTTCTAGCTTCATTCCAACTCTTCATGGACTAGGTGGAGTCCTCTCTTGCTAGGTATTCAAACTCTCTTCAAAGAGCAAGGTAAAACAACTACATTAATGTTTTTAAAACAATGTAAAACTAGGGTTTACAATGAGATGGAGCTTATAGCTTGAATACTCATTATAATGTTTGTATATTGTTTAGAACTTGTCAAAGAATCAAGTACTCTATCGGTTTTCTAAAGGAAACAAGAAAGAAGTTATTTTGCAAAAGAGGTAAATCTACTAACCTAATGTTGTTTTAATGCCTTAGGAGAAATGAGCTTATAAATGCTTATTAAAACTACCTAAAGAGCCAATGGTGAATGACTTAGTAAAGTGTTCTCAAGAGCTTAGTAAAAGGCATATGTGTTGTTGAGTGTATTTGCAGGTTAAAGGCAAATATATTGTGGAAATTCAGTGTTTATGATTTGTGCATCTTAAGGGCCTAAGAGCCATGTCATTTAAGGGCCTAAGTGCCATGCAATTTAAGTTATGCACTATATTGTGATGAAGTGCTTTGTGAGTGAAGTTTGTGTATAATAAGTACTTGGTGGATTTTTAGTGTTCTTGGTTGTTTATTGGTAAAAACAATGTGTTTTGGTTTAGTAATGTTCTAGGAGAACCTATGTCGAAATTTAGGTAACAAATGTGAAGTTCTAGGTGTCAAAATGAGTTTGATAAGTTAAGGAGTATTTAAAATGGTTAAGTGTTGTTCTTGTGTAGGAAACATGCATTAAGGTGATTTAGGATGTAACAAGGACTTAGGCATGAGCTTGAGATTGTAGTAAGTACCAAAGGCATTTTGGGACTTAGGTAAAGACTTAGACAAACTTTGGTAAATTTAGGAGAAGGTATGAACTTGAATAAGGATTTGAAGTAATGATATAAGGAGTTAGTTGTGAGAGATGATGCTTGGGAGATGATGTTAAGATAAGGAGAAAACATTTTGGGATAGTAGTAATCATAGGTGAGAAACACCATTTAGAAACCTAGTGTAAAATGTTGTAAGTGTTAGGAATTTTGGGAAGAAATAAGTAAAGGTTTAAGGAATTAGAAAAAGAGTTTGTGAGTGTTTAAAGGATGGTTTAAGTTGTGTTTGAAGTGCCCAAATAAGGTTAGGGGGTACTAGGTTATATGGGGTAAAATTTGGAGTTGAATGTGGAAAGGAAAATAAGGATTTGGGGAAGACCGGACTTGCGACCGGACTTGCAAGCCCGGTCGGGCCCTGTTACACTACCGGAAAATGTTTCTGGAATCGACCGGACTTGAGGGACCGGACCTGCAAGTCCGGTCGGACTGTGTTTTGTGAGGGAAAAATGTTTCTGGAATGGACCGGACATGGGACCGGACTTGTCAAGTCCGGTCGGCATGAATTTTGTACGGGTTATGAGTCTCTGGAATCGACCGGACATAGGACCGGACATGTAAGTCCGGTCGGAGTGAATTTTCCAACGGTAAAAAGGTTACTGGAATGGACCGGACTTGGACAAGTCCGGTCGGCAAGTCCGGTCGGACCTAAACTTGTAAAAAAAAAAAACAGAAAAGAATGTGACTTATGTAGTTAACCCTAGGGTGTATAATGAAGGTAACCTAGGGTAAGATAGACATTAAAACGTGTCATACAATTATGTTAAACACTTAGTAAATTTGGAGGTTAAGTAAGTTAATTAACCGACGTTCTTGAATTATGTATAGGAGTGACCTACGGAGGAAACCAAACGAGGCAAGGACCAAGGTATGGTTTTCTTGCAGTCTGTTGTCTAGCGGTTTACACCGGTTTGTGTGTTGTGTGTTTTTCTGTGTGTTTACAACGTTATAAGATTTAAACATGTAATGAGTTTACAGTTGTTTATATTATTGTGATGTGATGTTGTGACTCATTTCCCTTGTGTGTGTCTAACATGACTTACCACCTATTGTGTGTTGGTTGTTAAGTTCCACTATGAACTTCTAACAAGTGTTAACTGGGAAGTGAGGAATCCGGTTGTCCGGTCATGCATGTAAGTTAAGAGTAGATATCTGAATCAGATTCGACTCTTATGTTGTTAAGATTGTTCACCTTAAATTGGCGTTCGATCTCCCGTTAGCTTCTTCCAAAGCTTACCTATTCTGACTTATGATCGGTTTAGTGGGAACCTGTGTTTGTGTGGTGTGTTCGGGTCACTAAATCCGAACCATCTGTGACTTAAGTTACTCGTTCGTCTAACAGAACGGTAATGAGTGTGTTTAACGAGCTTGACATGAGAGTGAATCACTCTCTAGGCTCTTATGTTATTTGACCCTTGTGGTTTGTTATCGTGGAGTGAAAATCCACTGTGTACGTGTTGTTGTGCTATGCGCCATTGATGCTAAGCCATATGTTATGTTATGTATATACATGAATGCCATGTTATAATGACAAGTAGCTGCGCGTATCCCGGTAGCCGATGGGCTGCGCGTTAGCCATACCAGCCAAGGGTTGCTGACCCCCTCGGGGGATCCATATTTCTTATACTGCAGGATGAGGATCGAAGAAGCGGAGTGGCTTTAGATCCTAGGATGTAATCCCTTTTGTATACTTTTGGATGTTGGCCCGGGATGCGCCTGTGCTCCTGTGGCGTTATGTATTATTGGGTTGTTGCAGTTACAGAGATGTTATACAGTGAAGGATGTATGTAGTACTCGGTATTGTATATAATGTATTTATGGTTTAGTTTTGCTCGGGAGTCTGATCATCAGACCGGTACAATTGTATTTATTCTGCCTTGTCAACCACGTGGGTGGTTGACGGCGTTGTAGCACCGAAGCGTTAGTTACTGTTTAGTTGTTTTATTCCGCTGCGATTTCATTTAGTATCATGTGCGTATTAGGGGTGTTACATGGATGCTATAGAATCATACTGTAAGGAGATTAGAAAGTGGAGCTCTAGTGGTGGTAGAGTGGTAGAGTGTATTCTGTGGGTTGTAGTTCGTCTAGAGCTGTAGACCCTATCCTAGAGCAGATGGTTGCTAAGCAGACTCAGACTGAGACTAACATGAGCCATATGTTAAAGATGTTGGAGTAGCTCACGATGGGTAAAACTCCTGCTCATTCTGTGAAGCAGGTGTCCTCTAGCTCTAGTGATTTATGTTGTTGTCAGTGTGGTGGACTGCATGAATTTGAATCATGCCTAGAAATAGCTGAGATGCATAAAAATGATGTGGGCCAATCTTTCAACAGATAGTCTTGGGTTCAGAATCAACATCTGAACTTGTGGTATGACAACCCCAATAATTCCTTGAACTCATATCAAATGAGGCCTCAACAGCCTACTCAAGGAGTGCCTCCTAGTGTTTCTCGATCTTCCTACAATCAAAATTAGCAATCTTAGTTTCAACAATCAGGCCTTTCTTCTTCAAATACTTCCAATCTTGCAGATTTATTGGCTATATTGGAAGCCAAGCAGCAGAGTTAGTATGAGCAGCAGGTGATCACCAATCAGACTCTGACTACAGGTCAGGAGAAGCTTTAGCAGGACATGATACAACTAACTCAGTTGTTATTGAACCAATGTACTCCTGATTCATTGCCTTCTCAACTGGATCCCAATTCAAAGGAGCATATGATGGCAGTGATTGTCCTTGATGGTAGTGAAGTAGAGGTTTGTCAAGGAATTAGTCTTCGAAGTGGGAAGTAGCTAATGAATAGAGATGAAGTGGTTAGAGACCAAACTATCAAAGAGACCAGTCTTCTTTCTTCTAGCACTGGTGCACCGTCAGGGCCTCTAGCCCCTCCCGAGGTAGTTGCTGAGGAGACCCAGGCTTCTCCCTCTTCCCCTTCTCATACTTTGATTGCTAAAAATTCCAAAGGTAAAGTTATTCCTAAGGAACTTCCTTTTCCTAATAGATTGAAAGAAAAAGAACTTGATGATCAATTTAGGAAGTTTTTTAATGTGTTTTCTAAGCTTACTATCAATATTCCTTTGATTGACGCCATTAAACAAATGCCTAACTATGCTCGCTTTGTGAAGGATTTAATCTCTAACAAGCAAAAGTTTAAGAAGAGTGAGATTGTTCAGCTGACAGAGACATGCTCTACAACCATCCAACAGAAGCTTCCTCCTAAGTGTGAAGATCCGGGGCAACCCATTATCCCTTGCACCATAGGAGATATGGACTGTGGTTTTGGACTTTGTGATCTTGGAGCTAGTATAAACCTGATGGCTTACTCGATGTTCAAGAAGCGTTATGCTGGTGAGCTTGTTCCTATTCACTTCAATTTACAATTAGCTGATCAGTCCTCAATCAAACCTCGTGGTATGGTTGAGATCGTGATTGTAGGTGTTGGTAACTTCTTTTGCACTACTGATTTTGTCATTCTTGATATGGATGAGGATGTAGAAGTACCATTGATTTTAGGTAGGCCTTTTCTTCGTACAGTGAAAACTGTCATTGATGTTGACAAAGGAAAGATCACTCTTAAGTTTAATTATGAGGAACTCGGCTTTGATATTACTAAGAAGATGAAAACTTCTTCTTTTCATGTTGTGTTCTCAGTTGATGTTATTGATGATTACTTTGACGTTGATAATGATTGTGTTGCTTACTAATCCTCTCTCTTGCTTGAGAATCATGATGTTTTAGAGCAGGTTCTACGTTACTCGATTGAGGATGACAAGGAGAGCACTGAGGTAGCTACTATTGTTCATCAGCTCAACCAGGGCCGATTCTACTCTTTCCCTTATGCTCCTCCTATGGAGCCACTGGACAGGCCTACTCAGTGGCTCATTCCTTTTAGTAGAGAAGCCCCCTACTCTTGAACTCATGTCTCTCCCTTCAAATCTTTAGTATGCTTTCTTAGAAGAGGGTAGCACCCTGCCTATTATTATTTCTTCATCTTTGTCTGTTTCGCAAGAAAGCATACTTTTGGAGGTATTAAGAAGGCACAAGGGAGCTTTGGGGGTGGTCAGTGGCAAACATAAAAGGGATCAATCCGGGTTTCTAAACGCACAAAATCTACATGGAAGACAGTGTCAAGCTAGTGAGGCATCCCTAGAGGAGATTGAATCCATTTTGAAAGAAGTAGTGAAAGCTAAATTTCAGAAGCTTCTTGATGCAGGTATCATTTATCCTATCTCTGACAGCTGTTGGGTTTCACTTATGCAAGCTGTTCCCAAGAAAGGGGAAATAGTTGTTGTGCCCAATGAGAAAGGAGAGTTGGTGCCACAGAGGCAGACCACGGGATGGAGGATGTGCATAAACTATAGGCTTTTGAATGATGCCACAAGGAAGGATCATTTCCTGCTACCGTTTATTGATCAGATGTTAGAGCGGTTAGTTGGGCAAGCGTTCTACTGCTTCCTTGATGGGTATAGTGGTTATTTTCAAATTCTCATTGTGCCAGAGGATCAGGAGAAGACCACCTTCACCTTTCCTTATGGTACATTTGCCTATAGGAGGATGCCCTTTGGTCTTTGTAATGCTCCTACCACATTTGCCTATAGGAGGATGCCCTTTGGTCTTTGTATGTGATGAATAAAGGATATTAAAAGTATAGATTGAATTGTAGGTTGATGGTTGAGCCTTGGAATGATTTAGGAATGCAAATTTAAGTTTAAGTGATTTAAAGAGTTAAATGAACTCTAAGAATGTTTTGGGGCTATTTCATAAATTCTTCAACATTTAGGGTCATGGCTGATTATGAGCTCAAATATAGGTGGGGTCAAAGTGTTGACCATGTTTGAGGAGGAAATGATGAGTAACTGCGAGTTAAAGGAAGTTTAGGAGCTAATTGTAAGTTGTAAAATTTATGTGGCCCAAGTGTAATTTTATAAATTCTGGGTATATATGGTTGAATAAGGCCGAAAGTGGTGTGAGTCAATTGTTGACCAAGTTATGTGGAGAAATAATGAGAATAGCAATTTAAATGAAGTTTGGAAGTTAAATGTAAGTTTCATAAAACTTATTATGGGTTGAAATATAATTTATGAAAGTTATGGGGCGGAAATGAAATTAAAACAGCTTAGGGGTCAGTTCGGTTATTCTGAAAAGTTTGAGTTGATTTTGGAGTTAAATTGATAAGTATTGTATAATATAAAGTTTAAGGACGTGATTGTAAAGTTGTGAAAGTAAGTGTGGTCAACTTATAAATACACAAAAGTTTATGGTGAGTGAAAATAATTCTAGACAGTTAGTGGTCTGTTAGAGAATATGTTATTTTGGTATGAAACTTTGGGTTATAACATGATAAGAGAGGAAATGTTATAATATAAGGTATTTGGAGTAAGATTGTAATGTCATAAAGGAAAATGTGGCAAGAATGTAAATTATGGAAACCTTAAGGTGCTATGCGAGATTGTTCAGAATTGGGAGTGAAATTATAATATGATGGCAGAATGTCATTGTGTGACAACACATATTAAGTTAAATACTAGCTAAGGAAAGTTAGTACAAAGTTTAAAGAACTTTGAAATAACCTTGAATTATAAGGAATACTTGGAGTATTACAATTGCTTAATTAAGTTGTAAATGAGTGTATATTGGGAGAGAAGTCTAATATATTAAGATGAGAGCTTAATATAAGTTAGAATCATATTATGAAACATTAGACATAAAAGTCTAAGTTAATATGTGATGAGTTGGACTAAAGAAAGAATTATATAATTCAAAGGAATTAAATGGTGAATTATACAGTGCAGACTTGCATACTTTAGTCAAGTCAACTACATTGACTTAGTCAACTCAATTGACCAAAAAGGTCAACATTGACAAACTCATAAGAAAGATGAGACGTATAAATGAATTAAACATTACAAGGTCAAATGTACAACTAGCATGTAGTAACAAAACTATATGTTCATATATATCAATATATATATATATATATTTATACACACACACACTTGTATATATATGATTAAACCTGTGAATTAATGAGATATGTTACAAGGATTTGATCCTAAGTTATAAGACATACAACAATGTCATTAATACAAGAATTAAAACATTGAGATGACTAATCACGAACTCACTCGAAAACCCGAGTAAAGATGATTAGATAATCACGGGGTAATTACCGGGGTGATTAGTGACTAATCGGGATACCAAATTAGTCCGTATTACACGGAGCTAATATGTAGCCTCGTGTTCTAGAGTCGAATGCATTAGAGTATTAACATGTCAATTTCTCGTCGCATTCATACATCATCTCACTTGTGATCACATCCCGATACCCCCCAAACACCGTGGTGAGAATTTTTGGCGCCCTGTCAACCTTGATCCAATTCTGCAAGCCATCTATTGCTGAATTTAATCAAGAGGAGTCATCTATAGACACCAAAAGTTATCACCCCATGAAGTAAAATTCAGAAAAATAAACAAAATAAGGGGGTCGTCGCCTTTCTTTGTCAAGACGTATTAACATACGCGCTAAAATAAAGCCATCATTTTATGACAAAAATTATAAACCAACTTTTCAAGCATTTAAAAAAAACCTCCCACTTCTTCAAAAATGAATTCTGAGCTACAATCCAGTTTCAAACTCGTCGCTTTTTGTTTATTTACTTATTTTACTATAATATTTTTATTTTAGTCTATCTTGATCTACTTATTTGTTTATATAGTCATTCCTCTATCATTCTATTCATTTATTGTTATATTTACTTCATTTTATTCATTAATATTTGCTTTTATTTTTATCGTTATTATTTCAATGTTATTCCTATCATTTTATGTGTCTCTAACTATTATTATTTGTATTAGTATATTTCGTTTTTTCACTAGTTCAATTAAACTTTCTCTCATTTTATTTTGTTATTTGTTCATCCTATCTCATTTAGTGTTACTCGTACATATCTAATTTAGTCTTCATTTATATTACATTCACTCGTATTTTTATCTCTATTATATTACTACTATTGCACTATTTCATGTACATATTATTATTATTATTATTATTATTATTATTATTATTATTATTATTATTATTATTATTATTACTACTACTACTTCATGATTGGTATTATTATTGTTTTGTTAATTCTGTTTTATTTGCTATTGCTTGCATGTATTTAATTCACCTTTACTACATTTGTTTATATTTTTACCATCATGCTAGTACTACTTTATCTTTTCATGTACTTACATTCTTTTATTCATTTATTTAATACTTTATGATGTTTTCGTTTCCTATCAACGTTTCATTATTTCATGGAAGAAAGCAATTCATTCTTGTTAGATAAAACCATTTCATCTTACTATATATTTACACTTAAAATGCCAGCTTTGTTTCATTCTTCTGGAATTTAACTTTTGCATTATTTCAACATTCATCTATTGAATTATGTCGATAGCATAACTGGTTAGTGTGCTGGTGTAAGATACAACTAGTCCCGGGTTTAAAATCGGGAAGGTGCTGAGGAGTTTAATTTTTCATTTAGCTCATATTAGCAGTCAATTATTATTCTTCGGATTTATATGTTGAACTTTGTCGGAAAATTTCCTGGGGACGGTTAATTGGCCCCGTCAATACCCAAAAACGGTCCAATTCGTCAACAATACCCGAAAACGGGTTTTTTTACTTGTACTGAAGCCGATAATTCAATTATCGGCATCTGGAAGCCGATAATTGAATTATAGGCTTTAGTACAAGTCAAAAAGCGACCGTTGCGGATTTGTACTGAGGCTTCCAGATGTCGATAATTGAATTATCGGCTTCAGTACAAGTCTCCTTATAAAACAACGAATCGCGTTGACCGATTGATTCACAAGCTTCATTTTTTTTCAGTCTCCTCCAAATTCTTCCAAATCCTCTCCTCTCATTTGCACACTCCTCTAAAATCCTCTGTTTTCATAGAATCTACAATATGGGAGACCAATATCAGATGGGTGAACAAGGTCGACTGAAGTCGCAGCCATTCAGTTTGCAGACGACTCACATAGCTGTTGCGTACGCCTCTGACGATCCGGTTAGTATTTACTAATTAATTTATATTGCATTATTAATGTATATATGTTATAATAGGTTAACAATTAACATTAGTAGTGTATTTAGTTATTTGATGTAGTTAAATAAAATGTTATAGATATTCTACCATAATGATTAATTGTAGAATAAATAGTTAAATAAAATCATAGTTTTTTTTATATAATGAGTATAAGTAATTTTTTTTCGAAGATGGATAAGCAGTATTAAAAATAACTCCAAATTACAACCTAATTATCAAACTAAAACCTGCAACATGCTGTAGGAAACCAACCGAAAACTATTTACTCAAGAGATCAAGAATGTCAAAACTTTTGCAAATCCTATAGTTCTTCCTATTAAATTGAAACTTAAATCTCCCCATCTCATTTTGAGTTCCCATTTGATCAATATAACACATTGTCTCCAATCAGGACTTTTCTCATTGAAAATAATATAAGTAATTTTTTTTATTCTCTCAGATTAGTTAATTATAGGTTGTTTATATTATCTATCTGCGTAACAGTAGTTTAGTTTAATTGTTAATCCAATGTAATTGTTTAGTTTATGCACCGTATGACTTAATTGTAGATAATGTACCATAGTAATTTATTTAATTTATATTCTAGTTAATTATATATGATTTAGTTAAATACCACATACTATATGTAGTTGCTTAGTTTAATTATTTATTTGAAATAGTTTAAGTAAATGATTGTTTTATAAATTGTATAATAAATTGCTAATTTAATTTGTAGATGATTCTATTGTAGTTAATCTATTATTATTAGAACTATTTTCATGTGTTTGATATTTCTTAGTGGTTGGATGATTGATTTATTACAATTAGTATTAGTAATCTATTAAATTGTAATTCGTATGGGATGTAGAGATATGTACAGTACCGAAACAAAACATTGAAAACCAGATCCTACTGGAAGGGTGCTACAGCCCCACATGATGTTATATTGTCGTATGTTACTAGAGCTGGTTTTTATGGGCCAGTAAATATAAGATTGAATAACTGCACGGGCATCATTAGTGCTATGATTGATAGATGGCGTCCTGAGACGCACACATTTTTGATGCCATTTGGGGAGGTTAGCATAACCTTGGAGGATGTGAATGTGTTGTTTGGTTTGGCTATTGAGAGCTACCTATCTGTTTCCCCACCAGTAATGTGGATGTGAATGTTGTATGTCTGCGGCTTCTTGGTGATGTCCCCCCTTCTCACAAGGGGAATCAGATACCCATTGCTTGGCTGGCTGAGAGATTTGTGGAGACGGACGCTGATTTTGGTCAGCGTGATGATATTATTCATCAGCAGCACACTAGAGCATACATTCTAAGACTTATTGGAGGGTTTCTGTTCCCCAACTCTGTTGGGGATAAAGTTGACATCAGTTATTTAAGTCTACTAGAGGATTTTGACTACAGTGGTAGACTGAGCTGGGGGTCCACGCTTCTTGCACATTTCTACAGGTAGATGTACAACGCCACCAAGTTTGACACAAAGTATTTGAATGGCTGTAGTAAGCTGCTCACCGTTTGGGCATATGAGTGTATTCCTGCACTTAGGCCACGACTCAACGCTGATAGAATAAATCTTTCACCTCACTTTTCCCTTGCCCAGAGGTAACAAACTACGTATCATATGATTGTTAATATAAAATTTAGTTGAACTATGGTAGAATCCTAATTCTATGTCATGTTACAGATACACTGGTAAGGAGAATATCATTAGTGCTGCTATGGCTCGACAAACTCTAGAGTCATTTAGGATTCCACCGAGCGAGGGAGAGGTAATATACAACTAAACATTATTACACTACAAATTTATTTGTCATAAGTTGTTTGCATGATTTTAATATTCATTTCAATGTTTTATAGTGGATCTGGCAGCCATACGGTGACAGATCACCACACCCAGAGCAGTTTGCTGTAGTGGTATTTTTAATCCACTACAATGTTATTGAGAGTCACCAACCAGACAGGGTACTTCGCCGGTTTGGGATTGATCAGCCCATTCCTGCTCCCCCACTTGACTGTGACATGCTTCATGTAGTCACCAGGACAGGCAGAGCAGATGCCGCATGGTGGGATATATTTCGAGACCACATTCAGATGTGGAACAACAGACATCAGTTCCTAGTGGTTACCCCACAAATGCCAAGAAGCGTCCCACTAGACATGAGGAGCGCTTATATGGTTTGGTACCTCCAGCATACCGTGGCTTGGTACACAGAGGAGAGTAGGAGGAATGCCATCGTGGGAAGCATTTATTTATATTGTTTCTCTGCTCTTCCGTTAGTTTGATAATTCAATTGTTTTTTTAACATTGTCTAATCCATTGTTCTATTTGGTTGATCAGACGTCCGCAGTGGAGCAACTTCAGAGGATTCCTACTAATCCTAGTGTTAGAGAATACGTCACCAGACTTTTGCAGACTATCGAGGTTGATCACTATCATCGATATGGGCACTTCTCCCAAGACTTCTCACAGCAGGCACCAGATAGGGTGGAGTTGCAGTATCCTGCATATGTAATCAATGACAACCCTACCCCAGAGCTGCTAGAAACCGGCCGTACAGTCAGAGACGAAGAGGGCCGTGTGACTACGTACCAGCTCCACCACCACCTTATCATCCTTTATCACAGACGCAGCTTGTCATAGTTCCTGCCACCTTAACTGACCAAGAAGGATATCGGCCAACATTTAGACCACAACCACCTGCTCCAGCTCCTATGGTCCAGCACACGATGATTGGTCAGGTACCACCGGACTTTGGATCGTAGTCCGATGTCGGTTCGGTTCCTCAAACGCAACTGCTGATAGAACTTCTTCCCCTCTAACAAATCAGGAGTTGCTCAGTATTTGCGAGCAAATTATCTATGATGATGGTGAATTAGTTGGGGGGTTGAACTGGAGCTTGTTAGCTGGTACTCAAGCGCAACTGACTCAGACGGTTACTGCTCCGTCACTTGATACATCAGCTTCCTTGCAGATTGCTCCTTCATCTACACCACATCATGCTCCCCCTCCGCCATCTTTATCAGTTCATCCTAGTACACCAGCTGAGATGCCACAAAATGATGAAGTGAGGAGGATCTGGTTGAGGGGCACGACATCTAGGAATAGAAACCCGAGAATCTTTAACCCAGATTTCACTAGTCCTTAGCTGATGAACAATTTTTTATGTACTTTTAGTTTGTTTTACTGCAATGTCTTTGCATTTTTGAACTATTATTCTAAGTTTACTACTTAGTTTGTTATACAATTGAATTATATGCTATCTTTGGTACTTTGTGCTATTTTTTGAAGCACTTGTTGAA
Source organism: Limonium bicolor (assembly GCA_023374045.1). NCBI lineage: Eukaryota > Viridiplantae > Streptophyta > Magnoliopsida > Caryophyllales > Plumbaginaceae > Limonium > Limonium bicolor. The sequence continues at coordinate 102,370,266 of CM041776.1, read as the reverse complement.
CTCGGATCGACCTAAATTTTTGCAACGACATTGTAGGCATGTAGTACTACATCTACAAATATTTACAAGGTCAACGGATGTCATTTACATATTCGTAATCGATGCTCAACATAGCACCGTCATGTAGTTTTATATAATTGAATTATATGATATCTTTGGTAGTTTAAGCTATTTTTTGAAGCACTTACTGACTCGGATCGACCTAAATTTTTGCAACGACGTTGTAGGCATGTAGTACTACATCTATGAATATTTACAAGGTCAATGGATATCATTTACATATTCGTTATCGATGCTCAACATAGCACTGTCATGCAGTTTTATATAATTGAATTATATGATATCTTTGGTACTTTGTGCTATTTTTTGAAGCACTTGCTGAACTCGGATCGACCTAAATTTTTGCAACGACGTTGTAGGCATGTATTACTACATCTACGAATATTTACAAGGTCAACAGATGTCATTTACTTATTCATAATCGATGCTCAACATAGCACCGTCATGCAGTTTTATATGATTGAATTATATGCTATCTTTGGTACTTTGTACTATTTTTTGAAGCACTTGCAGAACTCGGATCGAACTAAATTTTTGCAACGACGTTGTGGCATGTAGTACTACCTACGAATATTTACAAGGTCAACGGATGTCATTTACATATTCGTAATTGATGCTCAACATAGCACCGTCATGCAGTTTTATATAATTGAATTATATGATACCTTTGGTGCTTTGTGCTATTTTTTGAAATAATGTAAACGTTGAAGTAGCCGTTGAACTACCCGTTGGGTTAGCCATTGTACTAGCCGTTGAGTTAGCCATTTAACTAGCCGTTGAGTTAACCGTTTAACTAGCCGTTTTACTAACCGTTGCTCTTGTATTATAAAAGAGGGTATTGGTTTCGAACCCATTCATTCCACACTACATTATACCAAATGTTTGTAGTTCCTTCGTGAATTATTCATATCTTACAACAAACTCTCCTATCAAAATCAAATGGAGTTTCCTTTCAGTTTGCACGTTAACTATGTTGCTACTTTCGGTCATCATGGTGCACAGTTTGATCGAAGGATGGGGCATAGACGCATAGAAATAAATATGCCGTATCCTAATAATCTTCGTGATCTACATCAACGAGTAATCCGTGCTCTGTGGTCTCTCCTTGGCAGAATAAACATAGCAACAATGGTGTATTTAGGGTTGGAAGGCAACTACGAGTGGAATTTTATACATGTACGAACTGATGCATCTGTTCACCGAATAATGGAAAATTATATGGAGTACAATGATTTCATGGAACATATTCCACTACTAGCTATCTACGATCCTATTGAATCCGACGATGATGATTTCCAGATGCAAGAGTCAATCTACGAGATGCGACGTAGTATAATAGCACAACAACTTGAGAGACAAAGGTCAGGGAACAATTAGGTTATAGGTTATTGTGTAACACTAGTTTGAATCGGGTGGATGTATTATTATTTTTACAAGAGTTTGTGGTCATGTACTACTCCACATACACTAGTTTAATACTCCCCTCATCCAATCCCTTGACCACTTGTTGAAGCATTAGATGTAGATGATGGCAGACAGGATTATGCGGATAAGATCTCCCCCGCCCCCCAATGGATTTCAATTTCATTCCCACTCCATATGTACTCCCTTATCCTCTGCATATAAATACAACATGCGTTTTCCTTTCAATTACACAAATAACTACCCACAACCATTGTCGGTACTATATTGCATAAGTTATCGATAGCTCGTACTAAACTTCATCGACACATTTCATCAATGGAGATCCCTTGCACTATCTTGCTTAACATTGAGCCAATCACCAATGATTCAGGTATGTATTTTGCCAGAACATATTCCATTGTCCATTTCGTTTTGGATATCGACATGAATATTATGTTCGCTGAGTTTAAGAATGTTGTCGAGACTAGGTTGAAAGAGCATTACGGTTACTATTGTATGGTTGAATCGATACTTCATCGATTACTGCTGTGCTCCCTGCCACGCCCCGTATGGAGGCCATTGCAAATAAAACGAGATGTTGACGTTCAACGAATGATTGAACATTTTGTGTGTAATCAACAATTTTATACTCGATTAGAATTCTATGTCGTATATGCATTTAAGGAAGATAACCCAAAAGGGTTACCACCAACGAGCATAGCCTTGGCAGAAGAGTATAATGAAGATTACGACTCAGATGACAGCGAACATGAAGGTTAATATGAAGGTGGATGATGCATACCTCGTCCATTTTAAGGTATCAAGAGAAGTGATATGTTGCTACTCCTATGACAGACGTCCTTGCTTTCAGTAAGCATGTAAGACAAGATAAATAACTATTACTATGTCGTTGTGTAACATTATATTTTTTCCCTGCGTACTTGTAATAAAACAATGATGGATGTCATTGAATGGATCTACATTATTATCATATTCAAACATTATTTATATTCGCCACTTTGTGCATCTTTCTAAAACAAAGGGGCAAAAGAGAGGTGAACAATAACTACTGTTTCAAAATGTATGCGCAAATTGGGGAACATACACTAAAACATACCAAGCCAAGTTATACTAACCACCACAACTTGGCCATCATCTCTCAGAGTGATGTCATTGACCTGGTAGACATTACAATAGTGGTTGACGAGAACTTCTTCCTTAGAGCAAGTTGGAGAAAGGTTAGTAGCCTTACTAATCACCAAAACTTCTACACTGTTTCTCAGTATGATGTCATTGACCAAGTACACATTAAGAAAGTGTTTGAGGACAAAATCATCTCCTCGGTGTTATCCCCAAAATCTTTACCCGTGTTGAAACGGAATATATCTAGGTATGTGAGTTGTTGTACCGTGAGAACTTAAAAGGCGGTATATGTGACATGAAATTATATTGGCATAATGGTGGAGGAAAGAGAGGAGATATAAGAGGTCAATGGTTCAAGTCTAATTAATGACAAACAACTTTTGTAATTTTTATTTTCTGTTTAATCCTTCTTTCTCTTTTCTTCTTTTGTTTATAGTTTTCAAAATCAGATTTTATTTGTGGAAAAGCGGTGAAAAAAATGTTTCTTTCCATTTTCATAGTTTATTTTCTTTAAAAAAAAATCCAAAACACAAAAAAAAAATCCTTTAAAACGTGCTTTAAAAAAAAAGAAGCAAAAAAGCAGAAAATGGTAATCTCATTTTATGATCGATAGTTATCTTCCCTTTTTTTATTATGATTATTCATTCCTTTTTTCTAGATAACTTCTTTTTTTTTATCCTTATCCTTTTTATTCTCCTAACTACTTACTTGTTTTCAAATTTCAAAATTCAAAAAAAATAAATAAAAATCTTTTCTATTTTTACTAGTAGTTTATTTTATTAACAAAACAATGTTTTTCGAAATTCCATCACTATTGTTAAGTGACTTTGAAAGTTTTGATCGTTAGTATTTTAGTTATTAAACGTTTTCTTTTAGATAAGTTTTTATTTTCTTTTTCAATCTTATCTCTCACTTGCTATTAACTACTAGTTTGTTTATTTTCAAATTCGAAGGGTTGTTAAGTTAAGATTCTTGAGCCTTTTATTGATCTACCTTTCCTCTATATAATCATTCCATACCCCTGTTACAGGGGGAGGGAGAGTTGATTATACTCACTAGATACAGACGACCACAGCATTACTCTACATTGTCGAGATTACTTCATCATGAAATTCTTCCCGTAAATCACCACCAAGTCCCACTTCTTCTCTTCTCCTTTGTCATGGTTCAACACATACACTTTTGGGCATACTTGTTTTTACAGATGACTACATACAGTAATCACAATTGACCACTTTTGCCTCTTCTCATCCTTCTTTACCACGGTATACAATCACACCATCACCATCGTGTTGCAAATCACCGTGTATCACCTTCATTCATCCACGACATATCTTGGTTACCCGCAACTGGCCGACATCACGGTCTCAAGTCATCGCTAGAGGTCGCAGCTACCACGACAATTTCCATCCACGTTTTCATCGAGCCTAACCTCCAGCGAAGGTCCTGACACCGGCCAACATTTCTGGCTTCTCCAAGCAGCTGTTGGCATCTTTCCTGGATTGGCGATCGAACGTTTCCAATCCACACTTCGTCACACCTCAGTCATCTTATCATCGTACTCCTTTTTGGCTACTGTCGTGCATCTCCAAGCATACATCATCAGTGTTTGCGTGGTGGACTAGCAGTATCGCAACTGCTTCATCATCTGCACTTCAGTGTCGTCAAGCTTGCAGCCTCTTTGTCAACCATTGTGTTGTTATTCTCACCGATTTGTCGTTGAAGTCTACTGCAACAGTTTTGATAGCTTCTTCTGCGGCTTTCCCATCATGGAATGAAATAAAACCAAAGCCACGAGATTGCCCAGAAAATTTGTCAAGGACGGCCTTCGCTTCAAGAAGTTGCCTAATTTGTCCGCATCGTCTTTCAAATTCATATCAGTGGACATTTCCATTGCCGTTGAAGAGATCAGCTCCTTCTCCATCGTTGTTGTCATCATTACCAGGGAGGAGCCGGTTAAAACTGTTGCACAGGTTTCAGTTGATCCTGTATTCAGTCGCTGCAAGTTAGAAGAAGACCAGGTAGAGTTCTCTTCTCCCTTTTTATAAGAATCTGAGCTTCGTCATTCATTTTTTTTTTGGTAGAACAAGGGATTAGGCGGTGGGTTTAAGCGTGAATAGGTGGATTTATACGGGAGTACAATAATATACATGTGTAGAATATTTCCTGATAAAAAAAACATGTGTATGTTGTAAATGAGAGAATGGAGAAAGAGTAGAAAGTGATAATCAGGTTTTCATTCATTTCGAAACTGAGTACAATGGTCTCTATTTATAGAGAGAAGGGATAACCCAAAGGGGTAATAAGGACATTCACTAAATATATATATATACACTCCCCCTTGAATGTCCGATGTTGATTGCCTCGTTAAAAACCTTGCTTGGAAAAACCCAGTGGGATAAAAACCAAGACTAAGGAAAAAAGAGTGCAATCATAAGTTCTCCCCCTGAAATAAACGTCACTTCAAGTCTCTGAATCTACATAGCCCAATCTTGTGGATTAACTTTTCGAAAGTTGAAGTTGGAAGTGACTTGGTGAATATATCTGCCAAATTCTCGCTTGAACGGATTTGTTGTATATTAATTTCTCCATTCTTCTGAAGCTCATGGGTGTAGAAAAACTTGGGAGATATGTGCTTTGTTCTATCTCCTTTGATGTACCCATCTCTCATCTGGGCTATACAGGCAGCATTGTCTTCATATAATGTCGTGGGAATTTTCTGATCAAAAGGTAGGCCACACGTCTCTTGTACATGCTGGATCATGGACCTCAACCAAACACATTCTCGGCTGGCTTCGTGCATTGCTAGAATTTCTGCATGATTAGAGGAGGTGGCGACACTCGTTTGCTTTATAGACTTCCATGATATGGCCGTACCTCCATGAGTAAATACATAACCTGTTTGTGACCTTGCCTTGTGAGGATCAGATAGGTAGCCAGCATCAGCGTAACCTACTAGACCAGACTTAGGTGTCTTTGGAAAGAATAACCCCATATCCATTGTACCTCGAAGATAGCGAAGTACATGTTTAACACCATTCCAATGTCTTTTGGTTGGAGCAGCACTATATCTTGCTAATAGATTTACTGAGAATGCTATATCAGGTCGAGTATGACTCGCCAAGTACATTAATGCTCCAATGGCACTTAGATATGGGACTTCAGGGTCAAGTAACTTTTCGTCACTTTCCCGGGGTCTAAATGGGTCCTTGTTTACATCTAGGGACCTAACAACCATTGGGGAGCTCAACGGATGAGCATGATCCATATAAAATCTTTTCAACACCTTTGTAATATATTGAGTCTGGTGTAGGAATACCCCACTTGGTGAATGCTCGAGTTGCAGTCCTAAGCAGAACTTTGTCTTACCAAGATCTTTCATTTCAAATTCTGACTTTAAACATTCAACAGCTTGTTGAAGTTCTGCAGATGTTCCAATTATGTTGAGGTCATCAACATAGACTGCAATTATGACAATCCCAGATCCACTTTTCCTTATGAATATACAGGGACAAATCGAGTCATTCTTATAGCCTTTCTTAAGCAAGAAGTCGCTAAGGCGATTATACCACATACGGCCCGACTGCTTTAGTCCATAGAGGGATTTATTCAATTTAATAGAGAACTTTTCTCTAGAGCTTGATTTAAATGCTTCGGGCAATTTAAATCCCTCTGGTAGCCTCATATAAATGTCGCTATCAAGCGATCCATATAGATAGGCTGTAACCACATCCATTAAACGAAACTCAAGATTTTCTTGGACTGCCAAACTAATCAAGTATCTAAAACTTGTGGCATCCATAACTGGGGAATAAGTTTCTTCATAGTCAATACCAGGTCTTTGACTAAAACCTTGTGCAACTAGACGAGCTTTGTATCTCACAATTTCATTTTGCTCGTTTCTTTTCCGCACAAACACCCATTTATAACCAACTGGTTTTATCTTACTCGGTGTATGGACCACTGGTCCAAAAACTTCACGTTTTTGAAGTGAGTTTAATTCTGCTTCAATAGCATCTTTCCATTTTGGCCAATCATTTCTTTGTCTGCATTCTTCAACAGACTTTGGTTCATGATCCTCTTCATTATTCATAACTTGTAGCGCTACATTATATGCAAAAGTTTCATCGACGTCAATTTCATGTCGGTTCCATCGAATTCCAGTCATGACATAGTTGATCGAGATCTCTTCATTATCAATATTTGTTTCAGGTACCTGATTTTTCTGCATTTCTGCAACTGTCATGTCTACAGACTCTTCAAGAGTCTCACCCTTTTCACTTAGACCATCTTTAATGCATGCTCCCTTTCGTTTTCGAGGGTTTTTATCTTTGGAACCGACTGGTCTACCACGCTTTATACGTGTGTTAGACTCATTTGCAACCTGTCCTCCATGGACATCAATTTTAGCGGAGCATTTTTAGCTGGCACATACGACTGTGTCACCTGATTTAGGTCAGTAAATGCATCAGGCAATTGGTTTGCCAGCTTTTGGAGATTAATAATATTGAACATCTTGTTCACATTGCTTAGTGCGAGGATCGTAATGTAGTAATGATGGTTCGTTCCATGTAATCTCCTTTACCAATTGCTTATTTTCTCCCCCTAATGATGGGAAATGTGACTCATCAAAATGACAGTCAGCAAATCGAGCTGTAAACAAGTCCCCAGTTGTTGGCTCGAGATATCTAATAATTGAGGCAGATTCAAGCCCAACATATATTCCCATTCTTCTTTGAGGCCCATTTTGGTTCTTTGCGGTGGAGGTATAGGAACATATACCGCACAACCGAAAATCCTCAAGTGAGAGATATTGGGTTCTTGACCCGTAACCATTTGTAATGGTGACAACTTATTAAAGCTTGTTGGCCTGATGCGAATCAAGGTGGCTGCATGTAATATAGCATGTCCCCAAGCAGATACTGGGAGTTTTGATCTCATTAGTAACGGTCTTGCAATTAACTGCAGACGTTTGATCAAAGATTCTGCCAAACCATTTTGGGTATGCACATGAGCTACTGGATGTTCAATGGTTATTCCAATGGACATGCAATAGTCATTGAAGGCCTTGGAGGTAAATTCACCAGCATTATCCATGCGTATGGATTTGATTTGATTATCAGGAAAATTGGCACGCAATCGAATTAACTGAGCCAATAATCTTGCAAATGCCATATTACGGGTTGATAATAAGCTAACATGTGACCATCTGGTTGATGCATCTATCAAAACCAGAAAATATCTAAATGGTCCACATGGTGGATGGATAGGTCCACATATATCACCCTGAATCCTTTCGAGAAAAGCAATCGGCTTTATCTCGAGTTTAACTGGTGATGGCCTTATAATTAGTTTTCCTTGAGAACAAGCAATACACGGAAAACTATTTAGTTGAAGAAACTTTTTGTTTTTCAACATATGACCACATGAATTTTCCATAATTCTTCGCATCATGATGGAACCGGGATGGCCTAACCGGTCATGCCAAGTTTTGAAATCATCAAAATATTTTTTTTTCAACAACATGTATTTCTGTTGTATTAATATACGCAGGGTACAACCCAGAGGAAATAGCAACTAGCTTTTCCAATATTTGTCTCTTTCCAGCTATCACTTTTGTGATGCCAATATATTCAACATTTCCATCATTCCCCGTCTCAATGTGATACCCATTCCGGCGTATATCAATGAAACTCAACAGGTTTCTTTGAGACGTGCTGGAAAATAATGCATTTTCAATGCATATTTTTGTTCCCTTAGGTAGAATAATAGTTGCTTTTCCAGACCCTTCAACAATATTCGTACTACCTGATATGGTAGTAACCTTTGGCGCATAATTTCGTAAATAAGAAAAGTATTTCTTACTCTTAAGAATTGTGTGCGTTGCAGCACTATCAATAAGACATATCTTCACCATCCATCAATGAAATTCTTCAATGGTAATTATTCTTACAATCTGTCATAATAAAAAAATAAAAATATTAGGAACGATCCTATAGGTATCGTTTTTATGACATCATTTTAATATCAGAACTGAAAACTTTCCGGCACGGTGCCTTTTTTCTATAAATAATACTAAAATCAACCTTAACAGGCACAATGCCCTATATAGCGATGTAACCATCATAGAGGTCAAAACTTGACATATGAACATACAATTATTATACGATGTCGCTTAATTAGATTTTTTTTTTTAACAACTATCTATCATAAATTTTCACTGGTGCTATACCATCATGATTCTTCATGAAGCATAATACAATGCTCATCTCGTACAAAAATAAATATATAAATACGACTGCATATGAAGTAACCAGGTGTTATACCATCTTTTCGATGAGTGATCTACTCAATATCATTTCTTTTTCATATATTATAATAATTTCTGGCGCAATGCCAATCACATTTATCAAAATCAAAGTTTTCAGTGTGATACCTTTTATAGCATATCAAAATTAAACTTTCAGGCACAATGCCCTTTACATTTTGGTAATGTTGACCATTCTTAAACACTTTTGTCATAAGATAAACAGATATAGAAACGATTATACATGTATCGTTTTCAGGACATCGCTTTTATATAGCATCAAAAGCTTTCCGGCATAATGCCTTAATGATTTACAAATTAAAATTTAACAGGCGCAATGCCGTAGGTAGTGACGTAAGCATTATAAGTAATAATAAACAAAATTGAATAATTTATCGTCACAAAAATAAGTAAATAAATAAATAATACAGAATAAATGGAAATATTAAATAACAATAAAATCGGGCACAATGCCTCACGTGATGAGTAAATCTGGCACGATGCCTCACGTGATGATAAGTATTACTGGCATGATGCCTCACGTGATATTTATATCTGGCACAATGCCTCACGTGATACTTATATCTGGCACAATGCCTCGTGTGATACTTATTCTTGGCACAATGCCTCACACGATACGTAATAAATAAACAACGAAATAAATAAATGAATAAATAAATAAATAAACTGAAATGGATAAATTAAACACACAAATAAATGAAATAAATTAAAATAAACAAATTTGATGAATGCCTCACGTGATATTGAATATCTGGTATAATGCCTCACGTGAAATTAATAACTGGCACGATGCCTTATGTAAAATTAATAACTGGCATGATGTCTTACATAATTTTTTTTATTTTGGTTAGATCGGGCGCAATGCCAACAATATAATAATATATACAATAATATGATTCAAGCAATACAAAATAAATAATTAATACAAAACAACATAATTCAGATAATATATGCATATATAAATTGACATCTATATGCAATATATCAAGCGAGACTTCGATTCAGATTGTGTGTATATGTATTTTTTCTTTTGATGTGTGCTTACGTAGGTAGGTGGCGGCAATTGCTGAATTATGATTATTATTTTTTTTGTGAGAGGCGGCAACAGTCGCAACTTGAATTTTTTTCTTCTTTTTTTTTGTGTGAAAGAGGCGGCGCTGATTGCAGAAAGAATATCAGAGTAATCGGTGATAATAACTAGGGATAGTGTGTCGAATGCCGGAAAAAAAATCGCGTAGAAGATGATGACAACGACGACGACGATGCTGATAGGAAGTTTATAGGGAAAGAAGAAGAGAGCCACATCATTGTCTTTGCCCGAAATTGTATTTGAAGACAGCAATTAATCAATGGGATCCGAGAATAATTGATGTTACCTATTGTGAATGAGGATGAGCGAAAACGGAACTGAGTTGTTTCAGAAATTTAGAGCGTGCTGATAACGTGTTGTAAATGAGAGAATGGAGAAAGAGTAGAAAGTGATAATCAGGTTTTCATTCATTTCGAAACTGAGTACAATGGTCTCTATTTATAGAGAGAAAGGGATAACCCAAAGGGGTAATAAGGACATTCACTAAATATATATATATATAACAGTGTAGAATATTTAAGTATTTTTTTTGTTAGTGGCAAATCCATCTTTCTTTTAATATTGTTTTGTTTCAATGGTAATTAGTAGCATAAATTAACAATTCCCATGCGTTGTTGAATTAGGAAGTGTTCATTAGGAAAATTCTCGTCCTTTTGAATTGTTATCTTTTGGTAATGTTTAATTTGGGATTTTTCACTTATATACTACATAGTAGTACGGTTCGGTAATTGATAAAAATTTTGGTCAAATTAGGTTGCATTAATGAAGAGGATAATGTCATAAACATAGCTTTAGATTTTGTAATAATAAAGGAAATGTTATTTATGAGGGTAATGAAAGAATTTGAACCCTTATAAATTTCATATCAAGCCCCGAACCCATAACTCTAAAAATTATAGTAACATTTCCTTTCCAAGTTTAGAAGGTTAAAACTTAGGTGGTGACTCTACATAGGTTTGTGTGGGCCGGTTATAATTATTAATCTTTAATTTTATAATTCAGGTTTAATAATTTTAATTGTAAATCGAACCTTGGAGCCTTAAGCTCAACACTTAAGGGTTCAAAACCTACGCCCACACTCGGTACAAAGCCATCCACATGTTGGTCGAAGACATCACTCTGATCTATGGTTCACCAGTTAAGGAGAGGTGAGTATATCTACTATGAATTAAAAATAGTGCAACGGTTGAGGAGATGAGAGGTGATGACATCACTCCAAGGTGTACCCCTTTTATAATTGAATTTTTTTCTGCTACATTACAATAGAATACAATTCCTTATCTTGAAATATTGCCTTTGCCAAAAAAAATGAAGCTTTAATTATTCCTTGCATGTGGACTATCGTGTGGAATACAAAATATGGTGTTTCAATGCAATGTTTATTCCTTTGTGGAAAACAAATACAAAGTAAAGATAATTCATTACAAAAGACAATGGATAAATTACATTTTTTTTGTGCTTGCTAAAGGCACGACCTGTCCTCACATGACCCCGTTGGCGACATAGCCCACAATGTCTTGTTTCACGCTCATAATTCTTATCCATTTCATTATGAATGCGGGAGAATGTGGGCCGGCCTCTGACGTTGCACATCATTGTTGGATCTGGAACAATAGCAAGTCCACCGTATATAGGTCACTTCCCTTGATTTCCTAGTGTCACAAACTTGTTCTTGCTGTAAGCCTGTATCATTGTTTCAAGTCTGTAAACTTGATGAACATAATTCCTCTAATCCAGGGTGGTAGTAGAGCACATGGCCATGACATGTGAGCATGGATACTTAAACGCCTGCCTTTCACCGCATTCACATTCCCTTGAGTTGATTCGCACAGTAAATTTACCTTTGTCTCGCCATAGGTTTGGATCCCCATTGTCTACCACCTCAAACACCAAATCCATAGCGTCGATAACAACCACATGGTGGTAGTTGGCAAGTGTTTGGTTCTCAGCTACTTTGTCTAGCAGGTGTTTGGTGAAAAACAACCCACTATTCCTTTGTGTAGTATAGGTTTCTAAGTTATCTCGAAAGTAATCAATTAACTTGTACAAAGTGCTTTCAACAATAGCCGTTACCGGTAGGAGACAAACCCTCTTCAGCACCCCATTCATGCAATCTACCAGGTTAATTGTCATATGACCCCACCTTTTTCCATCATCATACGCACGTGACCACTTCTCGAACGGAAGCTCGTTGAAAAAAGGAGGAATAGAGGGGTGTAGAGCAAGTTAGTGATTTGATCTGTCCTGAACTATATCCCTTCTGAAATAGTAGCCTGCACAAGTAATATCATCAGATTAGATACCTAACCAATATACGAAAAGACGAAAACATACAAATCTCTCACAATTACCTGTGTTGATGAGGTACTTCTTCCACTCCTTGTTTCCAAATATTGTTTGAAATTTTGAAGCAATATGACGGATACACAAGAAATTTTGGGCATAAGGAGGAAGCTAGTATGGTTTTTCCCTCATTATTGACATTATAGCTGCGGCCCGGTCCGTAATAACTGCCACATCAGTCCTAGCTCCAATGATTACGTTACGAACACGGTCAAGAAAATATTTCCAGTCATCCCTAGACTCGCTAGCAATGATACCAAAGGCCATTGGTATTATCTTGTTGTTACCATCTTGAGCCACAACAACCAATAATTTACATTTGTACTTACCGTACAAGTGAGTAGCATCTATTTGTAGTAGAGGTTTCATATACTTGAAAGAAGTAAGGCATGGCCCAAATGCCCAAAAACAACGCTTAAACCGCCTAATAGAAGTGGTCTATGTTTCATCTTGAAATACAATTGTTGAATCTAGGTCGACATACAAATTAGGTATAAAGTGTTTGATAGTTATGACGTACCTGGGTAATTCAGTAAATGACTGCTCCCAATCACCATAGACCCTTCTTATTGCTTCCGCACGGCCTAGCCAAGCTTTCTTGTAGCTAATCTTTCTTTTATATTCTGAGCAGATAAGTTGAATCACAGTCTTCACTTGTAGTGCAGGGTTCTCTTTGATCCTTGGGATCATGACTTCAGCTATGAAATTGTAAGTCAAAAAATGATCATTACTCTCTTCTAGGACTGGAGCGCAGTGTGAGGACTGAATTTCCGTATTCGCTATTCAAATGAATTCTTTAGCAGCGCGGCTTGAAATCTGAAACTGCACCCTTGTCAGCACCTTAAGGAGTAAATTTTCCTGTTATTCTCGGTGGCAATAAAATCTACGTTTCTCTCCAAGTGGTACTGTTTCACTGCAGTCATAAGAACATTTTTATCAGCAAATTCTTGCACTTTGACGAACTCATGACCTGGCCTCCAATATGGCACACCGCGTCGATCAATGTCTGATGGTATCTGGCTTATGACCTCTAGATCCACTTACGATGAGAATGGCGCTGTAGGAGTGTACGGTGTGGAGGGCCCAGCTTCATCAACTATGTCATCGTCGTCAGGTAAATCTTCTGGCTCTATCTCAGAATCATCATCCGAACTCTAGAGATTTTCATCTTTGGCTTGTTGATGCTGGGAAAAATCATCGTTGGTTCCATTGTCTTCGTCCGGAGAAGGGGTATTCACATGCTCGAATTCAACTTTCACAGCCACGTTGTCCAGCAAATCTAAATTCTTGATGAAGTTCGATATCATCAGCGTCACCCGAGAATCGCTAGTAATTTTGAGTGGAAGATAAGAGCAAGTTGGATACTTGTTCTCCAACTTTCTGCAAAGCATGCCGGTGATAACATAATCTCCCCCTAACTCCAAGTCGACAAGATTTTTGACAGTATCTTTGAAGGACTGAAATGTGGAAGACTCGGGAATTTGACAATCGATAAATCTCGACGAATGGGATATATGAAAATATACACCATCTGTGTTGTATTTGAGATCTACATTTAAATAAAGAGTGCATGGGATATCCATCTCAAGTATGTATAACAAATGGTTGAAAGAGTGAGGAATGTGTAAGGATGAGGACTGAACAACAAATTTTGATTTTACATAGAAGAAAATAGCAACAAAGTAGCATGGAAGTAGCAGCAAAGTAGCAAGGAAGTAGCAGAAGTTGGGAGAGGTAAGAGATCATTTATAAAAGCTCCAACAACAAACTAGCCGTTAAGTGACCGTTATAGGATTTGTACTGAACCCGATAATTCAATTATCGGCTTCGGTACAAATCCTACAACGGTCACTTTTTGACTTGTACTGAAGCCGATAATTCAATTATCGGCTTCCAGATACCGATAATTCAATTATCGGCTTCTAGATGCCGATAATTCAATTATCGGCTTTTGTACAAGTCGAAAAAAAACCCCGTTTCCAGGTATTGTTGACGAATTGGACCGTTTTTGGGTATTGAAGGGGCTAATTAACCGTCCCCAGGAAGTTTTCTGAACTTTGTCACAACATAACTGGTTAGTCTGTCTAGGAAGAAACAGAACTCTAGAGTTCAAATCTTGGGAGAAGCAAATTCCTTTATTTTATTTCAGCAGCCTTGAATTCTTATCAGACTAAACACAGCCCAGCCTGCGACAGTCCAAACAAACATGGCCTAATCGGGGGCCCATTCTTGAGACTCAATTTCAGCTGTCTACTTACAATAAAAAACAAAGAACGGTAGCCCCCTGATCCCTCCTTACGAATGAAGCCTTCTTCTTGTCGACACACACACATTCACCTCTTTTCTGAAGATTTGTTCCTCCGCCTTACACATCCACCGAAGAATCTTCTTCTTAAATCATCCACCGCCGTCAACCTCTCTAATCTAGAGATTTCTCAGACACCTATCTCCATCTTCATCTCTAGGAACCTAAAAACCCTAACCTAACAACATTCTCTCACGACGCTACCTCCTCATTTTTCTTCTTTCCAGAAAATCATAACTCTTTACACAACCGTTCCTTCGTGCTCCTTCCTTTGACAATAAAAACCTCACACATACTACACCAGAGAGCCCATCCACCTACAAATCGAGCTTGTGTTGTAGGATCCCACATCAACCGTATGAGAGATTGGTGTGTGATTCATATAGGACTATGGGCTCTCCATTCCTTGAGCTAGCTTTTGGAATGGCTCTCTGACGGTCTTGTATGCTCTGGGTTATTGTTTAAAGGACATTAACTCGGAGCCTATAATGGGTGAGTTGATGTTAACATTAGCTCGTTCTGTAACAGGGTATCAAAGCCAGACCCCGCGAGCCCCACACCACCAACGTGGGTGTTGGCGCTCAAAGGGGGATGATCTGTTGCAGGAACCCACATCAACCGTATAGGAGGTTGGTGTGTGATTCATATAGGACTATGGGCTCTCTATTCCTTGAGCTAGCTTTTGGAATGGCTCTCTCACAGTCTTGTATGCTCTGGGTTGATGTTTAAAGGACATTATCTCGGAGTCTGTAATGGGTGAGTTGATGTTAACATTAGCTCGTTCTTTAACACCTTGTTCCCCCTCGCTCCGGTTTAAAAATAAAAACAACGAAGAGAATGAAGACGGGACTGAGAGTAGTCTGTTATTCCAGAACCGATCCGCTGAACCCTTTCCAGGAGGGTGCTAGAGCTCACGGGAATTCGACGCCAGACACGGTACCCCTCTACCTCTCCCAAATTCATCATTGGAGATGAACTCAGATGATAGGATTACAACCCCGACATTAGTTGTGTTTTTATTTCTTTAATTAGCTAGTGTTTGAATTTTATGGTGCGAAATAATTTTTATCTATATGGTGTACTGAAACCATTTCGATACCTGAAACTCATGCTACTTGTTTGGTTGTGTTTCCATATTACTCTTTCGGTTTTGCCTGACCATTTTTTTGTTGCTCATTGGTGTTTATCTTGGTTATGGTCAACTTTGATTGGAGCCTTTACGTCCAACTTCTGGCGTGTTGCTAATCCTTTGACAACCGAAAAGAGACTTGCCTGTTGTGCCATTGAGCTGATGTTTATTAATTGCTACTTGGAGTTGCTTAATTTAGCCTAATTTGTGTTTGTTTTTGTTGTGTTTTGGCTGAGGTATCCCACTGTAAAATTGGGTCATACCAATGTTGCTTGGATGAGAGTGAATCTCCAGCGATGAGACTGGATTAAATTTGTGACCGTGGGTTCGCGAAGCCTTGCATGAAATTGCATCTCAGCCTGGTTCTAAAACGGATTTTGGATTCTGCTCATGGACTAGGGGATTTGCTTGCGGATGTTAGGGCTCCTCATCAGCCCATGCTTGGCTAAAAACTACAAGTTAACTTCTCTATCACATTGTTTCTGCTTGTTAGGTGTTCTGAGTATCATTTACTCTATGGCTTTAGAGATTCAATTATTTCCAGCTTTATAGTTTGCAACCTACTATGTTTCTAGATATGGGGCTTAACAATGTGTTGTGTTCATTCCCATGATATGTTAGCAAAACTTTAAAAAGAGGAAAATCAATTAAGAGTTTTGAAGCAATCAAGCGTCCTCAATTCCTGCAGTCTCATCTCTATATGGTTAGTTGTAGTCAATCTTAAACTTGTTTATTCTTGTAAAACTTTGGCTGCCTTAGAATAACTCAATAACTTACGAGTAATTCGAGTTCAAGACTTCACTTCGATTAAATAAAAAAAAGTTGAAAAGGATTTATATTATTAATTAGCAACCTTTAGCGTAGGGGTGACATATTACTCAGATTTGAATTTCATTACATATATGTTATCCTATTTTTATCTCATTTTATTTGTTATCATTACATGCATCTATCATAGATTAGCTTGGAAATGTTGGGCCCATCCCAATATAAAGGTCCAATACATAGGAAGCCCTAGATAGCCCATCCGATCCCCACCTTAGAATAAAGTGATCTCCATACATGACGGGTCCTAGACACGCTCATGTGAGAAACACTTGTTTACAACCATCAAAAATTTTCCAAACAATCCTTAATTATTAGAATAAAATTCACAATCAATCATCCAATTAAAAAAAGTGAAATTCTACTTCAAAAATCAGTCAAAATAGGCCCATTTTCAGCCCAAATCCGGTCCAATTTCAAAATCCAAACCCCAATACCCAAATCCGGTCCAATTTCAAGGCCCAAATCCAGTCCAATTTCAAAACCCAAATCTGGTTCAATTTCAAAACTCAAACCCCAAGGTCCATTTTAACCTAAATTTTAAAGCCCAAATCTGGTCCAATTTCAAATTCCAAACTCGGCCTAATTTCAAAGTCCAAATCCATCCCAATTGCAAAGCCCAAATCTGACATGATTTCAAGCTCAAAGTTCACTTGAGAAATCAGTCCAAACCCAAAGTTATCCCAAATCCATTTCAAATCCATTCCTAATTATTCACCTCAAGAAACCCAACGAATAAAAAATAAAACAATCATCATTTAAAATTCAAAAATCAATCTCTATAATTTGACAATCATTTGTATATTTCAAAACTGTTCCTAAAGTCATCTCTAATTGTAGAAAATTATTTCTAACTTCAAATTCAATTCAAAAATTCATTCAATTTCAATCCAATTCAAAATCAATTTCAGTACAAAATCAATCCATTTCCAATACAAATCAATCCATCCAATTTCAATCTCAATTCCAATTCAACTTCAATTTCAATTCAATCTTAATATCAATTCTAATTCAATATCAATCCACTTCTAATCTTGAAACCAATTAAATTTCAATCCAATTCTAATCCAATCTAATTCTAACTTTAATTCAATCCTAACTCAATTCAATAATCCATTTTAAATTCTAATTCAATTCAAAAATTCATTTCAATCCCAAATAATTCCAAACTTCATGAATCTCGAATTTCTTAAAACTCTAGACTCCTTAAAATCTCAAATACCCCAGATTCTAATTATATCATGGACTCAAATCATCTGCCAAATTCCAATTTCCCCCACACTCTGATTGTCTCACAGACCCGAGCGTCTCACAGACTTCGTCATCTCAAGGATTCGAATGTCTCAAAGACCCGGGCATCTCACAGACTTCGTCATCTTAGGGTTTCAAATGTCTCACAGACCCGAGTGTCTCAAAAACTCTTGCCTCCCACACATCAAACATTTCAGAAGGATTCAAGCATGTCCTAAAAACTTTTAAAACCGAACAACACTAAAATATCTTCAAACTCCACAAACTTCTACTTTCCACAGACTTAGACTTCTTCAAATCAGGAATTCTCCTAAATCTTTCAAGCTCCACAAAAATCAAAGCCTTTGAAAAAAAGTGAATTACGCAAGGTCTGATCTCAATAGGGAGTTGAGTACGTAGGCAACCCTTCTAGGGTGCAACCCCATTCCAATCGATAAAACCTTTTCCCATTCTAAGGAGGTACGCATACCTCTCAAAGCATCCATAACTCAGAAAACCTGTCAGATCCCCTTTGATACTCAATCATTAGACTCTAGGTTACTTCACATTTGATCTCAGATTTTCCCCTCTTTTATCCCATACTCATTCTATTCTTTTTACCCATCAATACTCCTTTTTAGCGTCTGCTTGGGAGAAAAGCTCGCCTCAACAAACACTCCCACATTCTCTTTTGATCATGCCTATCCTTATGGCTCTTAAAAATGAATGTCTTTAATAAGGTTTTGAAAGAAGACAATCCTAACAATTGGAGACCGAGGTTTCCTTGGGCACCATCGTAGTCATGGTTGTGCCACTTCCAAAGGGTGTAACCCAGTATGAACTAGCACATAATCTCTATAAATGACCAGATAAGTCCTATCCATAGGCAACAATTTTAGAGTCAACCAACGGTTCTTAGAACCCTCATTCCCTTTCCTTCCTAGTTCATTTTAGGTCAAAATAGGTGGCAACTCTAGTCAATTTTTGAAACACCCCTAAACAATTAAACACATAAGAGCATAAACGCGTGAAGATTATCCGAGAATAACGTGTCATATAATTCGGGACATGTGATAAGGTATGAACAATTAAACTAAGTGCGGACATATATATGTCCGAAAACGTGACAACATGTCACCACCTAAAGTGATGATATGAGGTAAAGTAAAGTAGGCACACATTAATATATAAATATCACTCTTAGAACCAAATAACAATATCTTTACAAATTATAATACGTGATTTAAGTATGAATAACAATATCATTACAAATTATAATACATGAATAAAGTATATAAGTACGTATACCGCGTAACGCCTAAGGTAACCTTGTGCTAGATATTTAAACTACAAAGAGCACCTTAACTCAAGAACTAACAAATGGAAAATTCATAAAATGGACATGTAACACATGACTTATATTAATAGTGTACAAACTAGCTAACATGATTATAAAATACCAAGTGAAAACAAACACTAACATTAAACTAATGCTGGCCGGTTTAATATCCACTAAAAGGGAACAGTAAGACACTTAAATATTCTATAAGTTGGACATTACATTACCTACACATGTCCATCTTAAACTATAAACCAGAACAATGAACAAGCTCGGTCATTACTTGAGCTCAACATCACCGAAAATACAGATATAAAAATCTATAACTTGTTCCAAATTTTTATCCCTTGAATGTGCATAAGAACTCCCCTTACATCCTAGTATAATATAAGCTATCAGCCTCATTAAAATGCTGACCCACCCATGCTTGTCCCTTGATTAAATTATACATGGTTCCTTGACCAAAAACCTGCACAAATCAGCCCTCCTCTGTCGAGATTTCCGAAAACACCAGAACATACACAACAACATTTCACTTCTGATTATCCTTGTTAAACTCACCTGAAAATACCCACTGACTCTCTTGGAACTTGGGAGCATTACCTACCTGACTTAATCCTCAAGACATCACTCTTCCATGACTGAGTAAACCAGCAGAGCCAGATTCCCCTCATCAGAACACATTTCTGAAAATTCTGAAGCCAAGGGAGACAGCAAGTCATTCCTTTGTTTTTAAAAATGTGCATTTCAAACTCCAATACTCCTCATTGCTGTCTGATGTTGCCAGCAACGCAAAGTCAGTCAAGCCATGCTCCCATGCCGATTTCTAGTGCTAGAAAATCAGACAAGAAGGCAGCCACTCACGTGGGAGTTTGAGCACTCCAAACTTCTGCAAATTCCCCATTGAAACTTCCACCCACTAGCTGATAATCAGTTTCCTGCATTCAGTCTCCTCTTGCCTTATCCTCTGATTAATACCCTGGCTCAGTCATTCTCCTCCTCACCTGCATGCCCGCGCCAACAGCAACTCAGAGAACCCCTGTTGCTTTGCTCATGCGCGAAGGTAAGCCAAGTCTTCATGGCTGTGCTTCTATTTTCCTGTCCTCTTCTGTTCTCCTGTTGTGCCTGATCGAAAACTCCACTATTTCAGTATAGCAAGTCTCCTTGCAACTGGTGCATCTCCATCAAAAACAAAACTGATAAGAACCAGCACTCTGGCTTGGGAATCAATTTGAGGTAAACCAGAACAGCCCATTTTGAATTTCCCTTATATTCTTTTGTTGTCCAAGACTGTTAAAGACTACTCAAGAAATTCTCCTTATTTTCCTATCATGCATCAACCACGCATGCAGTCCTCTAGGCTCTCTCAAACTTATCCTGGATTAAAGCTGCTCAACTCCTTTGCTGGAACATAACCAGAAGGTAAAACCTCCTTCAGAACAAAGCTCCATTACTCCATCTCATCATCTGTTCTCCTTTCTGGTCTGCCAAAGAATAACATATGAGTAATCATTCCAGTTGAGGTCGAGAGTCCAAGGGCCTGGGAGTTTACATTATGTCAAGGAATTACTAGGAGAAACCAACTCCAAAACAAAGAAATAACTAAAGGTGTTAAGCTACATAAGTGTTTTGTACAGATTTTTAAAACTGATTGCTTTTCTGTATAACAAAATTCCAGAGGGCATGCAAGGACTTATTTAGTACTGATGAACCTACTATATTGCTATCATATGAGTCTACCTGTAAACAAGTTGGAGAAACTAGAAGATAGATTAGATAGCAGAAAGAAAAAACCATAGAAAAGAAAATGCATCAGTTTCAGTTTTCTGCAAATTTTGGTTTCTGTAAATAACCTTCCATAAGTATTAACAACCTTGTTTTAAGTTGGTTGTTAGTTTAAAACTTTCCTAATACACCTAGCTAGTTGGGTAAGCACTTTGGGAAGATTTGGAAACTGATTTATAACTTAAAAGGAAGCTTAAAGAGGAGCTGTGCAGAAAAGGTGTTTCAGTTTGCTGTAACAGGTGCTCTCTGTATAAACGAATTACAGAGGTGGTAAAGAAGTTGTAGTGGCTTGTTAATGAATCTACAACATTGATAATATGCTAAACCAAGTGGGTAAAGACTTTGGGGAAGAATAGAAGTCAGTTAATGAACTAAAAGAAAGATTGAACATGGAATATACAAATTTGGTGTCTCTAGTTTTCTGCAACTGTTGCTTCAGTATAACTGATTTCTAGAAGGGGTATAAGGGTGGTATTAGCTTGTTTTTGAGCCCAAAACATTGCTATAACATCTACCTAAGAGAGTAAACAATTTGGGAATTTTTTTAAAGTATTTTAATGCATTCAAAAGAGAAGTTAAATGGAAGTTGCACAAGGATGTTGTTCTAGATTTCGATAATCTATTGCTTCTGTATAACTGATTTACTGAAATACTAGGAGTGTTATGGTGGTTTAAGAATGAACTCAAGGCATTGCTAAAGAGGTTAATTAAGTCTGTATACACTTTGGGAAGGAAAAGAATCAATGTAACACAAGAGAAGAGAAGATATCAGTTTCAAGTTTCAGTTTTCAGTTTCTGTAAAAAAGAATTCCTGTAGAACTATCAGTGTGTTTTAGGTTGTTTTTAAGTTTAAAACCCTTACTAAAACGCTTAACTGAGTAGCCAAACCATTTGGGGGAATTGAAAGTTAATTTAACCATCTAACACCAAGGATAAAAAAGAAGTAACCAGATTCTGTTTCAGTTTCTTTTTCTATAATAGTTGACTTTGTATACTGAATTCTCAGAGGTAATATAACGATTGTATTGGCTGGATAATAAACTTAAAACCTTGCTAACACATTAGAATATGTGTAAATAAGTTAGGGATGTTACAGAAACCAGATAACACATTAACAAAGGTGGAGAAGGAGTAGGAGTGTGCAGGAATTTAGTTGTAGTTTCTGCAGTTTCTGTTTCTGTATACTGAACATTCAGAGATGTTAACAGCCTTGTTTTGAGTTGTTTTTAAGTTCAAAACCTTCCTATAACAATTATCTAGTTGGGTGAAAGTTTTGGGTGGAATTAGAAATAGATTGATGAACTAAAAGAAAGCTTGAAGAAGAGATATACAAACTGTATTTTCAGTTTTTCTGTAAATTGTTGTTTCTGTACAACTGTAATACAGTTGGCATAAGAGTGTTGAAATGGCCTGGAAATGAACTTATAACCTTGCTAATACATCAACCCAAGAGTGTAAACACTTTGGAAAAAATTAGAAATCAATTTAATGCATTAAAGAAGAAGTTGAAATGGAAGTATGCACAGATTTGATGTTTCAGTTTTCTGAAACTTGTGTCTCTGTATGATCAATATCCAGAGGTGTTAAAAGTGTGGTGTGGGCTTAATAATGAACCCAAACCATAGCTAATACATCTAGCTAGGTTGGTGAAACATTTTGGGAGGATTAGACATCAGGTTGATACATTAAAAGTGAGGTTAGATAAGGTTATACACAGGAATTGTGTTTCAGATTTGGAAACTTTGGGGCTTCTGTATATATGAGCTTTAGGAGTATTTTAAAGACTTTATTTCTGTGATAATGGATTAAAAACATTGCTAACCTATTTAGATAAGGAAGGAATACATCTTAGTGGAATTAAAATCCATCTTAGTTAAACTTGTTACATGTTGGTGCTTAGAATACTCCAAAACATTAGCTAGAGGAAGGACTTAGTTGACGTTAAAATGACGATGTAAATGTCCTAGGAGTTAGATAAAGTCTAAGGTTAATACTTGGAAAGTTCCTAAGGGCTAGTATAAGTCGAACATTCAAAAACACGCCTAGGGAACAACACCCGATAAGATGAAATGAATTAGGAAAATGTCATGATGGTCATCGCATGAGATCATAAATTGACAAGTTGTTTTAATCAACGTTAGGGCCGTAACGAACGCCAACCGGCTGTGTGTGAGACAACTCTTGCTTTTGAATAAGGTATGAATATGTGTGGTCCGTATGTTGCCATGTTACCGGCTTGTTTGCTGTGTGCTATGTTTGACAATGACCATAAGACTAAAGCATGAAATTGGATTGCTTGTGTTATCTTGCTCATATGCTTGTCATATTATTGTTGTCTATTACTTGCACACACACAGTAGTTTAGTCCCTTCTCGTTTTATGGACTTGAGATGAAACCCGCCGAACTACGCAAACAAACAAGAAACTCTATAAAGGGAAACTCCTCTCTAACTATGGAGGACTTTTAATGGCATCCACTATGGTGTCTAACTATTAATGATATTAAGTAAATACCAGCTGGTGGAACATGAGAATAACCCGGGAAGATAACTTCTCGGGCCGCGTGGTATGGACGCTTGGGAGTTGGTGTCTGAATCAGATCCGTCGACCAACTATTGGAGTACATCCTGGGGTCTAGAGGTGACCCCGCTTTCTCGACGCACGACGCCAGGACTGGAGGATTGGCTATTGGTGGAGCATATCCTGGGGTCTAGAGGTGACCCCGTTTTCTCGACGCATGACGCTGGGAATGGAGGATTAGCTATGGAGAAGACGTTCTCCAACGTGAGGTGATAAGAGAATTCACAAATAACCCTTAAAGAAACAAGGAAAGATTGGCACCTACATGATATGGTCACGGGAACTAACCTATATCCCTTGACCTGGTGCAAGGAAAGAGAAAGAAAAGTACACACTATGGGAACAAGGGAAAGGAAAAGAAAACACACAACGTTTGAATGATCCCACTGTGAGGATCATCATTATTCATATTATCTTGTACGCTCTATTTGTATACATGCTTGACCTGCTTGTTGTTATCCCTATGCTCAGCATGTTTAGAGTTGCTATGTTGATATTACATGTTGTGTGTTGCTGCTTTATTATAGCATGTAAATTGGACTTAATAATATTCGACCAAGTAGTCGTGTAGCCCAGCAACATACGGGCTACACATATTCATACTCAGCATAGTTTTGCTGAGTCCTTTATTTTTACAGGTTATCATCTGGAACGTGGCGGAGCGTAGGTGGAAGGGCTACCGTGGGGGTAGTCCATTAGGGCGAGACTCTTGATTTCGGGGGTAGTGCACTAATGTATAGGCTGCTACTTGTGGGTCTTGACTCGGGATGTATCCAAGCAGTGTGATACCTAACTTGGTAGTTATGATGTACGTACTCGGTATTTGGAATTGTATTTTATGTTGTTTATGTAACTCGGTTAAGGGTTGATCCCAGTCATACAGGCCGTAACTTGGTATTGGTAGAATGGTCGTGTCAACCACGTGGGTGGTTGGCGTCTGTAGCATCCGGATGGAGTTTTGAACCGCTGCGTAGATAACTCGTGATAGCATTAGATGCGTTGTTTAATTGTTGGTCGTTATTCAGGGGTGTTACAATTTTTCCCTTAGGGCATAAGCCCGCATGGATCCCATTGAGAGCGAGAGTCGTGCTCATTAGCATTTCCCTTAAGCTTTCTAGGAAAGACAGATGATGAAGTTGGTATTTGAGTGATGCTAGAATAACAGGTTTTCACCCTTCACAGAATGATATTTTAGGATCTAGGTTTTTAGTCAAGAATAATTTAAATAGACCCCCCCTCCCCCCCCCCCCCCGGTACCGAAAAATCACCCTCCACAAGTAGTTATAATAGTATCAATAGTTTTATTTTTCTTCGTATTTAGGTTTGCTTCTTTTTTGGCATGGCAGTATAATTCGAAGGTCACTCAATTCTAACAAGAGAATGTCATAAAATTTAACCTTAAAGTTTATATAAGTATAGGAAAAGATATCTCATAATGGACAATGAAGGAATTTAAACCCTTTAAAACTATCATACTTAGCCCCCAGACCCCATAGCTATAAAATTATAACATTTTCCTTTCCAAGTTTAAAAAGTCAAAACATAGGTGGCGACTCTATTTAGGTTTGTGGGACAGCTAGGATAGTTACACTATAATTTCATAGCTTTGGTTTAGTTATCCTAATTGGAAATCGAACCTTGACGCCCTAAGCTTTACACTTAAGGGTTCAATACCAGGCCCACAATGGTAGTGTCGACCTGACCTAATACAAGTTATTGAGATTGATTGAAGTCCAATTTTGCATATCATGATTAAGAAGTGATTTGATTTTATAATGTCAACCGAATTTAACCAAATAATTAACCCAAATTAGACCCATGACCCGAAAGAACAGAGCAGCCTAGAGGCTAATCGAGCCATAATTATCCAAACAGAAGTCATCCAAGTCGAAAGTCAACTAAACCAAAAGTCACCCACACCGATCCAAACTGACCTGGAATTTCAATAAACCAGACTCAACCCAAAAAAACCGAGTTCACCCGACTCGATCCAACCCGAACCAAATATTAGGTGATTTAAAATCAACCTGAACCAAACCGAACCGAATTGAATCAAACCCAAAAGATTGACCCGAAATGCATGCCACCTCTAATGATGATCATGTGTGGGGTTTCTGAAAGGACAACAACTATCCAAATTCACAAGATCAAACACATTTTCAATGTTAGTGAGGGAATTTTCAAAGGGCAATATGTGTCCCTTTGCTCTTTGACAAGTGTCACAAATAAAACGAGAAGGAAAATCCTTTTTATTAATAATTTTCAGTCTTAACATTTTTAATAGGAGCATGGCCTAAACAATTGTGCCATATAAAAACACTCTTATGGACAAAGAGGGTTGTATTATGAGGAGTTACATCATTTGAAACATTTAGAATTTATTCTAAATCCATGATATCTGATCTATTCTTGTCTATACTAGTAAAAACAACACTAAGAATTTGAAATCTATCTAAACTTTCATAATTAAGGAAGTATCGCCCATTTCTAACTATGCCTAACAATGTACGAGCTATAGATTTAACGTCTTGCCAAAACCAAGTATCAACATATGTAACCAGATTGGCATTTATTTATAACAGGAGCTTGCAAAGAATAAGTTGAATTTGACGGTCTGAACATGTTAAACATTATGCAAGAGGAAGGTTTTATTTATCTTAACAGAACCAATCCTTTGAATTTGAGCGGGGTGGCCATCAGGTACTCAAAGAACATGAGTCATAACTATCTGCAAGAAAAAGGTTTTTATTCCCAAAAACATGATCAGTGGCACTTGTATCTCTTGGTTTGTAAGCGGGAACATGTGCTCTTTGTTTCTTTTGTTTTTTTGCATTATTATTATTATTATTATTATTATTATTATTATTATTATTATTATTATTATTATTATTATTATTATTATTATTATTATTATTATTATTATTATTATTATTATTAAGTCAAAGGAGGGCAAAAATACTAGGTTATATGAAGTAGGTTTTTATTGTATTAGATTAAGGTATTTTAATATTTCGTTTAGCTTAGTTTTCTTTTCCATGTAAAAAAACAAAGAGATAAAACATCTTTTTTGGACTCTTCTATTTTGTATTTAGGTTTTGTTTCTTAATATTTAGGTGTTTTTTCTTCGTATTTACGTTTGTTTCTAATATTAATGTTGCAAATAGATAGTTATAATAGTAATCAACTCAATAGTTTTATTTTTCTTGTATTTAGGTTTGTTTCTTTTTTGGCGTGGTAGTATAATTCGAAGGCCACTCAATTTTTAATAGGAGAATGTCATAAAAATTCATCCTTAGAGTTTATATAATTAAAGGAAAAGAGATGTCAAAAAGGGTGGTGAAGGAATATGAACCCTTTAAAAATTTCATACCAAGCCCCCGAACCTATAGCTCTCAAATTATAACATTTTTCTTTCCAAGTTTAAAAGTTCAAAACTTTAGTGGCGACCCTATTTAGGTTTGTGTTAAACTTTAATTGCATAATTTTGGTTTAGTTATCCTAATTGCAAATCGAGCCTTGCCGCCTTAAGCATAACACTTAAGGGTTAAAAAACGGGGCCCACAATGGTAGTGTCGACCTAACCTAATACAAGTTATTAAGATTGATTGAAGTCCAATTTTGCATATCATGATTACAAAGTGATTTTATTCTATAATGTCAACCAAATTTAACTGAATAATTAACCTAAATTAGACTTATGACCCGAAAGAACCGAGCAACTTAGAGGCTAACCCAATCCGAAAGTTACCCAAACTGAAGTCATCCAAGTCGAAAGTCAACCAACCTGAAAGTCACCCACACCGATGCAAACCGACCCAAAATTTCAATAAACCAAATTCAACCCGAACAAACCGAATTTACCAAACTCGATTTAACCTGAATGTTAGGTTTTTTTATATAATTAGGGCATAAAGCCAATTTATTAATGAAAAAGAGTGGTATAAGTTGGGCCTCATTAAAACCTCTCAAGGTAAAACCTAATGGGAAAAAGCCAAGAGAGGAAAAAGAGTACCCACCACTAATAAATACAAACTCATGTCAAACCTAGAAACTCAAAGAAACAACAAGGGGACCTACATCAATTTTAACCAAAGCAGAATGAAACAAATCCAAGAAACCAATGCAACTCTAGCCTTCCATCCCTATACAAATCGCTTGAACTCCATCAAGGATGAAGATAAAAAAACAAATGAGGGACTACGCCGCCACCAAAATTAAACGACCAATCTAATTATCTCATTCACCCTGATGAAACTTCTCAAAACCCTAAATCTCTTATCCTTCCCTTATGGAAGCATCCAAAAATTTTCCGCGAACCTCTGATCTATGGGTTGATGAAAGGTTGGAGCTAGTTTTGGATGTTACCCTTGGTAAGGGCTTGATCAGGGACATGACATCCCAATTGATACAATAGGCTAATGCATGCTTCTTCTTCTGCTTCCACATTGACAATCTTCCCGCTTTCATCCCGAGCTTGAACCAGCTTCCGATCCTGAATTTTTGAAGGGGTATTATGAAAAAGGTCGACAAAAAGAGTGAATTCCTTATCTGAATCTGGATTGGCTTGCTCTGCTAATAGGCTTAGGTTTCTGGGCCCTGCCTGAATAATCTGCCGGCCCACCAGAATTCAACTGGCCTAACTCTAGGTCCACTGAACTAAGTGACACTTTACATGCCTCGGGAGTAGCAATCTCCGCAACTCCTTTCCCCTCTTGCACCGCCGCACTGCTTTCTTCCAGATTTTTGTCTTCATTGAGTTCTTTCTCCAACATGAGATTAAATGCCACCGCAGACTTCTCATGTGCCTGACTAACCACTGCGTCACCTACGACTTTGGGAGTCTCAACAACAAAGTGACAAATATCGTCACTGTCTGCCTCACTATCCTTTTGAGCCGTCGCAACATCAAGATTAGAGGAGATATGTGGACACAATAATTGTGTTGTGTGAGGAACAACCGGTAACTTTCCCCCAAAACTGGATGAAGATTGGGGATCGAGCGGCTTAACACCTGGTTGGGAACAAACACCTTGGGACCCATCTTGACTAGTAAAATTCTTTCTCCCCTTCTTTTTGCAGATGTTCAATATCATTGAAACTCTGTTGACCACTGATGTGGACTCCATCAGCCACCGTATCTGAACAATGCTCTCGGTAGGGTCTGCGCTTCTTTGAAATACCCTTTCGTCACTGACTTCAACTATGGACACCAGAAAGGGATGACCCTCAACATTGTTCATAATTTTCCAGTTTATCAATTGGAGTGACAAGGTTTCTATATGGATACGAATTTTGGCATTCTTCACAAAATGGTTTTCTTCTTCTATCTTAATAACATCACCTACTTTTTGTGCAATTTTCCGCACATTAACCTTGTTTCTCGCTTGGAGGGGAATACCACAAATGACAACCCACGTCCTACGTTTCTCAACTTGATCATCCCTTTCCCATTGGTGCACTTCCAATCCACCAGGACCCTTGCCAATCGACTGCGCTTGGTTAACAACTTTCTTAGCTTTGTGAGTTGAATTGAACAGCATAAGAAATTTCCTCCTTGATAAAGCTAGCATCCCGGAAAGATTTGGCCACCGACTAAGAAGAAAATCCATTGCTTCTTTCATAATTCTTATCCTCTTGAAGAATGGTAATCACACATTTAGACAGGCATGTATTCATCCCTTCATTAGCTTTAACCTTGATAGACAGTTTGGATTTTGCGCTAATGTTCTCTTTTTGGATCTGAGAAGACGATTTACTAGGCTGTGAAGATCTACTAACGGAATTATCTTTTCTCTTTTTCGCCTTATATCCTTGGAATTCCAATCTCGCTCAAAGACTACTTCCGTTAATATTCCAGCCTTTGATGCCATCAATTACTCTTTTGGCATCCTCAACATGATAAACATCAACAACGGCACAAGCATTGCAGTTCCACGACCTCCATTTTCTACTAATGTCGATCCTACTCCATCTGGCAAATCTACTCACTATTTTGTCAAGTTGATACTCTGAAACTTTTTTGTCAACGTTATCAATAAATATTGTGGAAGTATAATTACCTTTAGATCTGCTTCTTTTTCATGAACTTCTCTCATCTATTGTATCTCGTGCACGTCTTGGTGTAGAACTCGCTAACTACTCATTACCTTTGTCTCTGAATATCAATCTTTCCATCTAGGTTTCCTGTTAGGACGTTTTTCTTCCCATCGATAGGAATGGTTGCACCCACATCTATAACCTCTCCTCCACGCTCGGAAGGAAAATGAGGGTGTGAATTTAAAGTCCGTCGAAGATTGGAATTTGGGTGGTTTGCTTTGTGATTAGATTTTGTGGTTGGGCAACGAGCAAGGGGCGGTAGTTAGGCTTAGTTTGTGGTGGAGGAAGATGGTCAGACATGGCGAACGAAGAGGGAGGAGAGCGTCGAGGTAGGAGGAGGAAGAGGAGGGTGGGAGCGCATACTAGGGTTAGTCGTTTAGGGACGTGATTGATTAATTCAAACCGAACCAAACCGAACCCGAAAGTTTGACCCGAACTGCCACCTCTAATTATGATAATGTGTGGGGTTTCTTAAAGGACAACAAAAATCCAAATGCACAAGATCAAACACATTTTCACTGTTAGTGAGGGAATTTTCAAAGCAATCTGTGTCCCTTTACTCTTTGACAAGTGTCACAAATAAAACTTGAAGGAAAATCCTTTTTATTAATAATTTTTGTCTTCACATTTTTTCTATAAAAGCATGGCCGAAACGATTGTGCCATATAACAACACTCTTTATGGACAGAGAGGGTCGTATTATGAAGAGTTACGTCATCGGAAACTTTAGGAATTTCTAAATCCATAATATCAGATCTATTCTTGTCTATACTAGTAAAAGCAATATTAAGAATTTGAAATCTATCTAAACTTTCATATTCAAGGAAGTTTCACCCTTTTCTAACTATACCTAACAATGTACAAGCTGTAGATTTAAGGTCCTACCAAAAACAAGTATCGACATATGTAACCAGACTCACATTTATTTGTAACAAGAGCATGCGAACAATAAGTAAGTTGAATATGAAGGTCCGAACATGTAAAACATCATGCAAGATGAAGGTTTTGTTTATCTTAACAGAATCGATCCCTTGAATTTTACCAGGGTGCAGCATCAGGCATAGTAACACTCAAAGAGCATGAATCAAAACTATGTGCAAGAAAAAGGTAATTATTCTCACAAACATGAGCAGTGACACTTGTATCGATTGTCCATTCATTTTCAAGCAATTTGATGTTTTGATCACTTAATTTATTTGTGGTGATTTAAGCATTAAGGTCAAGAATTTCATACACGAGAACTGATTTTCAAAAGCAGTTTCTATCTCTATATTTTCTCCCATGATAGTTTGTAGGTGTGACATCAAAGGTGTTAGTTAACCCTTGCTGTTGCCTTGGATTTTAACCTTCTTGTTTTGAAGATGTGCCACCAAAGTATTGAGAGTGTCTCAGCTCATTCCTGGAACTGTATTTGGGTCGTCGTTGTTGGAATGTTGAACTACATTTTCTTTTCTTTTTTTTTTGTTAATTTGGGCTTATCACCATTTATTCAAAATAATTTCTTGGTAAACCATGGGATAGTATAAAATTGGGCCTCATTAAAACCTCACTAAATAAAACCCATTGGGAAAAAACCTAGTGAGGAAAAAGAGTACCCACCATCCAAATACAAGTCTGAGACCCGGAACAAAGAAAACAAACGCTATTAATAGCACCTTACAAGTACTCTTTCAAAGAAAACACGCTAACAAAACGTTCACAAGATAAGGGAAGGTCCTTCCACCACATTTTTGTCCATTTCCAAACTTCAAGCTTTATTCTAGTCAATGTTAAATCCGTCAAGAAGCGTTCATGCTGAAAGATGAGATTATTTCTCACTTGCCATACATGGTAGACGCCATAGCATAACATGGATCTCCAAATCCGCCTCGCCTTGCTGCCTAGGGGAACCGCAAACCACACATTATATGTCTCCCCTGCAGTCGCTCTTATAGTGATCGACACATTCCAGCATAGTTGTAAACCGTCCCAGATCCCTCGAGTGTACGTACAGAAGAAGATTACATGCTCCAAGCTTTCCATGATATGGTTACACCACAGACACATGCTATGGCCAATCGGGATGGCGTTGTGCTCAAACAAAACTTCTCTTGTCATGAGCTTCCTATGAAGAGTAAGTCATAGGACCATCTCCACCCTCGGTTCACAGTAGCCACGCCATATAAGACACAAGTCTAACCCTTGCTCTGGCTGGCCACATCCTGTAGCTTGGGCTAGTGAGTGAACAACATCACTAGTTAGACTCTTACTCCCACTACTCATCCATATACTCTCATCCAGCTTATTGTGGGCTATCCGGATCGGTTGTATAATCGTCAACAACTCACTCAGTGCCTCCTTCTCAAACTCAAAGAGCTCCCTTCTCCAAGTCAGCTCCCATGACCATGCCTCACCAACCCACACGAGAAGGTCTACCACAAACCAGTCTTGCTGCATGCTTATCCAAAACAGCCTGGGAAAGCGGAACCGCAAGATTCCTACCCCCATCCAATCATCAAACCAGAATTTCGTATTACGCCCATCACCAATCTGTAGCTTGACTCACTCTGAAATCAGTTGTTTGAGGTGATCATCACCTTGTGTATGTTTGATTATCGCAGCCCATAATCCCTTCAGTTGGTTCTTGCTGCTATCTAGCTCTCTAGTATGAAGCCCATCTCGTTGCTTATAGATGGACTGAATTGTGGCTTTCCACATGGAGGGGTGATTTTGTGAAACTTTCCATCTCCATTTGGCTAGAAAAGCCAAGTTCTTAATCTACAGATTTGAAAAGCCAAGGCCACCCAACTCCTTTGGTTGTGTTAGCTCACTCTAAGCAACCGGGGTCAGAAACTTTTGATTCCCTTTACCCCAAAAAAAATGACGTTGAATTGAGACAAGCCTCTTTCTTAAATTGGTTGGCACAACAAACAGGCTCATGTAATAGAGTGGAACGGCGTCTAGCATAGATCGCACAAGCACCGCACAACCAGCATTGAAGAGACTAGTGGCCTTCCAAGTTGCAAGTTTCATCTCTACTTTCCTTATGACCGGTTCTGAAATACCCCAAACCTTAATATGTTAATTAACTATGTAATTATAATTTTCTAAGGCTAATTAAGTCCTTAAGATTATTGGTGAAGAAATAAAAACCAAAAAGAATAAGAAAATGCGTAAAAGACATAAAACGTGAAAACGCATATTTAATTATTTTAGGAGGCATATAACCTTCACTAGGGTTTAATATATTTTTATACCCTAATTACATACTAAGAACATGTGGGAAAAATTCCGGAAGAAAACGGATCCAAATAATGCGATAAAACGCTAACGGAGTACTAAAGCGCGTTTTTCGAGAAATACCCGGAAACGTGACTTTAAACAGTTAAATGACCCCGTAAAAACTATAGTTGATTCTATAACTATAATTAAACATTAATGGGAGTTTAATAACCATTAAATTAAAGAACGAGAAAATTCCGGAAAACGGGCCCGGTTAGTGAATAGTGCTAAAACCGGGTAAACTAACGAGCGTTTTCTGTAAAAGACGAAAAACGCTCCAGCTTATATATGTATGTGGGCCGGTTTTACTGCCTAAATAAGCCCCTCTCACACTTGACTAGCTTATTAGTTTAATAAGTCAAAAGCAAGGACATAAAGTAAAAAGCAAAAAGCAAATAAAACACCTCACTTTTCTCTCTCTCCCATTCCTATTCTCTCACTCACGTTTTCTTCCCCCCCCCCCCATCTGAACTCTCTTCTTCCTCCAGCCAAGTATGGCGATTTTGAAGCTCCTCCATGGCAGCCTCACTTCCTCTCCTTGTATAAGCTCCATCCAAGCTCCAAATACAAAACAAATTACATATTCGAACTCTCCTCATCCTCCTCTATCTTTCCCTCTTTTCGGAATTTCAAAAGGATGAGTTTCACCTCCATGGGTTTTTCCCATTTGAAGAGAAAATGGCATATTCTTGAAGCTTGGAGTCTCCTCTCTCTCCTAAGGTAAAAATCTCCAAGAAAAACCTCATTTTTCTCCATCTTGTAGTGGTAACCGATTTTGTCTCTCTCTCTTACCTTGTTTTTCTTCTTGGTTTTGAGCTCCATTTCAACCCTCCAATGGTGGAGTAATTCCCTTCTTGATTCAAGGGTGAGAACCCTTCTCAAAAATCTCCAAAGGTAAAACCCTAACTTGTACTCTAAGCCCTTTTGTTGAATTGAGATTTCCTAAGGGTTTAGATAATTAATGGAATGTATTTGTGTTTCTTGAATGTTGGAATGGAGTTTTGAAACTCCATTCCCTCTTGACCGATTTGAGGAGATGAGGAGCAAGAGAGAATTGAGACTTGTGGATTAAGGTAAGGAATCTACCTTAAATGCCTATATTATTTGTTTTAGAATTGGGTTTGGGAAAAATAAAAGATGAAATAAAATCTGGAGCAATAATGTGCTTGATTGTGGTTAGTTGGATTTTGTGAAATGTTGGTTTGATTTAAGGGCCTAAGTGCCAAAGGATTTGAGATTTGAGCTATATTGTTGTTTAATGAAGTTTCGAGGATACATTATGCTCTGATAGAACCCTTGTGGGTTTGGCTAGATTAGGTTTGAAAAATGATGTGAATTGATGGATTGGGAGATGTTAAGTTTATGGGGAGGTTATGGCGAAATTTCGATAGGAAATGAGCGTTCTAAGGTGACTTAGTGAACTGGAGGAGCTAGGTGTGTATAGGGTTGAGTAGAGATGTTTGATAACCTCGAAATGGTAAATGGAGTGAATATGTGAGTGTATGAAATCTGTAGCAAATGAGTGTTGTAAAACATTGAAATTTCAAGAAAAAGAGTTAGTACTTGTAATCTTGGAAATGGAGTTTGGACTTGGGTTTTAGAATGGTGTATGTCTAAGAATGAATTGGTATGGCTGTTGAGTGCTTTGGTAAGTTGGTAGGAGGTAAGAGCTATCAAAATGGAAGCTAGGAAATGCAACGAGTGCAAAAGTGTAACAGGAAGATGGAGTTTTACAGAGAATTGACCAAGAATTGAAGTAAGAAGTAACCAAGGATTTGAAGTGGTTTAGTGCATGTTTTAGAGTGTTTAAACATGTAGGAAACATGTGGAAAGTTTAGGAAATGATTGGAGGTGAGTTAGGGGTGGAAAAGAGGTCAAAAACTGTCAATTTAAACACCTACAGACATGGTCCGGGTTGTAAACAAGTACACAAACCCGGACCACATCAAAAACGCACCAGAAAGCCATCCCAGGGGTTGGTCCGGGTTTGAAACCAGGACACAAACCCGGACCACATGAAAATTTGTCCAGAAACTGAAATCCGTGGTTGGTCCGGGTTTGTAACCCCGGACACAAACCCGGACCATGTTAAAAAGTGTCCAGAGAGTGTTTTTAAGGGTTGTTATGGTGGGGAAGTGAATGATAATGGTTTTAGATGTTGATTAGGCCTTGTTTGGTGAGTTTTAAAGGCCTTAGATGGTGTAAACAAGTGTTAGGTTGGATGTGAGAAAATTGTGAGTTTAAGTACACAAAGTTAAAAACCGAAACAACGGGATAACAGGTTAAGTACGGGAGTATAGTGTTACATACCGTAATTCTTCGATGTTAATGAAAACATTTGAATGTTATCAGTTGAACAAGTGTGAACCAAGGAACGGGATCACCCGTAAAGATAAACCCATGGTGTAAGGTATGGTTTTCTTGCAACCTGTGTCCTACCGGGTTACACCGGCTTGTATGCCAATGTGTTTTTCTGTGTGTTTGCCACCTTGCAAGATAAAGCATGAAATGAGTTTACAGTAATTCATTATCGTGGCGTAATTAATTCCGATACCGCTTAACCCTAGTTATGTGTTAAATAATAGTTAACCGACCTTAGGTTCACATAAGTGATCGGTATTCGGAATAAACGTCCCAACCCATGGGAACGTTCTAACTACGGCTATCCGTGCGTTATTGGATGTTGTGACAATGCGTGATGTATGTGACTTGTTTAATATGTTGTTGATGTTGGATACTGTTATCCGCGTTGTTGAAATGGGATATGATATCCCTTATGTGTCTAACCGAGTTAATAACACTATGTGATGTATGTATGTGATAAGTTCCATAAGGGAACCTCTAACTAATAAGTATATGTATGTATGGAGAGGAATCCGATTGTTCCGGTCGCGCGTGTTGTTTGGGAGTTAATACATATATGAGAATTAACTCCCATCCTGTTATGTTAGGGTTGTTTTCCTTCATTGGATTTCGACCTCCCCTAGCTTAGCCAAAGCTTACCTACCCGACCTCTACATCGGGCTAGGAGGGAAATTATGTATAATGTTGGTAGGGTGTCGATGCCTAAGTTCGCTTCGACTCCCTCTTTGTTATGTTACGGTTGTTCTTCCTCCTGGAATTACAACCACCCACAAGCTTAACCAAGGCTTACCTACCTCATCACTATTGGAGTTAGGGGGAAACTGTGTATGTTGTGATCGGTCCTATATGAGGCCGCCACTCAAGTAAAGAAAATGTATGTATGTTGTGCTCGGGCTTATATCACCCCGGCACTCCCTAAGTGAAGTTCATGTACTCTAAGGAGAGTGAAACTAAGTTGTGTATGTTATAAAGTGAAGTATGTTGTTATGTTGAGTGTGCTAACCTTGTGTATGTATTCTATTAATGGATGTTTGCTTATAAGCATGATATGTGTATGAGTTTGTGCATGTTTGAAATAAATCAACCGCATGCTAAGACGACAAATAGTTGTGCGTGGCCCGGTAGCATGCGGGCTGCGGGATTACCATACCAGCAAAGGTGCTGACCCCCTTTGGGGGCTCCCATACTTTTCAGGTACAAGGAACTGGAAGCCGTTCGAGAGTAGGACGGGGTAGTTGACTGTACGTGGTAGTCGTGTAAATTATGTAAGTATTGTAGGTGTAGTAAGACCGAAATTGTATCGGCGTTAGTTGGAGAATACTCGGTACAGTTGTAATGTAAGTGTATAACAATTGTTGGATATGGAACGGGAGTATTGTGTAGTTGCTCGGGAGTTTAGTCCATCAGACCGGTACGATGTATGTATGTTAGCCTTGTTAGTCACGTAGGTGGCTAACGGCGTGTAACACCAAGGAGTTAAGTTATGTTGTGAGTTATGATTTCCGCTGCAAGGGTTGTTAAATGTGTTGTTTGTAGTTGGGGTGTTACAAAAAGTGGTATCAGAGCGAAGTATCGCTCTGATGACTGAAATACCGAGCTTAGGAAGTACCGAGTTAGGATGTTAGTACATATGGGTTAAGGGTTGAGTGATAGCGTGAGAAGTACGCTAGTTAGGGAAATACCAGTGTGCACTGGATACCTACAGTATCCATCCCGCCCTCCACAAACCTATTATATACATGGAAAGAACGCCATAGAGATGGAAGTCCTCTCTTACACGGGAATAACCGATCTGGCTGTTATTAAGCGCCCTAATGAGCACGGAGAACCTGTCATACGGTAGATCCCGAAAGGTGTGAATCCCGAAGACGGTTCCATTGGAACAATATTAACCGCTCTTGTTAGCGAAAAGTGAGGAATCTTATGCATAAGAGAATGGAATTTCCAGCACCCTGGGTCGACATGCGAAGCAGTCGAGGACAACCAGCTTGCAAGCACTACCGTGCAACAGTGGAGAAGTGGAGTAGTAGAAACCCGGGACGAGTGTCTGCGGGACTACAATGCTAACTAATACACTGACGGTGTATCAACCGATCGAGGGACTACAACGTAGTACGTGAGGGATACTATACTAAGTAAAAAGGGGTCTCCCAGAATGGGAAACACCCTAGTTAGTGGTTGTCATGTGAAGACACTGAGAAGTACCCAGAAGATTGTTGTTAAGACTGTAAGATCAAGCAAGGGCCAGCAAGGCCAATGATGTTAAAGCGGGTGAAAGCAGTACCGCAACCAATGTAAATTGAACCGATAAACAGATTGTATGGCGCACTTGCCATGGCAAGTGCTGCTATAACAAGGCTGTACGGGAAATTTTTAGCAACTGCAAAGTACTCAGTAAAGTACCATGAAGTTAAGTGGGATTATCATAATCGTGGAAGGGCTTAATAGCCTGACCTCTGTAATTGGAAACACACCAGTCAGCAAGAAGCTAGACTTAGTTAAGGCAAGGAAACGTTGTAAAACCACGAAAATTTTTCTTTCAACCTAAATTTATTTTCAAAACCTTTTTCAAAACCAAAATTTTCTTTCAAACCCCTTTTATTTCCAACCTTCTTTTAAACCAAACCAGAAGACCTACACGGGCCTCAGTGCCATACGGTAGGTAAATTATACCCAGTTACTTTTAATTAACCGGATGGAAACCGGTAAACCCAAGGGTAACAACCCGAGGGAATGGATTGAGTTCGTCATAGCACAACAGTGGATATATTTCCCTTGATTAAGTTCGGGAAACACAGAATGCATATTATCACAGGATAATATAAGAGGAGCTGACAACAGAATACTTCACCTAGGCGTGTGACGGGCACTACGAGTGTACCAACTGAAACGTGGGACGACTGCACTCCGATAGGAGCTTGTGGGCCTGACAAACCTTCTTATGGGGTAGTCGGGCAAGTAGCAATGTATCAGCAGGGTACCCCACGTATGTATACGAGTGGAGTCTGAAACACGGGAAGTAGTCGACTCCATACTACGGTCCAAAGTAAAAGTCAAGCAAGAGCAATGGATTACCAAGTATGGTTGAAGTAAAGGAAACCAGTTGAGTTAAGAAGACTAAAGGAATTAGTAAGTTTATTCTAAGGAAATGTTTAAAGGGGAACGAGTGCGAAGTGCACTGGTTGGTAAGTGAAAACATGGAATAGGTCATAAGGAACCTGAAGGACGAAACATATAGCTGGAGTAAGTACCCAGCCTAAATATGGTGAGGCAATGTAGTTGATTAAACGTACTTATAAGTACAAGCCAGATGTAATGGCATGACCTAGTAACACCCAGGAACTATCCTTAAAAGGGTGTTTGGATCAACAGTGGTTGAATGAGATAACAAGACAGAAACGCAAGGGTTGAAACTAACACCCAGTTACACATAAGTCGTCAGGACGAAGTCTGACATCCTTGAAGGGGCACGCCATGAAAGGAGCAACGACCTTGTCATGGAACTCAATGCAACCTATAAACCGTGTAATGTTGTACAGAGAAGTCAATGTGTGTGGACAGCCTACAGTGAGTAGAGCTCGAAGCAATAAGGCCTATAAGCCATAAATGGAATATGTTAAGTAAAATGTTACTTATTATGTAGTTTATGTTACACAAGTAAGTAAAGTAGGTAACGAACCACTGCTTTAAGAGTGGGGATACCTCTTGATATTGTGAGACCGCAACAGCGGTAGTTATGTGAATTAAGTTAAGGGAATGTGTTAAGAGTTGACCATGTTGTTACTACGAAAAGAGTTGCACCAGTTGTGGAGACCAGAAGAGTAAAAAGTCAAATAACAACCACCATAGGTGTGGGATGCTAAATGTGTAATGAACGGCGCTCAAGCAGCATAGAGACTCGAAGAATAGAGTATTCAACAATCAGCCAAATAAGTGGCAAAACACAGTGTAATGGCGGAAGCTAATATAATAGCGGATGCAGTGTAAGTTAATGTTATACAATAAGTAACGGCACGATGCGCAGTAAGCGACCGTTGCATAAGTATTGTTAAATAATAATATGGCAAATAAGACCAGTTATGAGTCAAACTCAATGGACATATAAGTAAGTAATGATAAACAGACTGAGCAATAAGCCAGTAGTTGATGCTATGTGATAAGGAACTCAGTGTGAATTCCTGTTGCTATCGCATAAGAGATTTACTGTCAAGAGTTTACGCCTCTGCACTCTGTATGACTGAGTGTTTTGGTATTGCACTTGTGCAGTAATGATCGAGTGAGATAGCTAGGAAGTTTGGGAAATGTTAAATGTGATAGAAGGACAAGACTTATGGTGTGATAAAACCGATGCATAAGAAAAGCACGGTCGTACCAATCAAGGTACTCAGTTTGCATAAGTGACTACAGTAACACGATTATTAAACATCGGTATGGAATATACCTCAAGTGTGGGGAATAATAGAAAGTACTACTCATTAGGTAGTAGCTCAAATTCAACCGACAATGAGGGAAGAAATCAAGTAAGTCATTGTGAATACAGTAAACCATCATGGAAATGAATAGAAAGTTTGTAACTCACCGAATTCGCTCACGGTAAGACATACCACGCGTCGGTTGAGAAACCGTTATTACCAAGATAAAGTGATAATCGGGGATGTATACTACAGTAAGAATAAGGTATGGGGCAAACTAAGCTCTAAATGGTCAGAGTTGCGCAGCAGAAACTAGCGAGCCAGCAATTCAAATGTTGAATGTGTGTAGTGAACATGAGTGGATGGCTAATTATTAACGCCTATAGTCTCACAGGCCAGAATCGAAACCAGTTAAGAGTTAAAATAAACTCTAGTGAGAATTCTTGGTTAGGGACTAAACTGCCAACATGGCTAAGATCCTCAAACCAGAACACAGTGTATAATAAACCGCATGGAGTTAAACACTTCACGACGGTAGGACGTTATAAACCAGTGATTAAGTGATTGATTACGTGGGCGTAATCCCTTTTAAGGGGGTAGAGCGCAGAACCACTTGGTGTGTTTTACCGTACAAGTGTACTGAACTATGATGTGCGCACAAAATGATTTGTTTTGATGATTGGTGCGCGTGTTACATAAACATACGCATTCATTCATGGTTAATTGTGGTAATTGCGCACTGAAGATGTGAATACCATTGTGATAAGTGTGTTATTTTGTTAAGAGAGGTGTGAAAGTACAAGTATAAGGGAGTAGAAAAACTCCCGGGGAACTAAGACCCCGACTATGTATGTTCATATGATACTAAATGTAAAACCGTGTATTGTATTTTGACAAAAGTATTATATATACAGTGTTGTGATTTATGAAGGGGTATGACACCAACGTAGAACCTCTTAAATTCCCTAGGTAACTTGATTTAAAATAAATCTGGACGATGATAGATGGACATAGTTCCACCCTTGGAGATGTAATGATTACGACTAGATGGATTTAAAAGATAGAAAATGGTACATGCGTGAATTAGTTGTTGTTTGAAAATGAAGTGGGAGGTGAAACTTGATTATCATGAGATCAGGGGAAGCCGAACACAAATTGGGGTGGAAAGATAGTTCAACTCTGATGCTGATCACATTAGGGTTGGATGATTCTTGAAACTCCCTATAAGTGGTCACAAATAATCACATCAAGAATAAGATGCAGTTAACAATAATTGGACTTGGAGTTGTATGGAGTTTCCAAAAGAATTTTAAAATGGGTTTCAAATTTTCAATTGGTATTTTCAGGACGTCAATTAATATTTTTTTTTTAGATTCTTAAGTGGTGTTTTCAAAGGAAGGACTACCTTTATGTGACCTTGTAAAGGATTTTCAACCTGTATCCTTCCGATAAAGGATTTCGTTATACTGAACCTCATATAGAGTATTTTCCTATTACTTGCTCACGAGCTAAGGACGTATGAGCCTTTGTCTTCGGACCGGTGACATGAGAAGTATATTTTAAAGATGTATGCAATTGTTTTGATCTCCCAAAGGAACGGGGACCAGAGTGTCCATCGCGACCGGTTCTGCGGGATCACAGTGTATATGTACTCTACATGGGTCTCGAACTCATGAAGAGATGGAAAAGGAATTTCTGGTTGATATACATGCTAACATGTTGTGTGGTATGTGTAATAATTATTATTTTGGACCTTGAGTCCTAATGTGGTTAAGTTCCGAAAATGTTATGTTATCAAGACCTACGAGTCTAAATGTTGTTATGTTACCCAGACCTAAGATCTAAGGGTTGTTATGTAAGTACAATGTTGATAAGGTACCCGGACCATTGAGTTCGAGGTTATCATGTAAGTATGTTATGTTATGTATGGATTGTATATGTACCCGGACCATTATGTCCGAGGTCATGATGTAAAATATGTTGTTATTGAAGTTTATGTTGCCAGTAATCCCCGTATTCTAACCAATGATGCTAGGGAAGTGTGAACTTCGAGGACGAAGTTCTTTAAGGGGGGTAGATTGAAATACCCCAAACCTTAATATGTTAATTAACTATGTAATTATAATTTTCTAAGGCTAATTAAGTCCTTAAGATTATTGGTGAAGAAATAAAAACCAAAAAGAATAAGAAAATGCGTAAAAGACATAAAACGTGAAAACGCATATTTAATTATTTTAGGAGGCATATAACCTTCACTAGGGTTATAAATATTTTTATACCCTAATTACATACTAAGAACATGTGGGAAAAATTCCGGAAGAAAACGGATCCAAATAATGCGATAAACGCTAACGGAGTACTAAAGCGCGTTTTTCGAGAAATACCCGGAAACGTGACTTTAAACAGTTAAATGACCCCGTAAAAACTATAGTTGATTCTATAACTATAATTAAACATTAATGGGAGTTTAATAACCATTAAAATTAAAGAAACGAGAAAATTCCGGAAAACGGCCCGGTTAGTGAATAGTGCTAAAACCGGGTAACTAACGAGCGTTTTCTGTAAAAGACGAAAAACGCTCCAGCTTATATATGTAGTGGGCCGGTTTTACTGCCTAAATAAGCCCCTCTCACACTTGACTAGCTTATTAGTTTAATAAGTCAAAAAGCAAGGACATAAAGTAAAAGCAAAAAGCAAATAAAACACCTCACTTTTCTCTCTCTCCCATTCCTATTCTCTCACTCACGTTTTCTTCCCCCCCCCATCTGAACTCTCCTTCTTCCTCCAGCCAAGTATGGCGATTTTGAAGCTCCTCCATGGCAGCCTCACTTCCTCTCCTTGTACAAGCTCCATCCAAGCTCCAAATACAAAACAAATTACATATTCGAACTCTCCTCATCCTCCTCTATCTTTCCCTCTTTTCGGAATTTCAAAAGGATGAGTTTCACCTCCATGGGTTTTTCCCATTTGCAGAGAAAATGGCATATTCTTGAAGCTTGGAGTCTCCTCTCTCTCCTAAGGTAAAAATCTCCAAGAAAAACCTCATTTTTCTCCATCTTGTAGTGGTAACCGATTTTGTCTCTCTCTCTTACCTTGTTTTTCTTCTTGGTTTTGAGCTCCATTTCAACCCTCCAATGGTGGAGTAATTCCCTTCTTGATTCAAGGGTGAGAACCCTTCTCAAAAATCTCCAAAGGTAAAACCCTAACTTGTACTCTAAGCCCTTTTGTTGAATTGAGATTTCCTAAGGTTTAGATAATTAATGGAATGTATTTTGTGTTTCTTGAATGTTGGAATGGAGTTTTGAAACTCCATTCCCTCTTGACCGATTTTGAGGAGATGAGGAGCAAGAGGAGAATTAATGTGAGACTTGTGGATTAAGGTAAGGAATCTACCTTAAATGCCTATATTATTGTTTTAGAATTGGGTTTGGGAAAAATAAAAGATGAATAAAATCTGGAGCAATAATGTGCTTGATTGTGGTTAGTTGGATTTTGTGAAATGTTGGTTTGATTTAAGGGCCTAAGTGCCAAAGGATTGAGATTTGAGCTATATTGTTGTTTAATGAAGTTTCGAGGATACATTATGCTCTGATAGAACCCTTGTGGGTTTGGCTAGATTAGGTTTGAAAAATGATGTGAATTGATGGATTGGGAGATGTTAAGTTTATGGGGAGGTTATGGCGAAATTTCGATAGGAAATGAGCGTTCTAAGGTGACTTAGTGAACTGGAGGAGCTAGGTGTGTATAGGGTTGAGTAGAGATGTTTGATAACCTCGAAATGGTAAATGGAGGATGAATATGTGAGTGTATGAAATCTGTAGCAAATGAGTGTTGTAAAACATTGAAATTTCAAGAAAAAGAGTTAGTACTTGTAATCTTGGAAATGGAGTTTGGACTTGGTTTTAGAATGGTGTATGTCTAAGAATGAATTGGTATGGCTGTTGAGTGCTTTGGTAAGTTGGTAGGAGGTAAGAGCTATCAAAATGGAAGCTAGGAAATGCAACAGAGTGCAAAAGTGTAACAGGAAGATGGAGTTTTACAGAGAATTGACCAAGAATTGAAGTAAGAAGTAACCAAGGATTTGAAGTGGTTTAGTGCATGTTTTAGAGTGTTTAAACATGTAGGAAACATGTGGAAAGTTTAGGAAATGATTGGAGGTGAGTTAGGGGTGGAAAAGAGGTCAAAAACTGTCAATTTA
This sequence comes from Limonium bicolor, assembly GCA_023374045.1. Lineage (NCBI taxonomy): Eukaryota > Viridiplantae > Streptophyta > Magnoliopsida > Caryophyllales > Plumbaginaceae > Limonium > Limonium bicolor. The sequence continues at coordinate 102,326,374 of CM041776.1, read as the reverse complement.
AACACCTACAGACATGGTCCGGGTTGTAAACAAGTACACAAACCCGGACCACATCAAAAACGCACCAGAAAGCCATCCCAGGGGTTGGTCCGGGTTTGAAACCAGGACACAAACCCGGACCACATGAAAATTTGTCCAGAAACTGAAATCCGTGGTTGGTCCGGGTTTGTAACCCCGGACACAAACCCGGACCATGTTAAAAAGTGTCCAGAGAGTGTTTTTAAGGGTTGTTATGGTGGGGAAGTGAATGATAATGGTTTTAGATGTTGATTAGGCCTTGTTTGGTGAGTTTTAAAGGCCTTAGATGGTGTAAACAAGTGTTAGGTTGGATGTGAGAAAATTGTGAGTTTAAGTACACAAAGTTAAAACCGAAACAACGGGATAAAGGTTAAGTACGGGAGTATAGTTTACATACCGTTAATTCTTCGATGTTAATGAAACATTTGAATGTTATCAGTTGAACAAGTGTGAACCAAGGAACGGAGATCACCGGTAAAGATAAACCCATGGTGTAAGGTATGGTTTCTTGCAACCTGTGTCCTACCGGATTACACCGGCTTGTATGCCAATGTGTTTTTCTGTGTGTTTTGCCACCTTGCAAGATAAAGCATGAAATGAGTTTACAGTAATTCATTATCGTGGCGTAATTAATTCGATACCGCTTAACCCTAGTTATGTGTTAAATAATAGTTAACCGACCTTAGGTTCACATAAGTGATCGGTATTCGGAATAAACGTCCCAACCCATGGGAACGTTCTAACTACGGCTATCCGTGCGTTATTGTATGTTGTGACATGCGTGATGTATGTGACTTGTTTAATATGTTTTTGATGTTGGATACTGTTATCCGCGTTGTTGAATGGGATATGATATCCCTTATGTGTCTAACCGAGTTAATAACACTATGGATGTAGTATGTGATAAGTTCCATAAGGGAACCTCTAACTAATAAGTATTGTATGTATGGAGAGGAATCCGATTGTTCCGGTCGCGCGTGTTGTTTTGGGAGTTAATACATATATGAGAATTAACTCCCATCCTGTTATGTTAGGGTTGTTTTCCTTCATTGGATTTCGACCTCCCACTAGCTTAGCCAAAGCTTACCTACCCGACCTCCACATCGGGCTAGGAGGGAAATTATGTATGTTTGGTAGGGTGTCGATGCCTAAGTTCGCTTCGACTCCCTCTTTGTTATGTTACGGTTGTTCTTCCTCCTGGAATTACAACCACCCCAAGCTTAACCAAGGCTTACCTACCTCATCACTATTGGGTTAGGGGGAAACTATGTATGTTGTGATCGGTCCTATCTGAGGCCGCCACTCAAGTAAGAAAATGTATGTATGTTTGCTCGGGCTTATATCACCCCAGCACTCCCTAAGAGTCATGTACTCTAAAGGTGAAACTAAGTTGTGTATGTATAAAGTGAAGTATGGTTTGCTTATGTGTGCAGGTGGCAACCTTGTGTGTGGTATTCTATTAATGGATGTTTGCTATAAGCATGATATGTGTATGAGTTTGTGGCATGTTTGAAATAAATCAACCGCATGCTAAGACGACAAATAGTGTGCGTGTGCCCGGTCAGCGCTGTGCCGGGAGTTCCATACGGACCCGGCAGGCGAGCTGCGTAGGGCTGACGCTACCGCCCCACTGTCTTTGGGCGTGCCCATACTTTTCAGGTACAAGGAACTGGAAGCCGTTCGAGAGTAGGACGGGGTAGTTGACTGTACGTGGTAGTCGTGTAAATTAGTAAGTATTGTAGGTGTAGTAAGACCGAAATTGTATCGGCGTTAGTTGGAGAATACTCGGTACAGTTGTAATGTAAGTGTATAACAATTGTTGGATATGGAACGGGTATTGTGTAGTTGCTCGGAGTTTAGTCCATCAGCCGGTACATGTATGTATGTTAGCCTTGTTAGTCACGTAGGTGGCTAACGGCGTGTACACCAAGGAGTTAAGTTTGTTGTGAGTTATGATTTCCGCTGCAAGGGTTGTTAAACGTGTTGTTTGTAGTTGGGTGTTACAGGTTCCCACGTCGTGCTCTTCCTTGGATTGGCACCCAATAGACAGCTAAGATCGGTAGATGGGAGCTCGCCTATTCGACACTTGAATATGCGTTTGACCAAATTGGATTCCTCCCGATTCACATTCACGCAAAAGGCAACTGATTTCTCCATGTTTAAGCTTAAACCACTAAGCTCCGCAAATATGATTAGAAGTCTTTGTAGTGTTATCAGCTGCTCATTATCCATTGGACTAAATAACATCACATCATCCAAAAATTGTAAATGCATGAGCCTTACTTGTCTAGCTCCAACTTTAAGCCCCACAAACTCTTGTTGTTGTATCACCTCTTGCACCAGCCAGTCCAAACATTCGACAACAATGACAAAAAGAGAGGGGGACAAAGGATCACCTTGTCGCAGTCCGCGGCTCGGTGTAAATGGTTTTTTGGTGAGCCATTCACCAGAATTGATATTCTTGAAGTTGTTATTGTAACACCCCAACTACAACCATACACTTAACAACACATTGCAGCGGAAAGCTTAACTCATCACATTACTTAACCCAATGGTGATACACGCCGTTAACCACCCACGTGGCTAACAAGGCTAATACATTTACATTGTATCGGTCTGATGGACTAGATTCCCAAGCGACTACACAATACTATCCCTTTCCATTAACAACAACAACATACATATACATTCCAACTGTACCGAGTATTTACAAACCAATGCCGATAACAATTTCGGTCTTACTACACCTACAATACATACACAATTGAAATGGATACCCATGTATATACACTACCCCGTCCTACTCTCGAACGGCTTCCAGCTCCTTGTACCTGAAATAGGAAAGAGAAGAAAGGGTGGCCCCCCAGGGGCTCAGCACCTTTGCTGGTATGGTAATCCCGCAGCCCGCATGCTACCGGGCCACACACAACTAATTGTCGTCTAAGCATGCGGTTGATTATATTTAAATCATGCATGTAAACTATAAAACACATAACACGTTACACTGCACAACAATGGCTCAATAAAACAGCCAACACATCTACTCTTAATAAATAACTCGTTGTGATCTTTAACCCCTAGAGTGTTTATCCTTTTATGGAGCTATTTCCTTAATAGACGACATTTACCCACCAATCGGGTTATCCTTAAACGGCACTTATAATAAACTGGAATTCATATCCATGATCCACATACTCCACATCTTAACAACATATAACATCACATCGCAATAAGAATTGCAGCACAACAATAATACATAACATAACGGGAACGGTTCCCTTTACGAACCGGCCCAAACATAGTTAATTCACTTGTAGAGCCTAGAGAATGTTGTCAAACTCATGATAAGCTCATTACATAACTCGTTACAGTCTCGTTAAATGAACGGATAACTTAACACCAAGATGCGTCGGATATAGTAATCCAAGCACACCGAACAAACATAGTATGCCCCTGGGCCCGACGTGAGTTAGTAATAGCCTTGGTTAAGCTAAAGGGAAGGTTGAGAACCAAAATGGAAAAACAACCATAACATACGGAGAGGATCGAACCTGATATGACAACGACCCCCATACTCACGCGCGTGGCCGGAACTACCGGACTCCTCACTCCCCGATTAGCACTCGTTAGAAGTCTCATTATTGGACTTAGTAAATTAATTCACAAATGGGTGGTTAGGTCTGGTTAGACACGCACAAGGGTAGTGAACATACTAACACACACAAACAAACACATAACTAACTCACGCATAGCCGTGGTTAGAACGTTCCTTAGGTTGGAAACGTTATTACCGGATACCGTTCTCTTACGATTACCTAATAATGGTTAACTAGCCTTTCATGCGCATTAGAGATTACCGGTATCGGTACACAAACACACAACAACAACAACGACTGTAAACTCGTTTCATGATTTATCTTATAACGTGGCAAACATACAGAAAAACACATTGGCACACAAGCCGGTGTAATCCGGTAGGACACAAGTTGCAAGAAAACCATACCTTAGTCCTTGCTGCAAACGTGACCCGCCAAACGTGGTCCCTAAACATAATTAATAGTACCGGTTAATTTACCGTATTTGACTTCAAATTTTACTAAGTGATTATGTACCCATATGACATGTTTTACAATTTAGCTCACATCCAATTGCTCTCATTATACCCACTAGGGTTACTACATAAGTCATATATATTTTTTTCTGTTTTTTTTTAACTTTTGGGTCCGACCGACCCAACCAACTGGGTCGGTCCTTTCCAGTAACTCTCGGGTTTTCAAAATTCCACTTCGTCCGACCCACGTCCGACCCAAGTCCTCTGGGTCGGACCATTCCAGAAACTTTTCCGTCTTTTAAACTCTCCCGACCGACCCATGTCCGACCCAAGTCCCCTGGGTCGGACCATTCCAGAACCATTTACGGGTGACTTAACAGAGGCCGACCGACCCAGACAGGGTCGGTCCCCTGGGTCGGTCCACAACAGAACATGTCCAAAACTTGTCAGATCTTCTCCAAACTTTTCCTCAAACCTCCTAGTATGTCCTAACACCCTTAGGCACTTCAAACACACCTTTAGCCATGCACTAAACCCCTTAAATCACACACCAAAACCATCTTGACCATTACACAAATTTCTTACAAAATTCCTAGCACTTGTAACATTTCCCATTTGGTTTTCTAAGTGGTGTTTCACCTATAATGACCATTATACCAAAATGTTTCCCCACCATCATAACATCATCTCCCAAGCATCTTTTCTCACTAACCAAATCTTCTTTCCCACAACTTCTTAAAATTCCTTTCTCAAAACCTTACCTAAACATCATTCCCTCTTTGTACATCAACATTACCTAAACCTTAAAGCTCCCCCAAGACTTTGTTACATCACCAAAAACACTCATTGGATTTCTAGATCCTCCAAAACAATGCCCAAGGCACCTTAACACAGAACACCCTAAATCACCTTCTTCCACCATCTTAACACTTAGCCATTCCTAGTACAACCTAGGCTGAACATCATTTAAACGTCTAAAACTCCTTATTTACTCACCAAATTTTGACATGGCTTCTCTTGTATCACCTTACACCAAAACACATAGTTTTTCACTTTAATACCATCCAAGAACACTCAATGTCTCAATACATATCCTTTAACCATCAAAGACATATACCTTCACAAGAAACATTCTCATACACAAAACTTCACCCAATTACACTACATCACAATATAGTGCATAATTTAACTTGCTTGGCACTTAGGCCCCTAAATAACATGGCTCTTAGGCCCTTAAATTGCATAAACCTTAAACACTGAATTTCCACATGTATATATTGCCTTTGACCTGCAAATACACTCAACATCACATATGCCCTTTAATAATTCCTTTAAGAACAATTCACTTGCTCTTTTGCCATTGGCACCTTAGGTATTTTATTAAGCAAATTAAGCTCATTTTTCCTAAGGCATTCAAACTATTTTGAGATAGTTTATTTACCTTTTTTCCTCTCAAACTTCCTTCTTGTTTCCTTGAACCGAAAATCAGCAAGGAGTTTGATCACTTGTCAACTTTCTAATCAACATACAAGCAAGAAAATGAGCATTCAAACTTCATGCCCAAACACATTAATAAACCCTAAGTTATAGATATTGTCTTAAGACATTAAGGTAATTGTTTTACCTTGGAAATGGAAGAGAGTTTGAACAAGTATCAAGAGAGGACTCCACCAAGCCCTATGAAGATGAGAGTGAAGCTAAACCAAGACTAGAGAAGACACCATTACAAGGTGCATTTTCGGTCAACAACAAAAGTGAAGGAAATGAAGTTTTCTTTGGTTTTTCCTTACCTTGAAGCAAAGGTGATCAACAAGGCATAAAAATATAGACTCATGCTCCTTCCATGGAAGTTCTCCTTGGCACCGAAATGGTGGTTTTGATGATTTGAAAAGGTAGAAGTGTAGAGCTTGGTCTAACTAGGACAAACATGGTCTTAGAATTTGATTTGGCTAATGGAGCTAAGAGATATAAGAGATTGAAGATGGTGGTGTGAGTGGTGCTGTATCAAACCGAGAATGGAGAAGAGAGGGAGGTTGGAGATGGTGAGAATGCAAAGAGAAAGAAGAGAATGAAGATGACTAGCTAGTTTAGGATATTTAAGTAGAAAAAGTAAATAGTAAATTACTTTATCTTACTTTATTTACTTGTTAACTATCAAGGTGGTGACTCACCTTATTGAAAACCGGCCCCCCTCATCTACTTAGGGGTATTTTGGTCTTTGTTGACCAATTAACTTACTTATATTTACTTATGTCATAAACTAGCATATTTTGGTTACTATTCACAAAACAAGGCACATAATTGTGAAATGTTTGATTTCCCATTGATTTAGACTTCCTAATGTGATACTAAGTAGTACACATGTTAATTAAAGAGTAATTATGGACCTTTAGCCACTCAAAACTCATTTACAAGACAATTTTTCAAAAATGTGCGTTAAGACTCCTTAAAGCACATTTTGTGTTTTAACTTGTTTTCAAGCTTGGTTTTCTTTAGTAATTGATTTAATATGTTCATTAACACATAATTAAGTTCTTGGTAAGCTCATTAGGTCTTAACCAAACTTATCCCAAGCTTAGAGCACATTTTCGCCCATATTGGCTTTAAGGTATTCATTTGTGTTTTGTTTAGTTTAATTGTCTACCAAAGTCTCCTAAGGACTTAATTAGCCTTATTAAATCATAATTGAATGTTATAAAGTCTTGGTAGGCTCTTTGGGTCCTAACCAAGTTCACTCCAAGCTTAGAGCATGTTTTTGCTCAAACTGTGTCTTAGTGTTTTATTGTGTTTTTACTATGGTTTAAATTGTTCACCATTGTTTCAAAGGCACTTTTAGCCTTTAAATACCATAGTTTAATATTTAAACTTCATATCAAGGTTTGGGGTATTTCAATCTACCCCCCTTAAAAGAACTTCGTCCTCGAAGTTCACACTTCCCACGCATCATTTGGATTAGAACACGGGGATTACTTGCAAATAAAACTTCCATAACCAAACATACTTCACATCACACCCTCGGACTTAACGGTTCGGGTAACATATACACATCCATACATAACATAACATACTTATATGATAACCTCGGACTTAACGGTCCGGGTACCTTAACAACATTTGTACTTACATCACAACCCCTAGACTCTCAGGTCTGGGTAACATAACAACATTTAGACACATAGGCCTAGGTAACATAACCACATTTAGACACATAGGTCTAGGTAACATAACCACATTTAGATTCAAGGTCAAAATAATATTTATTACATATACCACACAACATGTCATAGCATGTATAACAATCAACACATCTTTTATATACACTGTTATCCCGCAGATTCCTTTGGGAGATCAAATCAATCACTTAAGTATAAGAAATTTCTTTATTTACAGTATCTATCGAAGGTTTTGAAAATACCAGTTGAAAATCCTTTTGAGACGCATACAACTCCAAGTCCAACTTATGCTCTTTGCTTCTTTTCCTTAGCGTGGTTAATTGTGTCCACTTAAGGGAGCTTCAAGAATCATCCAACCCCGATGTGATCAGCATCAGTGTTGAACTATCCCTCCACCTCAATTTGTGTTCGGCTTCCCTTGATCACATGCAAATCAAGTTCCACCTCCCACTTCATTTTCAAGCATCAAATAATGCACACATTTCCCATTTTCTATCTTTTAGTCTTTCTAGTCATATCATTACGTCTCCAAAGGATAGAACTCCGTCTATCAGTTATCTTCATTCACTTTAATCCTGTTACCTAGGGAATCTTATTCTCACTAGATTCTATATATGTCGGTTTCATACCCTTTCATGAATCACTATATTGTATATATATATATATATTATCAAAATACAACACACAGTTTTACATTTATATACTGTTGGGGTTTTGGTTCCCCGGGAGTTTCTTTACTCCCTTACACTTGTACTCTCACACACAACTGTTAACAAAATAAACACACTTATCACAATGGTATTCGCATCTTCTGTGCGCAATTACCACAATTAAACCATGAATGAATGCGTATGTTTATGTAACGCACGCACCAATCATCCAAACAAATCATTTTATGCTATGCACAACATAGTTCACGTACACTTGTACGGTAAAACACACTAAGCGGTTTTACGCTCTACCCCCCTTAAAAGGGATTACGCCCACGTAATCAACCACTGGATATTGGTTTAAAAAGTTCTACCGTCGTGAAGTATTTTAACTCCAACGCGGTCCGTTATACAATGTGTTCTGGTTAGAGGATCTTAACCATATCGGCGGTTTAGTCCCTAAACCAATAATTCTCATTGGAGTTTATTTAACTCATAACCGGTTTCAGTCCTGGCCTGTGAGGCTTCTAGGCATTGATAATTAGTCATTTATTCGTATTCACAATGCATATTTGGTATCTGAAGCATGGTTTCATTGGCCTCTACTGTAGAACTCTGATAACTTAGAGTTTAGTTTGCCCCATTCGTCATTGTTACTGTATTGTACATCTCCCATTTATTGTAATAATGGTTTCTCAACCGACGCATGGTATCTCTTACCGTGAGCGAATTCGGTGAGTTACAAACTTTTTATCCACTTCTCTGACAATTACTGTGTATACAGCTATGTATTCCACAATGATTGACTTAATTTCTTCCGACTTACTGTCGGTTGAGGTTGAGCTACTACCTAATGTGTAGTGCTCTCTCGGTTATTACCCACACTTGAGGTATATTGCATACCGGCTTTTGGTATTCCTTGTTACTGCAGTCACTTTTGCTGATCATGCCTCCACGTTTGGTTCTGTACCCGCATCATCTCATTGGTGCGACCTCGCATTTCCTATGCATCAGTCAATATAGCGTTATTCTACCACAATTAACATTTCCCCAAATCCTAGCTATCCCACTCGATCATTACTGCCCTAGAGCAATACCAAAACACTCAGTCATACAGAGTGCAGAGGCGTAAACTCTTTGCAGTAAATCTCTTATGCGATTCGCAATGGTATTCACATTGTGCTTCACTGAGATTCTTATCTCGTAGTACTAGCTACCGGCTTACTGCCCGGTTCGTTTGGTATCACTTACTGTTGTATCTCCACTGGGTTTAACTCATAACTGTGCTCAGTTGCCATATTATTGTTTAACAATAGTTATACAACGGTCGCTTACTGCGCACCGTGTTCGTACTTCTTGCACAACCCTAACTTACATTGTATTCACTGTCATCTTAGCTTCCACACATATACTTGCATCATTCGTATTATGGTTCGTCATTCATTTGGATGACTACTGAATTCTCCTTGAGCGTAGCTCACTCGAGTTACAAGCCGGCGTTATTCAGCCCGGTGCTTCACATGCTACTAAACTAACTGTTTTCTCGCAATAACAACATGGTTAATCCTTAACATATTTCTTGAACTTGGTTCACATAACTACCGCTCCTGCGGTTTCACAATATCGAGAGGTATCCCCACTCTTAAAGCAGTGGTTCATTATCCGCTCTACCACTTATACAACATAAACTTCTGCAATCCATCAACTTACATAACATATTTGTTCGTGGCTTATAAGCCTTATTGCCTCGAGCTCGGCTCATTGTAGGCTGTTCTCACACATTTACTTCTATGTACAACATTACATGGTTTAGAGGTTATGTTGGGCTCCATGACAAGGTTGTTGCATCACGCTTCCTTTCATGGGATGCCCTTCGAAATGTCAGGTTTCCTCCTGACAACTTACGTTTACTGAGTATGAGTTTCAACTCTTGTGTTCCTGTCAGGTCATTTCGTACAACAACTGTTGATGCAAACACCCTTCAAGGATTGCTCCTGGGTATTGCTAGGTTATGCCATTACATCTGGCTTGCACTTATTGGTGTGTTTAGTTAACTACGCCGTTTTGCGTTCTTAGCTGGGTTTACTATCCTTGTCTGTGAAGATCGATATTCCCCGGCAGTCCAGGTGATCATTCCGGGAGTTTCATCCCGTTCGTTGCACATTAATGTGTCCACATTAGGCATCTGCCTTGCCATGCACAGGCTGGGTCACCGTTCCAGCTATCATGTTTATCCCTGAGGATCCTTAAGACATATGCTATGTCTTTACATAACAGTTAGTGCACTTCACACCTCCTGACTCTTAAACATTTCCTTGGAATGAATTCACTAATTCCTTTAGTCTCGTTAACTTAACTGAGTTCCTTTACTTTAACCATTCTTGGTAATCCGTTACTCTTGTTTGACTTTTACTGCTGACCGTAGTATGGAGTCGACTACTTCCCGTGTTCCGGACTCTACTCGTATACATATGTGGGGTACCATACTGATACATTGCTACTTACCCAACTAACCCATAAGTAGGTCTGTCAGGCCCACAAGCTCCTATCGGAGTGCGGTCGTCCCAAATTACAATTGGTACACTCGTAGCGTCCGTCACACGCCTAGGTGAAGTATTCTGTTGTCAACTCCCTTATATTGTCCTGTGACAATATGCATTCCTTGCTTCCCAAACTTAATCGAGGGAAAGTCTCTCCACTGTTGTATTATTTAGAACTTGCTCCATTCCCCCCGGGTTGTTACCCTTGGGTTTACCGGTTTCCTTTCCGGTTATTCAAAAGTAAACTGGGTATGACTTATCTACCGTGTGGCACTGAGGCCGGTGTAGGTCCCCTGGTTTGGTTTTTAAAAGAAGGTAGAAAACGAGTATGGATCTGAAAGAAAATTTGGTTTTGAAAGAAAAGAGTTTGAAATAAATCTGAGTTTGAAAGAAAATTTTTCATGGTTTCACAACGTCTTCTTGCCTTAACCAAGTCTAGCTTCTTGCTGACTGGTTTATTTCCTCATACATTGGTTAGGCTGTTAAGCCCTTCCATGGTTATGATGATCTCCTTTAACTTCATGTTACTTCACTAAGTACTTTGTATTTGCTAAAAATATTCCCGAACTGCCCTATTATAGCAGCACTTGCCATGGCAAGTGCGCCATGCTAACTGGCTATCGGTTAAACACACACACCGGTTGCGGTGTTGTTCTTACCCGCACTGTCATCAGTGGCCTTGTTGGCCCTTACTCGACTTTACGGTCTTGACTATAAATCCTCTGAGTGACTTCTCACTGTCTTCACATAATAATCATTAACTAGGGTGTTTCCCATTCTTGGAGACCCCCTTTTACCTAATACTGTATCCTCTTCGTAGCCCGTTCCACACATTTGTTGTGGTTACCGAGACTTGTCTCTTGTTTGGGTACTACGTTGTAGTTCCGTAGTCGGTTGATATACCGTTGGTGTATTATTTAGCAACTGTGGTTCCGTAGACTCTCGTCCCGGGCTCCATTATCTCACTTCTTTCCTGTTGCACGGTTGGTGCGTTGCAAGCTGGTTATCCTCGACTGCTCGGCATGTCGACCCAGGTTGCCAGAAATTCTATTCTCCTATGCATAGGATTCTTCAATTCTCCGCTATTAAGTGCGGTTAACATTGTTCAGATGGAATCCGTCTCTGGGATTCCTAGTTTTTGGAATCTACCATATGACAGGTTCTCCGTTCTCTCAGAGGAACTTAATAACAGCCAGATCGGGTATTCCCGAATAAGAGAGGACTTTCATCTCTCTGGCGTTCCTTCCCACGTTACAAAACAGGGATTGTAGAGGGCGGGATGGATATTGTAGGTTTCCAGTACACACTGGTAAATCCTAACTAGCGTATCTCTCACGCTATCACTCAACCCTTAACCCAAAGTACTAAAATCCTAACTCGGTACCTCCTAAGCTCGGTAATTCAGTCATCAGAGCGATACTTCGCTCTGATACCACTTTTTGTAACACCCCAACTACAACCATACACTTAACAACACATTGCAGCGGAAAACTTAACTCATCACATTACTTAACCCAATGGTGTTACACGCCGATAACCACCCACGTGGCTAACAAGGCTAATACATTTACATTGTATCGGTCTGATGGACTAGATTCCCGAGTGACTACACATTACTATCCCTTTCCATTAACAACAACAACATACATATACATTCCAACTGTACCGAGTATTTACAAACTAATGCCGATAACAATTTCGGTCTTACTACACCTACAATACATACACAATTTAAGCGGCTACCCATGTATATACACTACCCCGTCCTACTCTCGAACGGCTTCCAGCTCCTTGTACCTGAAATAGGAAAGAGAAGAAAGGGTGGCCCCCCAGGGGCTCAGCACCTTTGCTGGTATGGTAATCCCGCAGCCCGCATGCTACCGGGCCACGCACAACTAATTGTCGTCTAAGCATGCGATTGATTATATTTAAATCATGCATGTAAACTATAAAACACATAACACGTTACACTGCACAACAATGGCTCAATAAAACAGCCAACACATCTAAACTTAATAAATCACTCGTTGTGATCTTTAACCCCTAGAGTGTTTCTCCTTTTATGGAGCTACTTCCTTAATAAACGACATTTACCCACCAATCGGGTTATCCTTAAACGCCACTTATAATAAACTGGAATTCATATCCATGATCCACATACTCCACATCTTAACAACATATAACATCACATCGCAATAAGAATTGCAGCACAACAATAATACATAACATAACGGGAACGGTTCCCTTTACGAACCGGCCCAAACATAGTTAATTCACTTGTAGAGCCTAGAGAATGTTGCCAAACTCATGATAAGCTCGTTACATAACTCGTTACCGTCTCGTTAAATGAACGGATAACTTAACACCAAGATGCGTCGGATATAGTAATTCAAGCACACCGAACAAACATAGTATGCCCCTGGGCCCGACGTGAGTCAGTAATAGCCTTGGTTAAGCTAAAGGGAAGGTTGAGAACCAAAATGGAAAAACAACCATAACATACGGAGAGGATCGAACCTGATATGACAACGACCCCCATACTCACACGCGTGACCGGAACTACCGGACTCCTCACTCCCCGATTAGCACTTGTTAGAAGTCTCATTATTGGACTTAGTACATTAATTCACAAATGGGTGGTTAGGTCTGGTTAGACACACACAAGGGTAGTGAACATACTAACACACACAAACAAACACATAACTAACTCACGCATAGCCGTGGTTAGAACGTTCCTTAGGTTGGAAACGTTATTACCGGATACCGTTCTCTTACGATTATCTAATAATGGTTAACTAGCCTTTCATGCGCATTAGTGATTACCGGTATCGGTACGCAAACACACAACAACAACAACGACTGTAAACTCGTTTCATGATTTATCTTATAACGTGGCAACCATACAGAAAAACACATTGGCGCACAAGCCGGTGTAATCCGGTAGGACACAGGTTGCAAGAAAACCATACCTTGGTCCTTGCTGCAAACGTGACCCGCCAAACGTGGTCCCTAAACATAATTAATAGTTTTTGACTTCAAATTTTACTAAGTGATTATGTACCCATATGACATGTTTTACAATTTAGCTCACATCCAATTGCTCTCATTATACCCACTAGGGTTACTACATAAGTCATATATTTTTTTTCTGTTTTTTTTTTAACTTTTGGGTCCGACCGACCCACCGACCAACCCAACCAACTGGGTCGGTCCTTTCCAGTAACTCTCGGGTTTTCAAAATTCCACTTTGTCCGACCCACGTCCGACCCAAGTCCTCTGGGTCGGACCATTCCAAAAACTTTTCTGTCTTTTAAACTCTCCAGACCGACCCATGTCCGACCCAAGTCCCCTGGGTCGGACCATTCCAGAACCATTTACGGGTGACTTAACAGAGGCCGACCGACCCAGACAGGGTCGGTCCCCTAGGTCGGTCCACAACAGAACATGTCCAAAACTTGTCAGATCTTCTCCAAACTTTTCCTCAAACCTCCTAGTATGTCCTAACACCCTTAGGCACTTCAAACACACCTTTAGCCATGCACTAAACCCCTTAAATCACACACCAAAACCATCTTGACCATTACACAAATTTCTTACAAAATTCCTAGCACTTGTAACATTTCCCATTTGGTTTTCTAAGTGGTGTTTCACCTATAATGACCATTATACCAAAATGTTTCCCCACCATCATAACATCATCTCCCAAGCATCTTTTCTCACTAACCAAATCTTCTTTCCCACAACTTCTTAAAATTCCTTTCTCAAAACCTTACCTAAACATCATTCCCTCTTTGTACATCAACATTACCTAAACCTTAAACAAGCTCCCCCAAGACTTTGGTACATCACCAAAAACACTCATTGGATTTCTAGATCCTCCAAAACAATGCCCAAGGCACCTTAACACTTAAGAACACCCTAAATCACCTTCTTCCACCATCTTAACACTTAGCCATTCCTAGTACAACCTAGGTCACCGAACATCATTTAAACATCTAAAACTCCTTATTTACTCACCAAATTTTGACATGGCTTCTCTTGTATCACCTTACACCAAAACACATAGTTTTTCACTTTAATACCATCCAAGAACACTCAATGTCTCAATACATATCCTTTAACCATCAAAGACATATACCTTCACAAGAAACATTCTCATACACAAAACTTCACCCAATTACACTACATCACAATATAGTGCATAATTTAACTTGCTTGACACTTAGACCCTTAAATAACATGGCTCTTAGGCCCTTAAATTGCATAAACCTTAAACACTGAATTTCCACATGTATATATTGCCTTTGACCTGCAAATACACTCAACATCACATATGCCCTTTAATAATTCCTTTAAGAACAATTCACTAGCTCTTTTGCCATTGGCTCCTTAGGTATTTTATTAAGCAAATTAAGCTCATTTTTCCTAAGGCATTCAAACTATTTTGAGATAGTTTATTTATCTCTTTTTCCTCTCAAACTTCCTTCTTGTTTCCTTGAACCGAAAATCAGCAAGGAGTTTGATCACTTGTCAACTTTCTAATCAACATACCAGCAAGAAAATGAGCCTTCAAACTTCATGCCCAAACACATTAATAAACCCTAAGTTATAGATATTGTCTGAAGACATTAAGGTAATTGTTTTACCTTGGAAATGGAAAAGAGTTTGAACAAGTATCAAGAGAGGACTCCACCAAGCCCTATGAAGATG
The DNA here is from genome assembly GCA_023374045.1 of Limonium bicolor. NCBI lineage: Eukaryota > Viridiplantae > Streptophyta > Magnoliopsida > Caryophyllales > Plumbaginaceae > Limonium > Limonium bicolor. The sequence goes on along the minus strand of CM041776.1, from coordinate 102,311,232 downwards.
AGAGTGAAGCTAAACCAAGACAAGAGAAGACACCATTACAAGGTGCATTTTCGGTCAACAACAAAAGTGAAGGAAATGAAGTTTTCTTTGGTTTTTCCTTACCTTGAAGCAAAGGTGATCAACAAGGCATAAAAATATAGACTTAAGCTCCTTCCATGGAAGTTCTCCTTGGCACCGAAATGGTGGTTTTGATGATTTGAAAAGGTAGAAGTGTAGAGCTTGGTCTAACTAAGACAAACATGGTCTTAGAATTTGATTTGGCTAATGGAGCTAGGAGATATAAGAGATTGAAGATGGTGGTGTGAGTGGTGCTGTAGCAAACCGAGAATGGAGAAGAGAGGGAGGTTGGAGGCGGTGAGAATGCAAAGAGAAAGAAGAGAATGAAGATGACTAGCTAGTTTAGGATATTTAAGTAGAAAAAGCAAATAGTAACTTACTTTATCTTACTTTATTTACTTGTTAACTATCAAGGTGGTGACTCACCTTATTGAAAACCGGCCCCCTCATCTACTTAGGGGTATTTTGGTCTTTGTTGACCAATTAACTTACTTATATTGACTTATGTCATAAACTAGCATATTTTGGTTACTATTCACAAAACAAGGCGCATAATTGTGAAATTTTTGATTTCCCATTGATTTAGACTTCCTAATGTGATACTAAGTAGTACACATGTTAATTAAAGAGTAATGATGGACCTTTAGCCACTCAAAACTCATTTACAAGACAATTTTTCAAAAATGTGCGTTAAGACTCCTTAAAGCACATTTTGTGTTTTAACTTGTTTTCAAGCTTGGTATTCTTTAGTAATTGATTTAATATGTTCATTAACACATAATTAAGGTCTTGGTTAGCTCATTAGGTCTTAACCAAACTTATCCCAAGCTTAGAGCACATTTTCGCCCATATTGACTTTAAGGTATTCATTTGTGTTTTGTTTAGTTGAATTGACTACCAAAGTCTCCTAAGGACTTAATTAGCCTTATTAAATCATAACTGAATGTTATAAAGTCTTGGTAGGCTCTTTGGGTCCTAACCAAGTTCACTCCAAGCTTAGAGCATGTTTTTGCTCAAACTGTGTCTTAGTGTTTTATTGTGTTTTTACTATGGTTTAAATTGTTCACCATTGTTTCTAAGGCACTTTTAGGCTTTAAATACCATAGTTTAATATTTAAACTTCATATCAAGGTTTGGGGTATTTCAGTTATAAAACTCACGAATCCATACTCTTCATTTGTTGCCAAACCCCATCCTTTCCATCATTGTATCTAAGAAGCCCCAGGAGACACAATCATATGCCTTTCTCAGATCAATCTTCAAAATCAACCCTTTTCACTTTGTCTTCTTGAGCCAAGTTATCACCTCATTTGCTATGAATGGGCCTTCGAGGATGCTTCTCCCCTTCACAAATGCTGATTGTGTTTCGCCTATGAGTTTAGGCATGAATACACTTATCCTCTTTGCTAGAAGCTCTGCAATTACTTTATATAGGCATCCCACCATGTTTATTGGGCGATATTCATCTATGTGCGATGCATAAATCTTCTTTGGGATGAGAATTATCCACGTTGTATTAATCCCTCTCTCTAGTTTCCCAATGTCAAAAAAATTTCGTATATCTCCTCCAAAATCTGCCTCGATCACGTGCCACATTCTCTTGATAAGCCTCATGTTGTACCTATCAAAACCCGGAGCCTTAGAGCTGTCGCACTCTAATACGATGCGCTTGATTTCAGCCAACGTGGGAATTACTTCAAGCTGCGCCACCTCGCATGGCGCAATGGATAAGCACCCATGGGCGGACCAATCCCGGCTGTTCTACCTGCTTTGTACAACTCAATGCAGTACTCAAAGATGTGCTTTCTAATGTGCATTGGGTTATCAATCACTCCATCGTCTGTGGCAAGGCTGAGGATAAGTTTCTTTTTACGGTTCATGGTGGCCCTTCGGTGGAAATACCTTGTGTTTTTATCCATGTCTTTAATCCACTTGTCACGTGAGAGTTACCTCCAATAGGCTTCATTAGCTCTTTCAGCCTCTTCTAACTTCTGCAAAGCTTCTAACCTTACAGTTTCATTTTGCAAGTTGACCCCTTCTTCTTCAATTTTTCCTTCGATTTCCTTTACTTCATTTTTCTGGTCAAGGAGCTGCTTATTCAGGTCACCAAATACTTCCTAATTCCATCTCCTTATCGCCGATTTTATGTATCTGAGCTTGCTGTGTGTCGATCCAACTTGATTTTCCTCCATTCTTTCTGATTAGGCCTTCAAAGCCCAAGTGGTCCAGCCACGCATCTAAAGACTGGAATGGCTTGGGACCCCAGTTTGTATTGCCCGTATCCATCATTATGAGCTGGTGGTCCAATATAGACCATTCACTTGATCAGAGCTTCACTTCATTGAATTGTGCAAGCCACTCATTGTTTGCAAACACTCGATCTATCTTGCTACATGAGCCTCCTCCTTTCCACGTAAATTTTGCTCTTGCAGTTGGATTTCTATCAATTCCAACTCGTTAACCCACGCTCTGAACTGTCTCATGCTGCTGATAATCCTTGTCGTATTGATTGGTTGTCTTTCTGTTGGTAATAGTACCTCATTAAAGTCACCAAGTATATGAGTATCGACTGTGGCCATCCTTCTCTAGCTCTGAGGATTTCATTAAACACATTCATGCGCTCATGCACTTCACGCGGAGCATATAATACTACTACTATGCAGGAGACTCCTTCTGCTAATAATTTTGTATCCATCATGATCCTGTAGATTTCCAGCGAAGCAAACTCAAGGGGAAAGCGAGAGATCAAGTATTCACGATGAACATTCTTCTGTATGTGAGATTGAAGTACAGATGGTGTGTGTCGCTCTCAGTGAGAGAGGAGAATTCTTACTTACAGAATGAACAATACTAACTACTCCCTCCGTCCCTAATTGACCTTCCTTTTCACTATTTGGACTTGTCGTTTGACTTTAATATTTAACATGTAAGATAACATAATTTTATAAATCTAAGTATTGCAATGGAATCTATATGTGAAAAACTATATGTTGTATAAATTTGTTTTATAAAATTATTTTAACTTATATGTTAAATATTGAGGTGGAAAAACGTGACAAAAAGCAAACAAGAAGGTCAATTAGAGACGGAGGGAGTAAAAGGTTTTTATATGAATGAAGAATGACTACAAGACAAACAGAATAACAAACTAAGCTAACCAGAGGACTTAACGAAAAGACTATCAAGACCCTGTTATAATCACAATAGATCCATCTCAATCCTTTCTCAACCCTTATTACTTGTACTTCCTCTTCATCCCATAATACAATTATTGCTCCTGATCTTCCTTGCGTATACACCTCTTCCCAAGCTAGACTCGTTTTCTTCTTCCCCCAATATCTCGGAATCTTACAAGCTGCTGACGCCGTTTGCTTTGTTTAAACTAATGCTAACATTGACATCCTTCTATTGCGTGTTTCTTCCCTCATTTTGCCTTCTTTTTTCTCGGCCCCAGCCCTTGTATGTTTAGGAACCCTATCGTCACCATCCTTAGAGACTAGTGAATTGCTGGATTTGGTTCTGGAGATTTTCTTTAGCTCGAATGGGATTAGGAATTTGGCATCCTAATTGCTGCAACAATGTCATGCACTGATCCGCCTCTGCTTCTACATTTATTATTGCTCCCGTTTCATCTCTCGCCTGACTTTGGTCTCGGGTTCTTACTGAAGGTGGAGTATTGTGGAATAGTTCCATAATCAAGCTTATCCCTTCTTTTCTTTCAGAACTTTTTTCCTTCTCGACTAGCACGCGATGCTCCGTATTGGGAGTAATCACTCGCTTATTTTGTGTGAGGGCGTAATCCGACTTGGATAGGGATCCATTCGCTGAGGTATTTTCTTTCTCCTATGGGCCGCTTTTCTCTCTCTCTTCTATTCTGTCACAGTTGCCTTCTCTATGTGAATAATTCGGTACAGTGGGTATTACAGATTTGTCAAGATTCTCGGCGCCCTCCTCTTCCACACGCCTAAGCTCTTCTATTTCCGGAAACCTACTTTCCCAAGGCTGTCGCCTTTAATTAGGAGTGGTGATTTATCGTTTCTTTTTTCCTCGGGTCCCGCATTCACCCTTTCGCTTTCTGCAATTTGACTTTCCATCACTTCCCCATGTCCTTCAATGTTCTGCACACGATACCCAGATTTTTTTTTTACCAGACAACAGTCAGTTTCCTCGGGTCGTGATTCATTGTTATTCTGTTTCCCATGATCCTCGTACTTTCCCCCACTTTACAGGTTTGCAGTGCTCCCTTGGGATTCTGCCAGCCCATTCGTTTTCCTTCTTTCTTCCCTTTGTTGTTCCTTTTCTCTACCCGTTTTTTTGGCTCGTATCCATGGCTTGTTGACTCCCTTAACCCTCCTCTTTTGAATTGGCAATTTGAATAATACTCCCTCGTCCCTAATTGACCTTCCTTTTCACTATTTAGACTTGTCGTTTAACTTTAATATTTAACATGTAAGATAACATAATTTTATAAATCTAAGTATTGTAATGGAATCTATATGTGAAAAACTATATGTTGTATAAATTTATTTTATAAAATTATTTTATTTTATATATAAATATTGAGGTGGAAAAACGTGTCAAAAAACAAACAAGAAGATCAATTAGGGACGGAGAGAGTACTCTCACTGGGGTCCACCTTCTCTTGCCTTTGCCACAGTGGATTTACTTCCACAATACTAACAGGGAATTGTTGACCACCCACCTTGACCAGCACCTTCCAGTTTATCATCTGCAATGTTGACGTCGCAATTTACAGCCGAATCTCGGCATTCTCCACTAGATCATTATTCTCATCTTCAATCTTGATCACGTCCCCGACTGTTTTGTGCAATTTTTCTTACACTTATTTTATTCCAAGCATGGATTGGAATGCCTCTAATGACGATCCACGTTCTCCTTGTTTCGACCTGATCCTCTGTTTCCCATTGTCGGATTTTCATGCCTTCTTGCTCTTTCCCTTTTGCTACTGCATTTTTTAATACTTCTTCTGCCTCTTTTTTTGTGTTCAAAACCATGAGAAATTTTCGCCGTGAGAGCGCTAGAAGTCCTGCATATTCGGCCACCAGTTCTGTAGGAACATCATCGCCTCCTTGGCGGTTTTATCTTCTTGTACGGTGATCACTACACATTTGCTGAGGCATGACAGCATCTCTCTGTCCTCTTTGACATTTATGGCCAACCTCGATAGGGCATTGCATCTCTCTTTCCGGGCCCATTGCTGGGGAGGTTTCAACTGATTTCTTTGAATTGCTGGTGTTCTCATTATCCGACTAGGGCTTCCTCATCCGCCTTTCTGTACCTTATTTTGTGTCCTAAAAACTCCATCCTTGCCCATAATTTATCCCCATTGATGTTTCATCCCCTTAGTCCCTCAATGAATTTCCTTGCGTCTTCCACGCACATCATATCCATGAAAGCATATACGTTCTTGGTCCTCTGCCTTTTTTCCGACTAATATATATTCTGGACCACTTAGCAAATCTACTCACTATCTTCCCAAGTTGATAATCGGTGACCTCTTTATTGATATTATCGACAAGAATAACTAGGCATAACTAGGCTTTGCTTCTGTTGGTTTCAAATCTACATTCAACAGGTCTAATAGGTGTTAATATCCTCAGATTCTTGTTCAAGTCAGTGTCTTGCTTGTCATAAAGTGTACATTTGCTGCTTATGGGTTGACCGAATCTTTTTTCAGATTTGTTCAAAATTTCGCCATAGTCGTAAGGTAGATGACAGACTTGCGTATGTTTTCTTCCAAAATCATAAATCCAAGCCATTACCGTACTGTTGGCCTTTCCTCACACGATCTTAAGACTCCCCTAATAATTTTCTTTCGCTATTGACCATCCAAGAAACCAAACTTATTTCTAGTTGACATCCCAACCTCGAAGTTATGTTTCCAGGTAGAAAAAACGGACCCTTTGAATTTGTTGGCAAAGACCATGCCGGGATGATCCGAAGCATATAGATATACGCAAATTCGAAACCGCGGATCAGCAGTATCTAATATGGTGCAGTCCATGATTTGGCAGTCTCAATCAGCTGCTCACTGGACTGTTTTTGCTGACTAGACTGTTCTTTTATTATATTAACTTCAAATGGTTGTAACTTTTAATATATACGTCCAAATTTAAAAAAAACTATAAAATTATTCATCTAAATTCAAGCTCTTCAAAATAAAACTATTTTGACAACTTAAAAAAATTATTTTTACAACACTAAAATCATAATATGATTCATTAAATTTAATATTATGATTCACTAACAAATAAGTGGGAAATTAGATAACAAACTTCGGACCTGATAAAATTTTTATTGTTTTGTAGTGTATTATTATTCTTGTATGGTGTATTTTAAACCTTATATGGTGAATCATGTATTTTTCTTATGTACCAATATTGTTTTGTGTTGTATTATTGTTTAAAATTTTATTTTTATATGTTACTGATGATACACTAAAATGATGTTATGATTCATTAAATTTGATATTATGATTCATTGAAATTAGTATTATGATTCATTAACTAATAAGTGGTGAATTAGATAACAAACTTCAGAACAAATACTAAATCATTGTTGTTTTGTGGTGTATTATTAATCTTATATGGTGTATTAAAAATTGTATGTGGTGAATCATAAGTGTCTTTGATATATATATTGATATGTACATGTAACTAACATAAATTTTTAAACTTGTCAAAATATACCTATGATTGATCTTGTTTTAAAGAGTTTGAATTCAGATAAACAATGGTGTAAAATTTTTTATTTTGGACTTATATTTTAAAAGTTACAAACATTTAAAATTAATACAAATTTTATTATTGTGTATGTACCACATAAGTAGTCCAATCAACAAGCTAACTGGACTGCCACATCACTCAACCACACCATATTAGGTGTGGAACGTCCACACAATCTTCCATCTGATAGATATAACTCGTTGTGTTGGTCAGTTGTTGGATTTAAAGTAGATGTCTGGTCTCGATCTTTCTCTCCCTCTTTCGCACCATTCTTTGATTTCTCTTTTCTGGTTTTTCCATTTATGCGATCGATCTAGGGTTGATTGTTTTTTTATTTGGGTATAAAACAGAAAGAAGGGGAAGAATCGATGTCGAATTAGGGCATTAGAAGAGTATTTGTAAAGATGTGTTTCTTTTTTGTTTTCAAAGTAGCTATGGGGCCGTTCGATTCCAAGCTTTCCCTGGAATTGAAGCTTAATTTGGCTTATTTGACCACTTTGACTAGCTTAAAAAATGCAGCTTAGGCTACGTTCGTTGCCCGCGAATAAAATATGGGCTCGACATCCAAGACAGCAGTGGACACATGTTAAATGATTGCTGGTTCTTTTTTCTAGTGGGACCCATCAGCTCACTCACAAGGTTAGCTTTTTGTTTTCGCAGCATTTGCTGCGTTTAGAATTCAATCACATTAATGTGACTGTCGAACGGAGCCTTAGGGTGCGTTCGACTTAGCGCTTAATGTGGATTTGTATACATTAATGGAGTTAATCATTAATGTTTGAATTGACAGCAAGACGATTTGTCACTGCATATCGTGATTTCCCTGCATTTATCATAAAGGTTGGATAGGCTGCGTTCAGGAAATAAGCTCCACCTTATTTGTTTAGGTCCCTAGATATATTACTAGATTGCCCTTACTTTATTCATCTCCCTATATGTGCAGATTCAGTAATTAAAGACGAAGACAGAGAAGTGGAGAAGACATCCTATCAAGGGCAATTTAGTATTTTTTACACCCTGCGTTTGTGAAAGGTGCCGCTAATAAACGAACGGCCCAATTACCTATGCTGACTTAATGTGAGACTTTCTGTCTGGGATTAATGTCTGATTAATGTCAATGAATTTAAACCTCTGGCAAACGAACGGCCCCTTAAGCTCAAATATCAAGCTTTATAATAAAGGTGGCAAACCTTGCGTTTGGTTTTTGAATCTCATTTTACAGCTACTGTACACAGTCATTATTACCTCCATGTCCTCATTTCTTTCACCAGAATTACAATAATGCCCTTAATAAATTCATCCTCCCACTCACTGAAGAAGCCAGATCGTATTGGTTCTTATGCGGCATTGATGGGCACTGCCTCGGTGGGCAGAGATTTGGTATTAAGGTCATAAATGGTATCTCAGATTCACCAGCTGCTTTGTCTCCGCAGATGATGAAGAAGCAACCAGATTCTTCGGCAACCAGGGATTCGAGCTCCGGTTTCTGTGAAATCTTAATTGATTGAAATTTCTATGTAATTAGTAAAATATACAATTACAAGTTCGTGGTCGGTTGAATTGAGCATCATAGCATTAGTCCGCCACTTCAGTGGGTTTGGGAGGAGTATCCACGATTGTAGAGCGATGAAAATAGATATATGTCAGGTGGGTTTGGGCAGATGTGGGAACGAGGGGTAATAAGGTAAAAGAATATAAAAATGAGAAAAAAATCTGAGCTAACAAACGAACGGTATCCCAACAAGCTATGAAAATTGAAAACCTCAAAATCTATGTCAAAGCTAGCTGTAACAATTACAAGCGCGGGATCGAACGGGACCTATGATACCATGTCTGAACCATAGTAAAACAACTGCGTCTAATATACTGATTATTCAGTGTCTCTTTAGAGTAATACGACATATATCAGTACACATAAATTTAACGTCGTGGTCTTCCCGCACAAATACTTGATGACTAGACTGTTTTTGTTGATTGGACTACATTTTTATTATATTAACTTTAAATAGTTGTAACTTTTAATATATATATTATATAAGTCCAAAATGAAAAAAAAATTATATTACATCTAAATTCAAGCTCTTCAAAACAAGATTAGTCATTGATATGTTTTGACAACTAAAAAAAACTAATTTTACATGTATACGATAATGCACTAAAATGACAATATGATTCATTAGTTTTAATATTATGATTCATTAAAATTGATATTATGATTCATTAAGTAATAAGTGGTGAACTAAATTACAAATTTCGAATCCGATAAAAAATCATTATTGTTTAGTAGTGTATTATTATTGTTGCATGGTGTATTTTAATCCTTATATAATGAATCATGTATTTTTCTTACGTACCAAATATTGTTTTGTGCTATATTTTGACTGCAATTTTTATTTTTATATGTTTACAATGATACACTAAAATGAAAATATGATTCGCTAATTTTTATATTTTGATTCATTAAAATTGATATTATGATTCATTAACTAATAAGTGGTGAATTAGATAGTAAACTTTGGAACCGATAAAAATCATTATTGTTTTTTAGTGTATTTTAAAACTTATATGACGAATCACATATTTTTCATACATACCAAATATTATTTTGTGTTGTATTATTGTGTAAAAAAATTTATTCTTGGCATTTTCTTGGCTACAGCCGGGTGTAGCCATCTTTGGCTACATCCCGGCCGCTGAGGTTTTTTTTTTTAAATTTGAGATGATGCGCTAATTTTTTTCTTTTTCTTTTTACAAAATCTTTAAATTATTGTAACTTTTAATATAAAGATCCAAAATGAAAAAAAATTATATCATTATTCATATAAATTCAAGCTCTTCAAAACAAGACCAGTCATGGATATGTTTTGACAGTTTTTCGAAATAATATTTTTACATTACGACCAAAAAAATATATATATTTACATGTATATGATAATACACTAAAATGATAATATGATTCATTAAAATTGATATTATGATTCATTAAGTAATAAGTGGTGAATTCGATGTTTTTATATTTTAATGTGATGATGTACATATTTTAATGTGAGAACGTACATGTTTTAATTTGACCATGTACATATTCTAATGTGAGAATGTACATGTTCTTTAATGATCATCTGTACATATTTTTACGGTCATCTGTACATGTTTGTATGACCGTATGTACAATGTACAAGTTTTCTTATACGTTCTATGCTCCATACATGTAAAAATATGTTTTTTTAAAGTTGTCAAAATATATCCATGACTGGTCTTGTTTTGAAGAACTTGAATTTAGGTGAACAATGATATATTTTTTTTTATGTTGGACTTATATATTAAAAGTTATAATAATTTAAAATTTGTATGATAAAGAAATAAAAATCTTTAAAAAATAAAAAAAATAAAAGAGAGACTTGAAAATTAAAGAAAAAAACGACGCCCCGTGCATGGATGTAGCCAAAGAGGCTACATACACCTGTAGGCAAGACACATTGTTTATTCTTATATGTTTGCGATGATACATTAAAATGAAGATATGATTCATTAATTTTGATATATATTATGATTCATTAAAATTGATATTATGATTCATTACCTAATAAGTGGTGAATTAGATAACAAACTTCAGAACCGATAAAAATTATTATTGTTTTGTAGTGTATTATTATTTTTGTATGGTGTATTTTAAACCTCATATGACGAATCGCATATTTTTCAAACATATCAAATATTATTTTGTGTCGTATTATTGTGTAAAATTTTTTATTCTTATATGTTTGCGATGATACACTAAAATGAATATATGATTCATTTATTTTTAATATTATGATTCATTAAAAGTGATATATGATACACTAAAATGATGTTATGAATCATAAGTGTCATTGATATATATGGATATATACATGTAATTAATATAAATTTTGAAAGTTCTCAAAACATATCCATGTTTGGTCTTGTTTTAAAGAACTTGAATTTAGATGAATGATGATATAATTTTTTACATTTTAAATTTATATTTTCAAAGATACATTAATTTAAAATTAATATAATAAAAAACAATCTAGTCAACAACTAACTGACTACTGACTTGATGCCAACTCATACAGTCACACCGAAATTCTAACACGGAGGGCATGCACTATCGCACGTCTGATCAGTACAGAGTACTGCGTACAATATTTATGAGGAGACTACAACAGAGGGCTATTACAAGAGTAACGATCATAAATATTGGAGTACTTTATATTATAAGAGTCTAACAATAATCGAGAAAACAAAATCTGGTATAGTTTTAGGGGACGAAAATTTGTATACAGTTAAAACTTTATTACTGATGTGAGTTTTTTGGAAAATTCAGTATGGGTGGATATTAGCCTAAACTACCGAATGAGGCGCTAGTTTTATTGTGGCCTACTTGTTTTTAGGAGTTGACGAAGATACATTCATCTTCTAAAAAAAGGCGACATTTGATAAAAAAAAATGTTTCTTGTTTTCTGTAAATAGTAATTGGCAAATAAGATGAATAACTAGCACCAAATTGCGGATCATAACCGAGTACAAACCACAAATAGTTGATTGAAGTGACCAATTTTAGTTTTTTTCTTCTTCCAAAAACCTTTCTTAGCTCTATATAATCCGGACAACGACTCTTGAGTTCCATCATATTTTCATCCAAACTTAATAACCACAAAGGAAAAACAATCACGTCATACAAGCAGCAAGAAGAGAAGCAATTATGGCAAGCAGCAAGTTAATAGTATTGCTCCTATGCACATTGATTGTGGCAACAACCATATACACAGTGAGTGCTCAGGCTGTGATAGGAAACGACCCTGCGTCAAAACCTCCAGGTGAAGACAACAAGCCAGATGGAGGAGAAGTAGCAAAACCTGAAGATGATGAGAAGAAAGATGAGGCTGCTGAGAAGAAAGATGAGGCTGATGAGGATAAGGATCAGAAGGATGAGGATAAGGACGAGAAGGATGCAGAGAAAGATGAGGCAAAAGAAGAGAAAGATGAGGCAAAAGAGGAGAAAGATGAGGCAAAGGAAGTGAAAGACGAGGGAGAGGATAAGGAGAAGAAGGAGGATGCAAAAGATGATGATGAAGCAGCTGAGGATCAAGCTATAGAGAAGGCAGATGATGATAAAGATGGTGAAGCGGCGACAGTAGCTGGGAGAAAGTTGAGGAAGATGAGAAGATAAGGTGAGAACATGAAGTATTAGGTTAGAAAATACAAAAAGATGCATGTATGTGAGAATGAAGTTGAGGATAACATATAGTTTAATAGTTATGAAATAAAGGACGGGACGAAATAGTCATCTGATATATGCTTATGATAAGAAATCTTGTATTTCTTCATTTTTAATATTCGCTAGTCTCTTGGAATAAATAAAAACTTTTTTTTATTAAAAAAACATAACTAATGTTATAGTATTTTTTTGGTTTTTTGAAAGCTATAGTATGTATAATGACTTTCTTTGTATGGTCTTCGAGAAAAAAGAGTATACATACAATGTTGAGGACAGCTGGAAAGAATTGAGAATGGGTTATATACCATGAAATAAGGTGCACTTTAGAGATACGAAGAGGACGAAGTGTGATACTCCCTCTGTTCAAAATAAATGTCGTTTTAGACATTTTCACATTTTTTAAGGAAGAGTTTAAAATAACTAGTGTGTCCTTACTTTTAGTATGAGAAGAATAAAAAAGTAAGTATACTTTATTGATAACACAAAAAAGTAGAGTACAATGACATTAATAATTAAAAAAGTGAAAAGGGCAAAAGTAGAAAGTAAGATAAAAAAGTCTAAAATGACAAATAATTTGAACATAAGTCTAAAGTCTAAAACGACAATTATTTTGAACAGGAGGGAGTATGATTGAAGAGAAGGTTAGAAGTAGACGAACGCTTCTTAGTACATTCACAATGGTGTGAAATCCACTTCAAATTAGTAAAACAAAAAGATAAAATATGTGGGTGTGTTAACAAAAAAAAAAAAGAGAAATTGTGAAGAAAAGAATAAAATATTAGAGTGGATAACCTAGGTGCTAGAAGATTAACCCCGAGAAAATGGTGAAAGACTTTCATGATATCTTTTACAACAAGGCTCCATTAGCAGAGGAAGATATAACTGTGCCAACGAGATGAAGGATCCAGAGAGGCGGAAACTCACTACGGCTTTTATCCGCTTAACTAAAAAACTGATCAGCTCGCTGAGGACGAAAGACCACGAAGAAGAAAGTTAACAAGAATAAGGATGACACGGTTCTATCATTTTTGGATTTGGCACCAGAGCATGTCCGTGAAAGAAATACCTCGAATCTATATTAGAAGAGAAAAGTGGAACTCAATCTTGAGTACATACAGAACGAAGGAAAGGAAAGAAGGAGAAAGGTTGCTACACAGAGCTAAACCGGAAAGAAGGGGAAAAAGAAACCCTAACCAAATTACTTACTGTTACCGCACTGTAGCCTAACTTAAATAAAGAAGAAAAAACAGAACTAAGGTTGGGTTCGATTGGAACGATTCATACTTAAAGCTACTTTTTTAAAAAAGTATGTGACATGTGTCAGATATGTATTGGACAGGAACATAACTCAGTACACTTGTCAAAATTTGATAAGTTAACCATAGTTACATTTTTTTAAACGCAGGTATGGCTGCGTTTCAAAGCCACTGTCGAACGGCCCCTAAGCCCACTAAACAAAACGCTATGTTTTAACTTATAACAGCCCCCTCAAAACAAGCAATCACATTGCTTGTTTTGCTAAACAAAGAAGTTAAAACATAAAAAAACTTCAATAAATTAGAAAAACAAAACAACTTTCTGTACAGGTCATATGCAGCCATCAACACTTTCTACTCCAAGTTGTCTGAGTATAGTAGGATAGGAGCAGTAGCGGATCCAGAACTTTTGTTTAGGGGGGCAAAAAAAATTTTGACACTATTGTTCTTTAAAATTTTATGTTATTTTGTATTTTTCAAAAATTTATAAGAGCATTTTACAAATTTTCAAAAGTTTCGGGGGGGCCGGCCCCCCTTTGCGTCCGCCCCTGGATAGGAGCTTCCAGGAAGCACTTTGGTCAGTACATCAGCCATCTGTCGGTCTGAAGAGACAAAGTCAACTCTCACAAGCCCCTCAAGAATTTTCTGTCTCACAAAGTGACAGTCCACCTCTATATGTTTGGTTCTCTCGTGGAAAACCGGATTCTTTGCGATGTGGACTGCTACTTGACTATCCGACTTAAGTGGAATGGGCTGCAACTCCTTTACTCCTAGCTCATGTAGTAACCTTGTCAACCAGCTCACTTCTGCTACAGCTTGTCTGAGAGCTCTGTACTCTGCTTCTGTAGAGGAAAGAGCCACGTTAGACTGCTTTTTAGACTTCCAAGACAGAGCACTTCCACCCAATTCAATATAAAAGCCACTAATAGATTTTCTAGTATTTTGGCATCCAGCCAAGTCAGCATCACAGTATGCTATTAGCTCAAGACTTTCAGTATCATTAAGCATTAAACCGTAATTCAAGGTTCCCTTAATGTACCTTAACGTATGCAATGTGGCTGTCATATGTATATCAGTAGGCTTTTGAAGAAATTGACTCAATAATTGAACAGAAAAGGACAAATCAGGCCTAGTATGCGTAAGAAAATTCAATTTTCCTACTAATCTCCTATACACAAGGGGATCACCTAAAGGCTTTCCATCTTCCAGAAGCAATTTTGCATTCAGTTCTAGTGGCCCTGCTGCTTTTCTTAACCTGTCACACCCAAATTCAGTAACTAACTGCTCACTGTAACCTTTCTGCATCAGTATCATACCTTTCTCAGTCCTAAGAAATTTCATGCCCAGAAATCTACCCAAACAACCAATATCTTTGATTCTGAATTTTTGATGCAAACTGTCTCTAACCTTCTGGATCATACCAGAATCATCACCTGTTAGTAAAATATCATCTACATAAACTGCTAACACAGTTATCTTCCCTTGATGTCTCCTAGTGAACAAGGAATAATCATTTAAGGACTGAACAAATCCTAAAGACTTGAGGAAACCACTCAATTTTTCATGCCATTGCCTAGAGGCCTGTTTTAACCCATAAAGTGATTTTTGCAACTTACAAACTTTCCCTTTATTCTCAGTTTCATATCCTAGGGGCAACTCCATAAAAACCTCCTCATGCAAATCCCCATGCAAGAAAGCGTTGTTAATGTCTAACTGTCTTATATTCCACTTTCTCTTAACAACAAGAATGATTATTGCTCTAATTGTAGTAAACTTTACTACGGGTGAGAAAGTCTCTAAATAATCTATTCCTAATCTCTGATTATAACCCTTAGCAACAAGCCTTGCCTTGTATCTCTCAAGGGTGCCATCAGCCTTATATTTAATCTTGTAGACCCATTTAGAACCTATAGCCTTTTTGCCCTTGGGACAGTCCACAATTTCCCAGGTTTTATTCATCTCTAATGCTCTAATCTCATCTTTCATGGCATTAACCCAATTTTCATTGTTTACTGCCTCATAATAGTCCCCTGGTTCTACCTCATTCCTTTTTGTCAAACAGAGAACATGATCAACTTTATTTTCATGAATTGCAGATGGCAGTGTAAGTAAACAGACATGCTTAGGTGTACAAGGAGTAATGCATGAGGCTGACTGGGAAGAGTGCTCAATTAAATGTTTCTGATTCATATTAAAGGACAGTTTGTTAATTAATAAGCTGGTAAAAGCATCAGAAAACTTCCCTTGGGGAAACTGGATTGCATTCCCTAGCTGATAGTCCTCAAGATACTGCGGTGTTTGCCTGCTTCTTGTAGACCTTCTCAGCTCCATTTCTCTTGGTTCACCTTGAGTGTCCCTGATCTCTTCAATGCCTTCAGTTGCTGTCTCTGGTTCTGTGTTCTGAACCTCATCTCTTGCCCCCCTTTCTGTTGTGCTTTCTTGTCTGTCATGCACTAATGCTCCAGGTGTCTCATCAAAATGGTTAGTATGTTCAACATTTACAGAAGGAAACAGAGGATGTTCAGTATCTGACAATTCAGAATCTGTAATGTGTTTTCCTCTAAAGGGATACACGTTCTCATAAAATTGTACATCCCTGTTTACAATTACCTTTTTATTGTCCAAATCAAACAACTTGAACTCCTTTTTATTTGCTGGTAGTCAAGAAAAACATATTTCACAGCCTTTGGATGAAACTTATCATAGACAGGAGCATTTATATGTGCAAACGCAAGACACCCAAAACATCTTAAATTCTCATAGTCGGGTTGTTTTCCATATAGAACAAAAAATGGGCTTTTTCCATCCAAAACATCTAAAGGCATCCTATTAATTAAATACACTGCTGTCAGAACACTCTTTGCCCAAAACTCCTTAGGTAAACCCGTGTGAAGCATTAATCCTCTTGCCGTTTCTAAAATGTGTCTATGTTTCCTTTCTACCACACCATTTTGGTGTGGTATGTGTGCACAAGACATTTGATGTTGGATTCCTTTCCCCTTTAAGTACTCTATTCCTTCTTTACTAGCTCCTAACTCATATGCATTGTCAGTTCTTATACATTTGACTTTCTTCTTGAATTGAGTTTGAACCATTTCAATAAAATGTTTGATTATACTAAAACAATCTGATTTGTGTTTAACCAAGTGTATCCAGGTTGCTCTAGAAAAATCATCAACAAGGTAAGAAAGTAAGAGAAATTATCATGAGTTTTTGTCCCATAGGGACCCCACAAGTCTATGTGAATGAGCTCAAAAGTTTCTGTGGACTTTATTGTACTAAGAGGAAAAGGTAATCTGTGGCTTTTGGCCTTACAACAAGATTCACACAAAAATTGTCTATTTCCTAGGTTTTATCAAACAGATGCAACTTCTTCATTCTAGCTATGGGCAAGTGACCAAGTCTGTGGTGCCATAAACTCACCACATCTTTACAATCAAAAGAATCAACTAAACGTCTAGAATTACATATAATGGAAGATATTGAAGCTTGAAAACCATTCTGATCACACAGTGCATTCTTATCTAATAGGTATAACCCAGCTGTCATCCTCCCAATTACATGTTCTAGCGGTGAGTCACATTCCTGAAAAACACAGCAGGTTTTATCAAAATAAATTTTGCCTTTAAGTTGTTCGGCCAGCTTACTCATTGGTATTAGGTTAAAATTAAAGCTAGGAACAAATAAAACGTTTTTCAAAATCAAAGATTCGTTTACTTTGACATTTCCTACAGTGTTGACTACTTGGGGATGGCCATCTGGCATACCTATGGTGTGTGGCCTGTTCAAAACCTCATAGTCTAGAAAATCACTCAGATCACAACACATGTGGTCACTAGCTCCACTATCAAGAATCCATTTCCTAGTTAGGTTTGTAGTTGCATCTGTATTTTGCAGTGCTAGTTTTTGCATTTTCAAACTATGATGTGGTAAAACCGTTCTGTGTGCAACATATTTTTCACCACTAGTACTAACTGTAACATTCTTGTTGTCACCACATGAAGTCATACACATAGGCATTAAAGCATACAGGAGTTCACACATAGGCACATTGCATTTACCGTATAAAGATGAGGCAACAGACTTTGAAACACATGGAGTCTTAGATAAAGGCTTGTTGCATTTATGAGTGTCACAAGTTTTCTCAGATAGTTCACAGATATTTTCAGAGATAGCATTATAATCAATATTTACTTGATCAAGTTCAAGATAGGGTTTCGAAACTGTACCAACGAAGCCACAACTGGCTATTCCTTGTTCCTTGTCTGATGATTGGCCTTTAGCGAAGTGAGAAAGCAATTGGTTCACTTGATCCAACGTGAAGACCGCATTATTGGTGTTGTTCCCCTCATGTTTGGTTTGGGCTTGTTCAGCGTCCACATTGGCTGCTGTAGCCCTTCTCCCTTTCTTCCATGATTGTGGGTAACCATGAATCTGATAGCATCTCTCCACTGTGTGTCCGTTCTTTTCACAATGGGTGCAGAACAGCGTTGGACGTTTTCCATCCTTTGATGGAGTGAATCTAGCCTTTTTGCTGCTATCGACCGCGAAAGACAAGCTATTTTCCTCCTTTGTTGTCGAGCACACGTTCTTCTGACGTTCCTCATGAATCAAGAGGGAATATACTTGTTCGATCGAGGGTAATGGCGACATCATCAGTATGTTACCCCGTACAATCGCAAATTTCTCCGAAAGACCCATCAAGAATTGGACCACCCTTTGTTCTAAATATTTCCTTGTTTCCGACATCGGCTTGACATTGCAGACTGGGACTTCCTCAGAAGAGTCAAGTTCGTCCCATAATCTCTTGATCTTTGTATAATATGCTCTGATCGTGTCGCCGTTTTGCTTGGTCTCTATCAATTGCTGATGTAGGGAGTAAATTTGGGCAGCGTTTGATTCTTCAAACCGGGTTGATAACTGGCTCCAGATTTGCGAAGCGGTCTTGCAGTAAAGAACGGTGTCCCAAATATCTTTATCCATGGCGGTAAGAAGCCATGCCTTGACCATGGAGTTGCTTCGATCCCATGCTCTTCCCTTTGATGCGGAATCCGTGGGTCTGGTGAATGTTCCATCAACATAGCATAGCTTGTTTTTAGCGCTCAAGGCGATGGTCATTCCCTCCTTCCACGCTCGAAAACCCTTGCCCTCGAACTTTGCGGTAAGGAGCGCTCCTAGGTTTTCTGAGTTCGCAAGAAAGAGCGGATCGGAGTTGTCCGCCGTCGTGCTCGATTGTTCCTCCGTTTTCCCTTCATCTTTCTGTACCTCCTTCTCTGTCACTTTTTCGCCTCCATCTGAAGACATTGTCGAAACTTAGGTCGATTTCTGCAATTGGTCTTCACTGGAAATCGTGATAATATTCTCAACACCTTCACTCTCCCGATTCTTCACTCCGTCGTGGCCGTCACCCGCTCTGATACCATGAAAGAATACCTCGAATCTATATTAGAAGAGAAAAGTGGAACTCAATCTTGAGTACATACAGAACGAAGGAAAGGTAAGAAGGAGAAAGGTTGCAACACAGAGCTAAACCGAAAAGAAGGGGAAAAAGAAACCCTAACCAAATTACTTACTACTACCACACTGTAGCCTAACTTAAATAAAGAAGAAAAAACAGAACTAAGCCCACTAAACAAGACGCTGTGTTTTAACTTATAACAGTTCGTAAGGGTGCGATGAGCGTGGAAAGGAATTTGGGAGATAGACCATATATAAGGCTGGAAATGACGATAGAAAACAAAGATAGTCGTACGTCCGGGGTATCATTCACCCACAACAAAAAAAAACTGTATAAGGTCGGAAATTAGTGTTCAATTACAGGTCGGACTCTAATAAAGTAAGCAGACTTTAAGCCGCTTCTGAAATAACTGTGGATATTAGTCGAGGATGCAAATTAGGGTCCGATTTCCGTATCTAATAATCTTACATACACTATTTTTCGATTAACATCTGATATTAGCATCAATTTTCGGACACAAATTTTCATCGAAATGATATCGGAATCGGTTAAGCATACAATGTTCAGACACTATTTAGCATCCTAAATCGGTTAACCATCCAATGTTCAGACACTATTTTACATCTCAAAAAATCTTCATTTATCCTTTGGAGACTACACTGCTATTATATTAAGAGTAATGTTTAAGCTAGACTATAGGATTAAAATTATTTATTTGTACTATATTATTTAATATAAATTAAGCACACACAACACTCCTACTATATAGTTCCTAAAGCCAAACAAGAATATGTTTGGCTAAGGAGGGGCACTTGCTTTTTTTTCGAAGTCATAATTTTGATTTATAAGTTAAGGATTTCATAGGATGAGGTTGTGATAATCCTCAATGTAAATCAAATGGGTTGTCTTAGGAAATTGGATCCACCAAGGATAACCTGAATAGTACCTTGATCTATGATACTAATCAGACTAGCTTTAACTGGTAAGACCTTAACAAGCTTCAAAGCTAAAACACAAACTAGACTTACAAACTTCACTAAAGTTGAAGCAACTTAGATCCCGATAATGTATTGAACCCTAAAAATGACAAACAACATCTAAACTGCACCAAGTCTTGATGCTGCAGCCGCGGGTGGGGGGGGGGATCGCTGGATCTGCACCAGATCTGAGGTGCGTCGGTCGCCAAGGACTAGAGAACGAACGAGTGGCAGTGGTGAGTAGTGGATATGGTGGAGCTTGAAAATTCGTGATATAACTACCCAGAAAGCTCAGTACAAGTCTGAACTATTAAACAATATACGGGATGAACGACACAATGATATCGAAGAAAACTCAGCTACTAATATTTTATTAATAGCTTGAAAAACTCCTCACCTGATCTGTTCAACACTTTGAACAATCACACTCAAGTCTAACACCTTAGACTAAATACGATCGCCTAAAAACAAGAACACTCTCACTTACTTGGAGCTAGGGTTAAATGCGCCGTGCTAGAACTTCTTTAGCAAAAGCGACACCGGTATAACAAACCTATACAAGTTTATATACTAAATCCGAAAGACAATCCTAACAACCTAAATGAATTTCCTAGAATAGTTATTTACCCGAGTATAAACAAATTGTAAATAACTAATTCGCTAACAGCAAATCTTAACAACCTAATACTTATCTAATATTAAATCTATAAACCGAAACATTGGAGTCTATTTGTTGATTCTGCGAAATCAACGGAGATACACTCGTTGAGTGTAAGGCTGACAAATCACTGGTTTGCCACACATAAAACATTATAAGTATATAGAATGTATACATTTACAGTTTCCCCCTTTTTTGATGTGTACAAACTTGGCATGGTGATACGAAGATCTCATTCCCCCTGAAGTGTAGAATTCCCCCTGAAATGTAGACATCTATACTTTTGTATATGAATAACTGACATTAGTCCAAATCTGAGTATTCACCATATTTCTCCCTTTTGCGCAATAAAAAATGGTACTGAACTAAATACTCACGAAGTGTAAAATGGTATGCAGAGAACACGTAGTGGCATTTTATACAATCTTAAATGCAGGAAAACATTCCATAAGTCACCAAATGTCAACAAAAAAACATAATATCCCCAAAGGAAAACACACGGCCCAGTAGAGCAACTAAAGGTAGAAAAGAAACAAAGGAAATTGTTTAAGTGTGCCAGTATACAAAGTGAACAAGAAAGGAGTTTCAGGAATCAGGCTTAAAATGTGTAACGTCGCACCCCCAGATGCTTCTCTAGATGAGCCAAACGCTTCTCAACAGCTTGCACAATCTTCAAAATTTCTTGGAGCTGACTGGGAACCAAAGCAAGGTTCTCTGATGCCCCTGTAGCAGCCTTGAGAGGTTGTTTCACCATCGACTGGTTACCGACCAGCCCAAGTCCTATCTTGGCCAGAGTAGTTTTAGATAGCCCGTGGTTATGATCTAGTGCTTTAGCTGTCTCATTGGTGAGATCCACAGAATAATACTAAAAAACTTTGGTCAACCAAGAAGCATAGGGTAGTGAGGAAGTGCATTGGGTGATTGCATGTTACATATGAAACATGATGAAGTGTGGTAAGCTGACCAGATATTTCTGAATTAAGACCACATGAGACACACATCAAGAAAGGTAACAGTCATACGTTGATCATTACGGGGAGCAATTCCTTGATAGACTATCATATGTAGCAATCTACCATTAACATCCAACATACGTTGAGGAGCAGAATGGATTTTCTTTGTTTCAAGTTCAATGCCAAAGAAACTAAACAATTCTTCATCCTTCTAACCATTAGCAAAAGTATTTATGTCACGAGAGAATGCCTTGACACCCTCAGCTGGAATTTCTAGAGCAACAGCAAGAACCTCTGGATTGATTTTGATCTCAACATTTTTAACCTTTGATTTTGCCAGATAGTCATCCTCAAAGCATAGATTTCTATAAAACTCCTTAACAACATCCCAGTAAATGTGTGTACCCAGTTCAAACACAGAAGACCAGCCTTGTGCTGACAAGCAACTAGCTACAGCGGACAATCAATTTTTGCGTAGCCAAGCACACTTGACTCTCTTCCAAACAACTATATGTGCATTCTTAATCTCTTATTTGAAATTAGGATAACAGGGAAATGTGTTACCAGACCAATCCGAATTGGATGGAGTAGAATCAAAGGAGGCAGCTTGTGGGTGTCTGTCGGAAGCCGTGGCGGAAGAAAAGACTGCTAGAGAGAAGCAGCGGTGTCATTTTGAAGTGGATGCATGCTGAGTTGAGGCAGCAGATTGCTTACGTCATTGTAGAACTGAAAGGGGAACCTCATCATCGTCGTCGAGTTCAGCAGGGTGCGACTGGGTAGTAGGGGGCTGAGTAGGTTGAGGACGACGAGGCCGGAGAGACTGGAGTCGTCGAAGAGAAGTAGCGGATGAGGGACGAGAACATTTTTTAGGGTTCCAACGAGGATTTGGTCGTGGTGGAGATGAAACAGGGGTTACCGAAGGAGAAATGGGCGGTGAAGGATTAGAGGTAAGGGACAAATCAGCAAAGGGAACCTCGCAAAGAGGAAAATCATCTATGCATTTCTTACGAGGTGAAGCAGGAGTTGTTGGTGGATCCGAGAGGTGCAATGGCAGAAGTATAATGGCGAGTGGGATGTGATGTTCCGGTTGGGGAAAAATGAGACTGGATTCAACTGAGATTCAAGGTATCACCGAAGAAACAAGAAATCGTGAAAAAAAGTGAGAGCAAGAAGCTGGCGGTAGGCAAACTCAGGGTCATAGGGTACGATTTCCATGGCAAAGGCAAAAGTTGAGCGAAAGGAACAAGAAATACGGAAGGAAGACAAAGGAAAGAAGAATGGGCGAAAAAGTTGGGGTTTGGACTGACATATAGAGAGGAAAAAAAGGAACGACTGACAAAACGTAAAGGAGTGGAAAAAGAAAGTGGATGACGGTTGAAGAGGACATGTTTTTTTTTGTTTTGTATATTTTGAATTTAACAGAAAGATTAAAAACGAGTAAAACAAAGTAGTGGACAATATGTAAGTAATTATGCAGGAAATCAATTGAACGTGGCAAACAAAATAGAAGATGTTCCAACTATAATATTGATCCAGATCATCCACTATGTGTATCATAACATCCATGGGAAATCTCACTCTGAAATGAAATAACTGTAAATAACACACTTCACTCATTCCTAAGTACCAAGTTTGAAAAACATGAAAGAGAATAACATGGAAAATAAAAGAGGTGGACCTTAATCAACATTGACCATGCTCAGTGCTAGACTGAGACGGGTGAATATCTCCCGATAGAGAGGTTTGGTGAAAATATCAGCTAATTGATGATCGGTAGGACAATGTAGTAACTCAACAGTGTCTTTCTCTACTTGATCACGAAGAAAGTGATGATGTATCTTAATATGTTTCGTCCGTGAGTGCAGCACCAGATTCTTGGATAGCATAATAGTTGATTGATTATCACAGTAGATGGGAACAGGAGATTGAGGCATGCCGTAGTCTGCTAATTGAAATTGCAACCAAATGACTTGAGCACAGCACGCAACAGCTGCAATGTATTCAGCTTCAGTGGTGGAAAGTGCTAATGAGGATTGTTTCTTGGAGAACCCGGACACCAGACTTGTACCAAGGAGTTGAGCCCATCTAGACGTGCTCTTGAGATCAGTGAGTGAGCCACCAAAGTTAGCATCCGTGATTTCTCGTAGAGTAAAAGACGATCCTACATGATAGACCAAACCAAGGTTAGTAGTACCTTTTAGATAACGAAAGATTCGTTTAACTGCCTGAAGATGTGGAACGCGTGGGTCAGCTTGGAAGCAAGCACAGTAACAGACACTGTACAGCAAGTCTGGTCGGCTGGCAATAAGGTACATCAAAAATCTAATCATAGCACGATATGCAGTATGATCAGTAGCTTCAGCATGAGATTCAGGACCAAGTTTGATGACACTAGAAATTGGTGTGGTCATTGGTTTGGCGGAGTCAAAACCAAACTTGGTAATCAATTCAGTAGCATATATCCCTTGCCAAACATAGGTGTGAGACTTGGTCTGACGAATCTGCAGTCCTAGGAAAAATGTGAGTTCTCCCATATTGCTCATTGAAAACTCTTTAGTCATAATAGTTTCAAAAGAATTAGATAATTCTGGGCAAGAGGGTCCAAACACAATGTCATCAACGTAAATTTAGACCAATAAAATAACAGAATCATGAGATTTGAGAAACAAAGTACTGTCAACTTGACCACGGGTAAAGCCTTGTTGGAGTAAATATGTAGTGAGACGAGAATACCAGACCCTTGGTGTTTCAATCCATAAACAGATTTCTTTAGGAGATAAATATCATCAGGTTTAGACTGATCAATAAACCCAGGTGGTTGAGCAACATAAACTTCCTTATTGTTGTATCCATTAAGGAATGTGCACTTTACATTCATTTGATATAGGGAAAATGCTTTATGGGTAGTAAAAGCCACTAGCATTCGGATAGCTTCCAGCCGTGCAACAGGATCATACATTTCGTCATAATCGACACCTTCCCTCTGATTATATCCTTGAACCACCAATCGAGCTTTATTCCGTGCAACATGTCCATCAGCATCAAGTTTGTTCCGATACACCCATCTAGTGTCAATAACTTCCTTGTGACTTGGTCGAGAAACTAGTGTTCATACGTCATTTCTTGCGAACTCATTCAACTCTTCTCGCATAGCCTGAATCCAGTTATAGTCAGTGAAAGCTTCCTTTATATTTCGAGGCTTAACAATAGATAGGTAACCTTCATGAGCACAAAAATTTTGAAGTGAATTTCGAGTAACTCTTCCCGAGTTCAGGTCTGAGAGAAGATTATCAAGTGTAAATCTAGGGGCACGACGTGGTGGAATAACTGGTGAGGTGATATCTCCCTCAGATGGTGAACTTGGATTACTATCTGATCCAGTTGACATATTTGGTTCAGTTGAGGTTTCAGTTTGCATGGGGATAGCATCAACATCTGTAGGAGTCTGCGACGATGAAGACGGAGTAGCGGTAGATCCAACTTGTGATGTGTTGGGGGAGATCTGGGGTGAATGAAGTATGGGATCTTAGTCTGAATCGTCAGAATCCAAAGAGTTTTCAATGCTCAACTCAAAACCGATGTTTTATACGAAATCCAAAGTTAGTTTCATCAAAGTGTACATAAATGGATTCTTCCACAACAAGAGCGCGTTTATGCAAAACACGGTATGCTTTGCTAGTAGTGGAGTAACCCAAAAGTACTCCTTCATCTCCTCATGTATCAAACTTGCTTGTGGCATGTTTACCATTATGAAGAATGAAACATCGGCACCCAAATACATTGAAGTGACGAATAGATGGAGGTCTGCCTTTCACCAAATGATACAGAGTTTGATTTAGTATTGGTCTGATCAGAGCTCAATTCAGAATATAACACACTCTATTGATCGCTTCTCCTCAAAAACTTGGTGCCAAACCACTAGCATTCAACATAGTACGTGCCATCTCAACTAAATTTTGATTCTTCCTTTTGACAACACCATTTTGTTGTGGTGTTCGTGGAGGGGAAAATGTGTGAGTAATACCCTGATCAGTACAAAACTATCCAAAATGCTGATTAACAAATTCTGTGCCATGGTCAGATCGGATAGTGCGGAGAGGTAGTCCTAGTTGACGCTGAATTTGAACACAAAAACCTTTAAAAAGATCTAATGTGTCAGGTTTACTATGAAGTAGATAAATCTAAGTAAATCGAGAATAGTCATCTACGATTACAAAAATGTATTGTATCCCAGCACAGCTCATGGTACACATAGGACCAACCAAATCCATTTGAACAAGCTCTAGGACCGCCGAAGTAGATACGATTGCTTTTGGAGTGTGTGCTGAGCGGGTTTGCTTGTTCAAGAGACAGGCACTGCAAGGACTTTCTTCATGTAGCACAAACAATGGTAAACCTTCCATAAGATGTTGTGACCGAAGCTTATTGATCAATCTGGCGTGTGCGTGACCCAACCGTTGATGCCACATGTTTGTACTGACAGTGGACACTGTTAGACACGTTGCATCTAGGTCTTGTGAGTTAACGTCCACCAGATATAGATTTCCCCTTCTATATTCTTTCAGTAAGGAAACTTCAGTAGCTATATCCGAAACTATAAAACCATATGAATAAAAAGTGATAGAGGATGGTCCTTTATCACAAACTTGTGAGACGCTCAATAGATTTTGCTAAAGACCATCAACCAAACAAACATTTTTTACTCCCGTTTTGTCTCCTACAGTACCCACAACAATTATACGACCTTTCCCATTGTTTCCAAAAGTGACAAATCTTCCATGTAGTCCCTCCAATTCACGGAATAATGTATGACCCCTAATCATATGGCGAGAACAACCACTATCCATAAGTCATAGATTAATCCATTTGTATAATCCTGAAACACAAAGGAGAACAAAACAAAATAGTTGTTAAAAATTCTTAAAGACCCATTGTTGTTTGGGTCGACGTGAATACATGCTAGCGTATCTAACAGAATTAGACTAAGTAGTTCTGGCAATTTTCCGCTGCAACCTATGACATGAACTAATATGATGACCATGAATGTGACAATAACTACATTCTAATTGTCTAGGAGATTTGGTGTATGTAGAGGAAGTTTTTATTGTAGTGTATCTATCCTGTGTGTATTATTTCATGGGCTTTATATTGGACGCTGCTGGTTCGACTCCACGAAACCCTAATCCATTACGAATCTGATTTGGTTTTCAAACAATGCCATTAAGCTTGACTTTCCCTGTATACCAAGATGGATTCTCCAAGGTCATGATGTTCATTCTTCTATCTAAGGTGTCACATTGTCTTTGTAGATCAACATTATCCTGACGAATCCACTCATTATCTGCCTTGAGCAACTGTATTTCCTTTTATGTCCATTCGGGAATAGAACTCAATTTATTCTTAATAGATGAAGTAAAAGTAGATTGAAGAACTTTAGAAGAATTAGCTACTAATTGAGCGGCAAGTTCCTTATTTTTCTCTTTAAGGTCGAATATTTCTAGCTCGGATTTTTTTAGCAAATCATCAACTTCAACAAACTTATCACGCTTGTCTTTCAGTGAGTCAAATTCTAAAAGAGCCACTTTTAAGGCATCAAAGATTTGATCTTTAGTTGATTCCTCATAAAATTTATCAAGGTTTCAAATACTTACCTGCTCTCCCATAAGAGAGTGATGCTCTTTGTCTCCAACCATTAGACACATGAAATCATCATATGCGTACTCGTCAGTATGAGTTTGAAGAATTGCCGTCATACAGTAATGGGCCTCCACTTTCTCAGTCTGTTCTGGCTCCTCTTCTTCTTCTCCCCATACAGACGCAGCCATACGAGAGTCTCAATTTCTGTATTGGGGTGGCTTAGATGATAAAGGACAATATTTTATCATATGCCCTAGTTTATGACATCGAAAACACTCAATTTTGCTGGTATCAGTTTCCCGGTGGCTGCTGCTACCACCTTGATATCCTCCTTTCTTTCTGTTTAGGATCCTCTTTAATCCTTGTGCTAGTAAGTTTATCTCAGTGTCAAAATCGTCATCCAATTCCCAATCAAGAGGTTCAGCTACCTTCTTCGCTTTTAGTGTGAGATCTTTTCTTTCAACAGAAATCCCTTCAAGAGTCTGCTCTTTCATTTTGCTTTCATGTACGATCAAATTAGAACACAATTCTTTAAAGGATATAGAAGAAACCTTGTCCATCTTTTCCCGCATTGACGTATAATTTAACCAATCCTTGGTGAGAGATTCCAAGAATCTTTCATTTGCAAGAGAGGCTCATACGGTCCTCATCTCCATTAGAATTTGGTTGAATCTCTCAATAGCTGACGCAAGGCTTTCCCCATCAGACATCTTGAAGTTGTTGAACTCCCTTTTGAATTGTTTTTCTGTAGCTTTCCGAATGGATCTGTTCCTTGATACGCAATTTTGAGGAAATCCCAAACTCCTTTTGCAGTTTGAATTCCTAGAACTCTTCATTGATCTTCATCAGACAGCGATGACACCAGAATGTGCAAAGCTTGCTTGTTTTTACTCAGCAGTTTTTCATCCTCCTTAATCCACTCTTCCTCAGGCTTATCTTGAGAGCGTCCTTCAACTGTAACAGTAGGCTTAAAGTATCCCTTGGTGACAACTTTCCACACCTTGTAATCCACAAACATCAGTTGAGCTTCCATTTGCTCGCACCATTTTGAGTAGTTCAATTTTGTCAGCTTGGACGCTTTAACATTGTACGAACTCATCTTTATGATCTACCTTGAAGCGTTGGCCTCGTTAGAAGGTAAACATGCTCTGATACCACTTGTAAGTTCATGATATAACTACCCAGAAAGCTCAGTACAAGTCTGAACTATTAAACAATATACGAGATGAACGAGAAAATGATATCGAAGAAAACTCAGCTACTAATCTTTTATTAATAGCTTGAAAAACTCCTCACTCGATATGTTCAACACTTTGAACAATCACACTCAAGTCTAACACCTTAGACTAAATACGATCGCCTAAAACAAGAACACTCTCACTTACTTGGAGCTAGGGTTAAATGCGCCGTGCTAGAACTTCTTTAGCAAAAGCGACACCCGTATAACAAACCTATACAAGTTTATATACTAAATTCGTAAGATAATCCTAACAACCTAAATGAATTTCCTAGAATAGCTATTTACCCAAGTATAAACAAATTGTAAATAACTAATTCACTAATAGCAGATCTTAAAAACCTAATACTTATCTAATAGTAAATCTATGAAGCTGAAACATTGAAGTCTGTTTGTTGATTCCGTGAAATCAACGGAGATACACTCACTGAGTGTAAGGCTGACAAATCGTTGGATTGCCACACATCAAAAACTATAAATATATAGAATGTATACATTTACAGAGCTACCGGTGATGAAGAGGTAGAACATGGAGGAGGCAGTGTGATGGCGGTAGGGGCATCAGCCCAGCAGTGGCGGTGAGGAGGTAGCTTGGCGGTGACAAGAATTAGTTGAGTGAAATTAAGGAAGGAAATAAGCTTAAGGATGAGAATGATTATGGAGTTTTTCATGCTACAAAAACTAACCAAGAAAAGGGCAGAAGGAGAAGAGAGAGAAGAGAACTTATCTCTCCTTTGGCTACATCGTTCCTGACACTTGCTGTTTTTTTGTGAACAAATGCACTTCAAATCGATGTTGTGTGCTGGTACTACTAGTTTGATATGAAATTTTGTTTCCAATGTTATTGTACGAACTAGGTGTTGGTTCTAATTTTTCGACTGAAACCTCTAAAATGTATAATGTTCCCTTGATGTTGTTATACGAACTAGGTATTTCTTAATAGGATGAACTAACACATGTAAAATCTGTAGAATCTTTTGTTCAATGATAGTTGAAACTTTTTTCAATGTTTGTATTGCCTTTTCTTGTTTAGTGCACTACGTGTTTGTTAAAATGCGCAAATGATTGTTTAACTTATACTGAAATAATTTTTTATTCATTGAAATTAATCAAGTATCATGAAGAGGAGAAAAATATGACAGGACAAAAAGGGCCAAGACGCTCCAGACCCCAGGCCTCCTTGAGGACCTTGTTCAGGCTCCAATCTGGGCCCCAAGGCATCAGTCTGAGCCCCTGCCCGACTCTTGGTCCGGGCCCTAGATCTCATGACCAGGCCCCGCATCTCGCGCCCCGCGCTCCGTGACCGGGCGCCACGTCCCACGCCTCACGCTCTACACCCGGACGCCACACCCCGCACCTTGCGTCTCTGGTCCAGAAGGCTTTACAAAGAGGAAAGTATCAAAGATAGGAAGGTTGCTCCAATAAAATAATATCACATGTACAAAGATTAAGATAGACCTCACCCTAGAAAGTCTATAAATAGAGGTAGAGGGACTCAATTGTAAGGGGACACAAAAGGGAGGAGAGAGAGAAAACACTAGAAAAGCTCTCTAACATTGTAATACTAAAGAAAGAAATAAAGACATTGTCAAGAAGTGAATGTAAGTTGGATTATTGGCCGAACCACTATAATTCTCGGTGTTTTGTTCACTTGTGAAAGGAGGAAACAAATTTGACATTTTCATATCATATCTCAGCAGTTTTAAACAAACCCTGCGTGATGAAGTGTTTTTGGTGGTGGTTGAATAGTTTGAGGCAAGTACATATAATCTTTTAGAAAATTGCTTGTGGATGAATAGTGGTCAAGTAATTAGTTTCTTCTTAACTCTGAATAGGATATCATGATAGAATGTAAACTGCTAACTTCTAGTAGCTCTATCAAAGGGTGACTCATGATAGTTTACTTTTTACTTTTATTGAGCAAAGAAAACTTGTGGTGTTTCTGTTGCAAGTGAATTGATAACTTGTCAGTCCATATCTTTTTGTTGAATGGTTAGTACATAGGATTACTAGCTACATTATGGTTTTTGTATTATACTATTTCAGGCAAAATAAAGGTGTTAGAAATATGCTACATATGGTAGTGCAGATTCAGAGGTACATGAATTCTAGCACTTGAAACTTTTGAGAGGGGAGTTCATGGAACTTATACTACAAGAAAAACCAGATTTAGGTACCGATGATTCGCTACCGCACATATATTGGTAGCTACTTTCAAAAATCGCTACTGACAATAGTACAAAAAGCTATTTCGGCGCCCCTATCTCGGCGGTTGTAGAACAAACCGCCGAGATAGGTTGGCTAAATGATCATGTTCAAAAATAAAACAGTCTATTTCGGCGGTTGGTAGTTGTAACCGCCGAAATAGATATATTTCATAACCGTCGACAACCGCCGAAATATATTTCATAGTCTACTTCGACGGTTCCTTCGGACAACTGTCAAAATAGTGTTGCCAAAACTTGAAAAGAAATTCACTTCCGAACTTAGTTGAGTACATGCATACAATATTTGAGGATATATTTCTAATGGTCAGGTGATTCTAAGTTTATGCTTCTGTTCACTTTGGTCTATTTGTGGTTCTATGTAAGAATATATTACTCAAAAAAAAAAAAACACAGGACTCACATAAGACTTAGGTGAAATTCAAGCAAAGACCACTTCATTATACTGTAAATATATGCCATGAAATATTCTAACACGAATAGGGGCCTAAGATGATGCAATATATTGCTTACAGTGTATTAGGTTCGTGACACTTAATTATTTGTTTGAGTAACTTTAGAATTAGCGAATTTCCTACAATAGATTTCAATATCACATAGAGCGAATTTCCTACAATATATAAAGTATAACATCACCAAACAAACGAATTTGCCCGTTGCCCTGAGAAGAGCAAGATTTTTATTTTCGAAAGATCAACGTGGGTTATATCGTAAGAAGAATGCTTAAGAAACTGCTGATAATCCGGAATTCACAACGGAAAACAGTTGCAACTGAGTTTTCTGGCAATGTTTTCCGATTTCCAAAAAGTTGAAAGCCCCATCATCTTAATTAATCGTAGGTTTTCTCTTCTTCCAAGAATTGGACAACCAAATTGGCTAGAGATGCCTTAAGTATGGTCTAAGACTAGGTGTTAACTATCCGTATCCCAGTAAATCTCTAGCCAATTTGGATCGTATCCTAAAAAGGGACAAGAAATCGAATCTCTCTCAGAATACGGCAGTCAGTAGAGGAAGATAGATTTCTATTACACGGCTAAGGTTTTCTATGATGAGATGTTTCAGAAACTGTGGGGTGAGATTCTAAGGTGGTGGGGTGTGAAGCTCGACATGTGTTTTTGACTTGGAGAACAGTTACAGGGTCTAGTGTGATAATTCACCAAGTATTAGGCGTGGCCATATTTGGATTCGCAAATGACAAAGTGCAGATCCTGGAATGGGTGTTAATGAAGAGGTATATGCGCAGACCAGTGGGCAATCTAGAGTCCTGCTCCAACCTCAAAGACTGCTTTTATGATGGATTATGAGTTTAGCTCCTTTTATGTCTACTTCGCATATATCTGTTTGTTAGTATTTGTAATTGGCTAGACCCTTTAGGTAAGCTCTGGTGGGGTTCATCCCCTTACCGACTTAACCATGTAATGGTTGCACAGGTAGCCCCCTGATCCAAAAAAAAAGAGACTTGTATAGTGGAAAGCTCATGTTTATTAACTTTCTTTTATTTCAAAACATTATTGTACCATGTAATCAACAATTTATGAGACGTTATTCATATGTATATATAAGTATACTAATTACCCATTATTTTAAGTTCTAAATTAAATTTAAACTCTATATATGTCTAATAGTTGCATCCTTTTATCTATTTTCCATGTGTTTTCTATCTTCTCATTCTCAACCTTCTTCGTCCTGCAGTTTTTTCATCATTTTCCTTAGCGTTTTCATCTTTATCTTCAGCATTTTCATCCTTTTCCTCAGCCTTCTCATCATTTTGTGCGGCCTTCTCGTCATTCTCTGCATCCTTCTCATCTTTATCCTCCGCATTTTGGTCTTTTGCTGCATCAGCTTCATCTTTCTTTTCATCTGCCTCATCTTTCTTCTCCGCGTTTTCATCTTTATCCTCCTCCTTTTCATCTTTTTCCTCGTCTTTTTCATCTTGCTTCACAGCAGACTCATCTGCCTTCACAGCCTGTTCATCTTCTTGTACAGGGGCATCCGCCACATCTTGAGGCGCATTTGCAAGTTTGGCTGTAGATCATAAACAACAATTTTCCACAACCATTCTAGAGAATGAAAAATCTAATGAAACCGTAATTAAGTGTTGTAGTTGTTTGATAAGATGAATTAATTTACCATCGCATTGGGCATCACATTGGGGTTGACATACATCATCAGTTTGTCCTCCACCTTTGCAAGTGTCCATACATTGATCATTGCATGATTTGGCATCTTCTTGGGCACATACCCTGTATGTGGTTGTGGCCACAAAGAGGGTAAAAAAGACTACAACAACCAACTTAGTCGCCATTCAGATGTTTCTCCTTGCGTGATATACCTTGCTCTTCTTTTACCTTTGTTAAATTTTATGAGAAGACAATGAGGTTTGAGTCTTGGAGGCGTTTATAAAGAGCTCGAAATCCTCATTTTTAGAGATGTGACCAAATCAATAAACTCCATCATCTATAATAAATAGGCATATAATGCGTGGTTTGCCTTCGCTTAGATCCACAACTTAAGGTGAATTTAAGCGCCACCCAATAATTGAAAACATAGTAAACATTTTTGAGAAAATAAAATTTAAAGTTGACCCAATTTCATAAATAGTCGAATTGTACTTATTTTTCAATTTTTGTATAATGCTGCATGAATCGAATAAGGTTATGAACGAACGGCCTAAAGTCTATAGGAGACGAGCAGACACATTAAAAACAGGGGCGGACCCAGGATTCTAACCTTATGGGTCCATTATCTTAGAGAGTAGGGACATATATATACATCAAACTAATATTCAATTTTTTTTACAATTGTCCTCTACAGGTCTTCATTGCTTGAAAATGGTACATAATCGTCTCATTACTAATTGTCTCAAAAACATCTTTTTCCACATAAGTAACTAGACAATCATTAAGCAAATCATCTTTCATTGGTTGCGCAGATCGGTCTTGATAATCTTCATCGCTGAAAACACTCTTTCAATTGCTGTAGCAATGGTAGAATTAGTGCAAGTCTCAACAATAAGAACATTAGAGAAAAGAGACAAAAAAATACCGTGCTGCTCTAGCTCTTCTCGGCGGCAACGAAGCTCTCTGTTTTGCCGTTTTCAATGTGCTGGTGCTGTTTGCTTTTAAAAACCCTAACCAGATATGATTTAAGTATATTTATATGAGATTTATTTTCTTTTAAGGTCAAATTGGACCGTTTAGACCGTTTCATTTAAACCCAATTTATTAGGCTCTTTAATATTGGTGGGTCTGGGCTGCTTAGAGTTTAAATCAACAGCTGATATTTGTTTCTAATAAAAATAGAAGAAAGTGGTAACAGTAAGAATCGAACTACCAACCTTTGATAACAAGAGAGCTTAACCACTAAGCCACTAACACAATGTTGTCTACTTATATCATTTTATTGAATATATAAAAGGTTTTTTTATGAAATACCTATGGGGGGACCCTATGTGGGTCCGCCCCTGATTAAAAACGGACACAAAGCTTTTATTAAAAAAAGACTACTATCCAAATGCACTTGTTATAGTATTCAAGTCAATAATATAGTTACATATCTAAAGGGTGGATAATACAACTGTTATTTAAATAAAGTTGTCATAACTTCTTCTTTTTTCCGAAAAGAAGCTCAAATGTATTAAGACATAAACCCCATAATACATGAGTGAAACTTGTCAAATCACAGGCCGTCAAGTGTTTTAGTTCTATCAAGATTGGCCAGAAGATGGGTCTCGACATTACTAGCTCTTGGAATATGATTCCAGCTGAAGCTACCAAAATTAGAGCAAACCACAGATTGCTTCTTTTAGGATGATGTCAACATCTTAGCGGACAACTCCTTTGCTCTTAAGGCAACTTATGATAGAAAGACAATCTGAGTAAAGATGAACACTAGGACGACTATGCTCGAGCACAAGCTTCAAACCTAAGATGATGGTTCTTTTTTTTGATAGTTACGGTAGTGGGTAAGTTTCGAATCCAGGACTTTTAGTTCCTATATACCACTCCTCTACCGACCAAGCCACAGGGGCTTGGTACCTAAGATGATGGTTCTAGTCCGTACTATGGTAAACAGATTGAACCCTGCAACGTCCAACTTCACATCTTGCATACCTAAGCTTCCAACAGAGGGTAACAATCCTTATGGGGTGAATGAAATCACCATGGGCACTGAAATAGAGAATCCAATCCTGGAACCAATTATCGTCATGGATATCCTTTGGATGAGGTACTCTTTCAATAACCACCACTCTTTGACTGCGTGAGACTTAAAGAAAATGTGCGTAAGATTTTTGTACTTTTCACATGAAGGGCATGAACTCGAATGATTGGTGTTGCAGCGTTGTAAAATGACGACACCATATGTAACACCCCTCTCGATAGACACGTAATAATCCCTCACATAGCAATAAATAAAACGTCTTACAGCGGAAGAAATAATCAACATTAATACTCACTCGGGTGTCACCTGCCATTACTCGCTCATGCGAGTAACGAAGCAGAAACTACAACCAACCATCCAAATAAACAACACTACAAAACCGCTGTGACAACGAGATAAATCCTATACATCATACTAAGTCCACATCCATAACCGTCGGCAAGTGAGCGTCTACCCAATCCCGAATATACACAACCGTACTATCATACAATCCACATTCTAACATTGTTATACAAATAAATCCATGTGCGATTATTAAAGTAATCTCTAACTACCATGTTCCCGCACTTCGGCTTCAACGACAATCAGCAACCTGCACAATGTGTGTAGTCTCAGCGATAAACGCTGAGTATGCCTGGCCTGGACCCTATTGATCAGTACTTGTCATTTTTAACCATCTTGTTATTAGATTGGTTTCATGCTTACCATTTTACAGATATAATTAATGCTGTAACAAACATGCATAAATACATAACCATCCATCCAATCCAAACAGTCATTACATATCACAAACGACAGTTGTATAATCGAACATATCGAGTAATTACAGTACTGTGCATAATCGCCGTAGCGAACATTTTCCATATTAATTTACTTTGGCCTTCAAGGCCCCATCCATCCAAACCATGTTTATTTATTTATTTACTAGTTGGGCGTCGTGTTGGGACAACCCGATAACCTTACCAATGGACAGTAGTCCTCCCGTACACACAAAGGTGCTCATGTTGCCAGAGGTCCGGAGGCCCCTGGTCGTTCACTTAGCCACATAAGGCGTCCATATAAAGGCCGTAGCCGTGTACCAACAGCAGGTACCATCTGACCCACGATCCAATTAGCGCTCGTTGGGAAATTTCCTAGAGCGGAACCCGATCGGGTACCCCTCAGTGATCACAAATCCGCAACCAGGTAGTTCGTAAACTACCGGGATTCCTCCCCTCATCTCATACCAACTCTCTCATAAGATTAAGATAAACTCTTAGTTTTTATGGAGAATACATTTTTTTATTTAGCTGCTCAATGGGTCTCACGCATACCTAGAAGTAATCTAGGTTATATTCATGTTCGAGATCCATGCTCTAGAGACCGACAATGTCGTGTCTCGTGCCTAAGTATTTTACTTAGGTTACCGTATACTTAATATTAATACTGAGGGTATTATATTAAGTAACCGTTATGTCATCACATTTAACGCATATGTATGTTTATATAAGTCGATCTATAGTCGACGTAGTGTTAGTCCTGTAGGACGCTCGTGCATAAATAATTAATGCAGTAACACACATAATCACATACATGTATCCACACACATAACACACAAGTTATATATCAACCAAATCCGAGCCCGAGGAATTCCTCAGGACAACCCGGATCAAACTCCTTTACATACCGTACACCTTAGACCAAGGATGCGCAGTGTAGACCACTAAGCTTCTCGAGCGCGCACGTCTGAAAGACGATCTAAACATACGAAGAATGCTAAGTGTCAATCCACATGACAAAATGATTCGGTATTTCCGAATAACGTTAGTAACCCCGGTATTTTATCCCCGGATTTCAACTGTTATTAATTAAGGTTTCGTTATCCTTAAAAACTCTTTGCTCGTAGTATGTATTAACATTCGGTTAAACAAAGACGTCGGTTTCTATAAGAACTTCGTAGTTAACGTTTTCAACGTAAGAATTATATTTTCCAACCCGTAGTATTTTACAAGCGTTACGCTTTATATAAGTTCGTTCGTTCTCGTATATTTAATTCAACTGTTATATCGCATGCATAGGTATGTGTTATAACCTATGGTTGCATGCATGGTTATAGTTTATACCCTATGGTTGCATGCATTCCATGCAACGTTAGTTTATATTGTATAATAGATTATTATTAATTCTTTGTTATACCTTATGTTATACAACTTCTCATTTATGTAACAAGTTGTATTCATTTAAAACCTTATGACTTTATAGTATATAATTATACTAACAAGTCAATATTCATTATTTATTATTATACGGTTTGTAAACCATAATATATATGCATGTTATTTCGCCGGTTTACATATATGTATATATGCATTGATTTCTCAATGAAATATTAAACTTTATATTATGTACATGTTATTTCCCATCCAAGGTTTATTTAACCATTCCAAAATCATATATTAACCATAGTATTTTATGTCATTGTATACCATAGTTTATATCCTTATTATTATATATATATATATATATATATATATATATATATATTTACATGCGCTAGCATACTAGTTTTAGTAAACTACACTTTTGACCACATAATATTATTTAGTGTCACACTTATACCATAATACCATGTAGTATGATATTTTATATGTCATTAACTTATAACATATAGTTTTAGTATTTATATATATGTACCGAAAATGGCATATGCATATAATACACTTATACTTCTTTATTCTTATAATTCTCATTAATTACAATATAGCCACATAACTTATACCATGTTATAAATACCTTATTTTATTACATCAAACTTTGTAATATGACATAACCTATAGTTTTTGTAATATTTCTCCTTAATTGCCGAAAAGGCATGTATTTAATATTTCATTTCCTTTCAAACCCCGCACATTCTAATTATTACAATTTCACCACTTATTTTATAACACACCATTTTCATCACATATTATAACATTTAAATCATATAATATGTATATAATATAGTTTTAAATTTCTGAAAACTACCAAACAGACCCTTAGGTTCTGTTTTCTTTTGTTTTAACCCTTGGCTTTACATATTTACACTTTTACCACAAATCTTATAATATATATACATAACATATGTTATATCATCCAAACCTTATAATATTTATAAGAGTAAATTACTCAGAACCCCCTTGAGAATTTGAGATATTACAGTTAACCTCCTTGTGTTTATCATAATTATTGGTAACCACCTCAAGGTTAAGGTATCTTTGACTACGAGCCCCCAAACTATAACTCCGTGATAAAAAAGTTAACTATGTGTTGACATATCAGCTTAATCACATTAACAATGCCAAGCTGGACAACAAAACTGCTTAATCAACATCGTCTAACTCTTTCTCATCCCAGTTTAGATGCATTTTCAAGGAAGGGTTGACATTTTTAGGAAAATAACAATGCAAATTAAGTAGTGTTTTTGTCCAGCATGACTTTATTAATATGATTAAGCTGATAGGTTAACGCATAGTTAACTTCCTCATAACAGAGTTATAGTTCATGGGTTCGTAGTCAAAGATATCTTAACCTCGAGGTGGTTACCAGTAATTATGATAAACACAAGGGGTGGGATCCTGGTTCTGAGTAATTTACTCTATTTATAACATATAGTTTTTTGTTTTCATATTTTCTCAATATTACCGAACAGACCATAGCTGTTTGGTATATCTTTTCCAGCCACTATCTTTATTTACACCATGACCACATACATTATCATAATGTTTATATATATATATATATTATAACATAAGGTTTTAATATCTGTTATCCATATAACCTATAGTTTTATTATGTTTATTCCAAACAGCCCCCATGCTGTTTCTAAATTCCTTTTCCGCCCCATCTTACTTTTCCTTATTTACATTTTGACCCCATCTTTTATAATATACTTTCATATGTCACAAAACTATATATATACACTTTTATTAATATAACCACTTAATAACTCCAAAAATTCCCAAATTTTATACTTAGGATAATAATCATCATATTAACCAATCTATACCCCAACTTTTTGGTATTTGCATTTTATACCCCAAAATTTTCATAAATTCAGTCACATTTCAACCTTTTATGTTACTATAAGTTGTAATTAATTAGTTTGAACATAACTTGGTACAACCCCTATCTGGTCTATTGACCTATTGACCTTCGTTTGACCAGAAGTTTATATAATTACAGTTTGACCCCCATAATTCTCATAAATTACATTTTTGTCCCAAAACTTAATTAAATTTTATAAAATTCATAAAATAAGGTTTTTAATGTCTAATTTCGGCTAATGCCTATAATTAACCCCAAAAATCATTTTAATTACAAAAAAACCCAATATTAATTCGGTAATGTTATTTATCGTTTTAAATTCATTTTAAACTTAATATACATAAATTAAATGGCCTAAAAATACATGGCCTTATTACAATAATTTGCATAGAATAAAATTACACATAAATGTCTTGAATGACATATTATTTGTGGCTTTAATTACCCATGCCCCCATATTTTTATAAATTATGTTTTTGACCCCTAAATTATTTCCTTGACCTTATAGGTCATTAATACACCAAGCTAATTCACCAAAAATTTTATTAAATGTTTTAACACATAATCAATTTATTCATGCCCATAAAACCCCACGGCTGATATGTTATTGTAACAAAATATCATAAAAACCATATTATATTATAAGGTAAGTATTTCTCACCTAGCAATAGTGGTAGATGAAAGATTGTAATACAATATACAAATAGTACTTTATGTATTTGTGTTATAACCGATGAGTATATGAATAGTATCTAACTAAGCATTTCATAACATTACTCTTTGATATGACAGCTGAACAATCATCTACATCTTTTATACATATAAAGACCACCAGTAGTTGAGTATAGGATTACATGGTAATTCAATTAGTATTAACTTAGTATTTAAAATGAAGACTAGTAATAATGTTATAGCTGATATTTACTCGGTACACGAATTTAACATAGACTAGTATTCGAGTTAGTGTTTTGATAGTATACATACAACAATATAGTCGGTATTTCTTCACTTTTACTTGACATATAACTGAAAAATCGCAATACGTATATGAATTGCCAAAAGGAAAATAAACATGCTATATACAAGTTTCTTAGATAGTATTCTAGAATTACTTAGTACTAGGTAGATAAAAACAACGATAGGTGAAAGCTTATATACTATTATATAGTATACGAATATAGTACTTAATTTTGGTAATTAAATGACATAATTAGTATATGCATAGTGTTCTTTATATCTTTTCAGTCTTCTACATCTAGTATACAAAAATACAGATCACCGCAGTAGTCTAGTATATGGCTATATGGTCATTCAAGTAGTATTAACTAAGTGTAAGAAACCAAGACTAAACATTATAATTTATATTTGCCTGGTATACGAATTATCAAAGACTAGATCAAACATGTTTTTTGATAGTACAACAAATAACAACGGAGAAGCATAACCAAAACAAAATATATGCTTATACATGTTTCTTAGATAGTATTTTAGAATGACTTACTTCTATGCAAATACCAACAATGATAGGTGAAAGTTCATATATTATACAATATATGCATATAGTGCTTTTGTTAATGTACTATGACATAATGAGTATATGAATAATACCTGATTAAGTATTTCATATCATTTCTCTTCAATATGGCAGTTGAGCAGTCTTCTACATCTGGTATACTAACATATAGATCATCACTGTAATAAGGTACATGGTCATATGGTCATTCAAGTAGTATTAATTAAGTATTTGAAACAAAAACTAGTTATATTATAACTAATATTTCCCCGGTATATGAATTTAACAAAGACTAGTATTCAAACATGCACTTTGATAGTACACAAATAACAATACGATGATGAATAGTCAAATCCTAAATAAACATGGTATCCATATGTTTTTTCAGATAGTATTCCAGAATTATTTAGTACTACACAACTTCTTCTTTCTCATTCCACTTCAACATAATTTGTTAAGAGTAAAAAATTTCCTCAGGCCCGTCCTAAGTCCTTCCTCCACATCAAATTTCCTCAGGCCCGTCCTAAGTCCTACCTTCACATCAGAGCATTCTCAGGCCCGACATAAGGCCTAACCTTTCTCCACATGCATTTAGGCCCATTGTAAGAACTAACTCATCTTTATATCACCCACTCTGCTCACTTTCATGTAGCACTATCCTTAGGCTCGTCATAAGACCTGGTGTCCACCCTTAGGCTCGACATAAGACCTAGATCCACCTTTAGGCTCGTCATAAGACCTAGAACCATCCTTAGGCTTGTCATAAGACCTAGATCAACCTTTAGGCTCGTCATAAGACCTAAAATTATCCGTAGGCTCGTCGTAAGACCTAGATTCCTCCCTTTAGGCTCGTAGTGAGACCTAACACCACTCCTTAATTTACCTGATTCCATTAAACACATTGCATTCATTTCATTCATATAGACACGTCACAAGACCTATCTGCATTATCCAAGCACGTCACAAGACCTGGTGACAAAAAAGTTGGCGAGATGATGGCAATAAATCCTCCTGTGCTATGTCAACTTACTTTGGGATCAACGAATGGTGGGCGATGGCAATAAGTCCCCCAAGGTTTTTACCAGGAGTTATCACTGCACACCGGCTTGGGGGGCAATGGCAATAAGTCCACTATGGGTCCAGCCAGGAGCAACGGCACGAGTATCGGTCCCCAAAAGCATCCGAACATCATCAACATCATCAGCATCATCAACATCGCTAGCATACCAGCATTCCTGCATCTACACATTATTTCATTTTCATTTTTAGGTAATCAACACCTTAGAATCGCTTGACATTATTTCATTTTCACTTTTAGGTAGTCAACGCCTTAGAATCGCTTGACATTATTTCATTTTCGTTTTTAGGTAGTCAATGCCTTAGAATCGCTGGACATTATTTCATTTTCACTCATTGGTAGTCAGTGCCTTAGAATAGCTCGACACAATTTGCATGCAGGGTCTTTAAGATCCGAAATTTTAGGGTATCACTCAGGCATCAACTAGACTTTTCATACCCATTACAAAATCTAGTTGACAGGGGGAAATCTGTTATACCCAAAATTTTAACCCCCGGATATAGGGTTTGTTAAACTTTAGTGTTGTGAGGACCACTTTAGTTAAACAGTGGTGATTCCCGGTACGATTGGCACATTCCGGAGCACTAGGGGCAGCTCAGTCATCTTTAGGGGTATTTTCGTAATTTTTCAAGCCCTTAGAACCTCCTATAGGCTTTCTCTCTCCTCCGAAGAAGGGTCAAATGAATTCTAAATGCTTTGAAATTTTAACCCATGATAGAGGATGACATTTTAGACATAATGGGGTTAGAATTATGATTTTTTTAATTTCCAAAAATTTTCTAGCAATTTCTGATTGAATCTGACGAGAAATTGAATTTAAAAATATTCCAATATTCAAAAAATTCAATTCTACCTTAGAAAAATCACAATTATCATCCTTGACACGTGGTTAAAATTTCACAGTAAGATCCTTTTGGGAAGTCACTTAACTACGATTCTGAAAAAGCTCGTTTTTACTAGATTTTTTCTATCTTTAAGAAAGTCTATATAAAGGAGCAAATCTCTTGATACAAAATATAAGGACACAAGCTCTAGAACCCTAAGGAGTCAGAAAACACAGCCTCTCTTCA
Source organism: Limonium bicolor (assembly GCA_023374045.1). Lineage (NCBI taxonomy): Eukaryota > Viridiplantae > Streptophyta > Magnoliopsida > Caryophyllales > Plumbaginaceae > Limonium > Limonium bicolor. The sequence continues at coordinate 102,268,905 of CM041776.1, read as the reverse complement.
GCCTCTCACGTTTTTCAACATCCGACCACCAAGATCATATCGAAATTCCCCTGAAATGACCACTAAAATTCGTTTTCCATCTCCCAAAGCATCAACCATCATCAAAATCCCACAAAAACACCACCAAAAGATGGGAAACACCAAGAACAACCAGTGACTAGAAGCCCGGTTCGAAGTCCTTTTGAATCTGCCATCAACGAGGCTCCCGACGAATCCCGACGTGAATAATCATTGTGAATTCGAAGGTAAAACAGGTGGGAATTTTACTTTTCTAACTCCCCACGACTTTAATAGTGTTATCTCAAAATTTGGGTTCAAACCGACTCTTTCCGGCTTTTGTATTGTTATTTGTTTTTGTTTCTGCCTTATTATTTGTTTGCTAAGTTTCATGCTTAATTCGACTTCAAACTGCAAATATTTGATTACTAACGTCTTAGAAATCTTTCAGGCTATGGGTGCATAAGTTTTGAGCCGAAAACACTGTCGGGAACCACCAAAAACCCACCGTCCATGGGTGGTCCGTGACCTTGGATCGATGGTCCGGGACCACGGACACCCACGAACGGCGGCGGGATTTTTATTTTTCAAATTTTTAGGGTTTTAACAGTACATGTCCGGGCCCACGGACTGCCTGTCCATGGCCCCGGACTTTTCAACTTTCGATTTCTTGTTATTTCAACCTTTCTGACTATTTAGATTAACTAGGGTCCGTGGCTTCGGACATTAGGTCCGTGGCTGCGGACGAAAACAAAATTTGACCTAATTCTGCCTCCGAAATCCTAGTTTAGGTAATTTTAATTCTAACTTTAGTTTTCTGTCAAATAATATCAAAAACACTAAAAAATCAGAAACTTGCGCATTTAGGTTAAATCGACTTTGAAATAAGTCGTAAATAAACAAAGTAGAGAAAAAACGACCTAGGAGGGGTAATGAAAGTAATTGAACCCTAAATAAGTCGTATACCAAGCCCCCGAACCCGAACTCTCCTTTCCTAATTTAATCTAGGTCAAAATTAGGTGGCGACACATAATAGTTTCTAGTGAGCTAACTTAGGATTTAATAATTAGTGTTATATGATATAGTTATTAACCTTAGGTTATAAGTGGACCTAGAACCCGATCAACCCTAATCAACTCTAATCAACATAGGGTAGTGGTTCAAAAACCGAGGCTCACAAAAGTGAAAATTGAAATAACCTAAACTAGGGTCTCAGGAGCCGAATTAGGTCAAATTTTGAAACATCCATAGCCACGAACCTCTTTCCGTACCCACGGACCCTTATTAAACTAGTTATAGAGAAAAAACAAATTTGTAGAAAAACAAAATTTTAATGGGTTCAGGGTCACGGACAGGGTGTCCTTGGGCCCAGACATAGTGTAAAAACCCTAAATTTTAAAAATTAAAAATATCCCGCCACCGTTCATGGCCAAGGACAGGCCGTCTGGGACCCCGGACGGGGCGTCTATAGGCACGAACTGCCACCAAATGGTGACGTTTGGGTATTTTCTGGTGGTGTTTTTGGCTCAACTTTTAGGGGTGTTTAGCTTGAAAGATTCTAAATATGTTTGTGACCGAAAAAATTCAATTTGAGCTCAAATTAAATGCAAAACTTAGGAAACAGGTAAGAGGGATGAAACGCAAACAAACCCTAATTCAGAAGCCGGAGAAAATCAGTTCGATCCTAAATTTGAACAAAGAACATATTAAACTCAGTAGAGTTGGTAAGTTCAATTCCTAACCTCTTTTGCCTTCAGAATTCAGGAGTTCATTCACATCGGGATCCCTCAGAAGCTTCGTTGGTGGCGGATCCAAATGGATTAAGCATAGGCTTCTGGCGCCTTATTGTTGTTGGTAGTCTTCACGTCTTGATGGTGATTTTGTGGTTGCTTGATTATTCATATGGTGATGGGAGTTCAAAAACTTGATTTCCGTGGATTTTGGTGAGATTTCGGAATGAATTTTTGCCTCGGGAGTGCAAAAACGTGAGGAATAGATGGACGTCTAGGTTTTCTGACTTCATAGCGTTTTGGGACTCTATCTAGTCAGTAAGAAAGATCCCTTATAGTGACATCAATTAAGATAAAGTAAACTCGATAAAGGAGCCAAGTTAACCGGGATTTGATCATGTAACTTCTTGAAAGAATCTGACCATGAGATTTTTCCATTATGTAATGGAGAGTGTTTCTGATTTTTTCAATGGAAAATTAAAATTTTTAGATAAAGACATTTTTAAAATCAATTTTTATCAGATCTATTCAGAAATTAATAGGAAATTATTGGAAATTCAAAAATCCAAAATTTTAAAGCCATTATGCTCTAAATGTCATCCTGTATCATGTGTTAATGATTCAAGGCGTTTCGAGTTGATTTGATGAGTCATTTTCTGGAAGAGAGAGGAAATTGCGAGATGACTCGTATTTTCCTTTTATTTTGGGCTTTGGGCTTCAAATAAAACCTGCTAGCATTTTGGTCATGGATGGGCTTAATGACCAGATTGCCAAGTTTTATTTATTGGATGGAAGCCTTTTCTGTTGATTTTTCATGAATTTGGAACTTTATATTATAAAAAGTTTGCTTATAATATGTATTAAAAGCTAAATTTTTATAATAAAAGTTCCCTAAAAATTACGAAAACATCCCTCGTGATGATTAAGTTGTCACAATTATCGTGAGATGAGTGGGTTAATCATCCAAGGATAGAAAATTCCAAATAAGTTCAAATTAACTCGGGATTCAATGTCTTTTGACTATTTTATCCTTTGAGTATTCGTGTCTTGTGGGACCATTCCAAGGGTCAAAAGTTTAGGTATTGCACTTTGTCTTCCTTGCTCTTAGTTTCTTCTATTCCCTGGAAATTCTTGTGTTTCTCCCGTTGGCTCAAGTTTGTCTTCTGATTTTGAGGTATAATTGCTCCCCTTTTTCATGGGGCTTTTCTTTTCCTTTTCCCTTTCCATTCTTTAGCTTTATGTCTACCTTTTTCTCTGTTTTTTGCAAAAGTAATTTTCCCTTCATGCCACCTTCTTCAACAATCCACAACTTCGTTAGCCATACTTTTTATGGTTTTGGGATTTTGATTCTCAGCAAGCAGATCATTCTGAATGCTCGGGGAGATGAGGATCACCAATCTGTTATTTTGCATGTGCTTCATTCATTGCTATCTCTTCACAATTGGTTGTAGTATTCGTTCTCACTACAACCATCTTTATCATGACAACATTGGCATTCAAAAAAGATGGTGCAGCATGGAGCAGGTGATAAGTGTCTAAATGAGCATGTTTTATAGGTGTATTTCATATATTATATCAGCACTTTTCTACTCATTTCTCACTTATCTTATGGTTTTCCTCTAGTTTATGTTTTATTGATTATCTCACAATTTATTGGTTTAAACATGAGGAACAAACAAGCTAGGAGCAAAGTACACGAAGACACGAACGTATAGGCGCAGACGGCTCAGAAAACGGACTTATAACGAACAATCTGGAGCCAGTTGAAGGGTCCGGGACTTAAATACAGAACTAAGTCCCGGACCAGCATATTAAAACAGGCCGAGAATAGATAGCCGTGGGTGGTCCGGGACTTAGGTCCCATACAAGGACCCGGACCACCCCTTGAAAAATGGCCGAGAGTTCTCTGTGAGTAAGGGTCCGGGACTTGACTCATATGCAAGGACCCGGACCAACAATGATTTCGATAAACAGAGGCTACCGCCTCCCTTGGAGGCGGACAAATAACACGCAACCGCCCAAAGTTTAGGCGGACATCTAAGAGGCTACCGCCTCTAAAACAGGCGGTCAAGACTATGAGGCTACCGCCTAAATAACAGGCGGTCAAGACACACCAGAACCGCCCAAATATAGGCGGTCAAGACACAACAGAACCGCCCAAAATGGGGGCGGTCAGCACAGAGGGAACCGCCTCTTTTAGAGGCGGTTAAGGTAAAAAATCAACCGCGACTAGTTTCTTCTCGCGCCGTCGTCTGCAACTGGCCTTATCTATCTACTCCAGCACCGTCTCTCGTGCAGCTGTCTGTCCCCTCTGCAATAAATGAAGATAGCAATCAATGCTCAATCAATTTACGTACGGATGCCTATCTCAATTCTCTATATAAACCAACACCAATACTGCAACAAAGACACACGTACGACCAGTCTGAGAAAAATCAAAAACTCCACACTCCATTCTCTTCCATTTAATTCCTCCCGTATCACCACACTTCTCCATCTTTTATTTATTTTTACCATTTCACCTCATTCACGTACGTACTCAAACTCAAACAGAAGCAGTATTTACAAAGAGAGAAAAGAGGCAGGCGAGTGCAGACCCGTTTTCGCAGGCAGTTCCTGAATAATGTCTATTTCAGTCTCTACTCTGTTTTTATTTCTGTCAATGGCTGAGTAATCTCATAATTGTGCTTAGGATGGGTGTTTAACCCAAAATAACTCAGCGTATCTATAATACCGAGTTTGCTTATAAATATTTGTTTTGTCTCTCTCTATTATTAAATGTTTAAGAACTGATCATTTTTACTCATTTACGGTTTCTCTAATTTCAATGATTTTGTAAAATTAGAGAATAGACCACAAAGAGAGACAAACGTTAGATTTTATTCTCCTTGATTAGCAGATAAAATCCATCGCTGTTATAAAAAGAATTCTCACTTAAAGCTAGTTAATGATTTTAGACTTTTTCTGATTGTAAGAAGTTTAATGAATTAATTAAGAGCTGTCCTTATCTATGATTTAGAAAGGTCACAAGATAAAATTCTTAACAGACAAATAAGAGCAAACTAGGATTATATTATTATCTGAGTTATAACCGGGCGATTTCACCTTCCTTAGCACAGTTTCCATCCACTTAATCCACAACCGTTTTTACTGTTTTTATTATTTCTTTAATAATCCAACAACAAATCAAGCTTGCCTCCGGCTAAACCCCTTTTACAGCTTTAGTAACTACCTAAACTAGGATAATTAAACAATCTCCTTGTGGATACGACACTTGTTTTACTACTACGAATAGGTACACTTGCCTAATAGTTTGTTATAATTCTATATTAATTAGTGTAGTTTTATCCCAACAAGTTTTTGGCGCCGTTGCCGGGGAGATTGATTCCATCAATTTCCCTAGTTTCTGGTAGTTCACTCGCTATATAGTAATAATCTGTTAATACTATTAAATTGTTAATCTTGGACATCTGAATTGGACATCGGACTTCGGACCTGACTTGGACATTTGACTTCGGACTTTGGACAACTAATTTCTAACATCTTAATATTATTGTCATTTCGTTCCATTGTCATTTCGTTCCATTGTCCTTTCTTTCCATTGTCTCTAACTACTAACTTTAAATTTCTTGTCATTTCGTTCCATTGTCCTTAACTTTTCGTTCCATTGTCCTTAACTTTTCGTTCCATTGTCCTTAACTTTTCGTTCCATTGTCCTTAACTTTCATTTCCATTGTCCTTAACATTTCATTTCCCCAGTATACTAACTTATAATTTCTGTATACTAACTCCTAACGTTTATCAGCCTAACCAATATTTCTGTCTTTCTTATTTTATTCACTAACAAATTTTGCAGCTTTCCCAAACCACAAGTTATCTTCTGTGCATGCCAAATACTCGAACTCGAGGCTCTCCACCAATCAGTCCGAGCCCCGAACCCGAGCGTACTTTATTTCAAGCACAGAGAAACCTGAGAAACCAAGCCATGGCCAATAACGAAGTTATAAATGAAATGGACCATGCAATTCAGCCAGAACACCGTGCTCTCTCTGACTACCACCAACCGAATACCGAAGGAAGAGCATCAGCTATAGTTCTCCCTGAACTAACACCAGAAGAAGCCGGACGATGGGTTTTCAAAACCCACTACATAACCGCCGTCCGGGATCTAGGCAAGTTTAGTGGAGCAAACCCAGATGAAGCCCCAAATCATCTGAGTCTCTTCCTAGACTTCTGCAATTCCTTTAGTCAAACCGGCAACGTCAAAGAAAGAATCCGTCTACAACTATTTCCTCACTCGTTGTCGGATTCAGCAAACCGGTGGTATCGAAGTCTTCCCTCCCGATCAATCACCACATGGCTTCAAATGGCCCAAAAATTCCTTGCCAAATACTACCCAACCAGTAGAACGAGGCAATTGATCGGTGAAATCAATACTTTCTGTCAGGAGCCGGGAGAAACGTTGTACGACGCATGGGACAGATTTAAAGATATGCTTATGAAGTGTTCCCACCATGGTCTTGACGATCAATCCCTCTGCCTGTCCTTCTTCAACGGTCTGGATGATGGGAACCGACTACTTGTCAATTCCTCTGCAGGAGGGAGTTTCATGATGAAATCTCCTAAAGAAGGAATGGACCTTCTCGAAACCATGACGAGCAGAGACAGTGGACGAGATCCAAAGGAAGAACACCACGAGCAGCAGGCCTACTCCACGTTGAGCCTACAGATCATTTATCGGCTCAGATCTCGTCCCTTACAAAGATGGTGGAAAAGCTAACGACATCACAAAACGAAATTGTAAAAACAATAGCTTCCCCACCTACAAGTTCGTCGTCAGTTCCACCTACAGAAGGATGTGCCATATGCGCCGGTCCTCATGAAACCCCTCAGTGCGAAGGTAAAGGACAGTACGAGGATGCAAACTTCATAGGAAACCGTCCCGGTAATTCCTACAACAACAACTTCAACAACTATCCATGGAGAAATCACCCGAATTTCTCATGGAAGAATAATGATCAAAACCAAGGAGGTCAGAACAACAATTCAAATACCTATCAGGGGAACAGACCCCAACCAAATTCTAACATGGGTTATCGAGCACTAGGTGCCCCTCCTGGTTTCCAGCAGCAGCAACAACAACTAACCACAACCTCTTCTGATCCAAATGAGGAATTCAGGAACTTAATGAAAGGATTCGTGACTACGACCCACACCAGGCTCGTGGATCAAGAAGCCACTAACAGAAGGGTTGAAGCCCAGATACAGCAAACCAACCAACAGTTGGAACAAATCAGTCAGCAGCTTGCACAAAGGCCACCCGGTGCCTTCCCTAGTCAGCCAGATCCAAATCCAAGGGAACAGGCCAAGGCAGTAACGTTAAGAAGTGGTAGGCCGCTCAACTCATCTCTTCCCCGAGATGATTCTGATAATCAAGAGCAGCAAGCTCATGAACCTCAAGAAAATCCAGAAGAAGAACAGGAAGATGCTGAAGAAGCCTCTCCTCCTACAAAAAATATTCCCGAAGAGAAGGAGTCTCCTGAATCTACTCCTTCCCTCTCACTAAAATTCTCCCCCCACTTCCTTTTCCAAACAGAATGAGAAAGAAAAATTTAGATGAACAGTTTGGAAAGTTTCTATCTCACTTCAAGAAACTGACGATCAATATTCCTTTTGCCGATGCTTTAAAACAAATGCCAATATACGCAAAGTTCATGAAGGATATCATCACCAACAAAAGATCGTTGCAGGAAGTGGAAACTGTACACCTTACACAGGAAGTGTCAGCAGTACTTCTCAAGAGTCTTCCTCCAAAACTTGGAGACCCAGGTTTGCCAATTATTCCATGTTCAATTGATAATGTTGATTGTGGTAGTGGGTTATGTGATCTAGGAGCTAGTATCAATTTAATGCCACTGTCAACTTTCAACAAACTTAAATTGGTAAATGCGAACCAACTTCTATTCAATTACAATTAGCAGATAGATCTTTAGTATTCCCAAAAGGAATAATAGAAGATTTGATTGTTACTGTAGGAACCTTTGTGTTCCCCGCTGACTTTATTGTAATTGACATGGAAGAAGACACTAGGGTGCCCTTAATCTTAGGACGACCTTTCATGAGAACTGCAAGAGCACTAATCGATGTTGAGAAAGGAAAAATCATTTTAAGGCTGCATAACGAATCTCTAGAATACGACATGTCTAAGGTTATAAAGAAACCCGCTCATTTAGAAGATACTTTTTCCATAGATATTGTCGACTCTATTGTGCAGGATAATTTATCTGCTATTATCCGTAATGACGCTCTTGAAAATGCCTTGTCTGAAATCTGTGATAACCGATTAGTATACCCTGACACAATCCAAATGGTAGCAGCTCTGGATAGAGTAAAATCATACAAGAAATCACGCTACCCACCACCAGAACCATTAGAGCTATCTACTCAGAAATTACCACCATCCATTGAACAACCCCCTCTCGTAGATCTGAAACAATTGCCATCACATCTGAAGTATGTTTATCTTTCTGACTTTTGTACTTTGCCTGTTATTATTTCTTCATCTCTAACAAGTACACAGAAGAACAGCTTGTGAAGATCCTTCAGAGCCACAAGAAGGCAATAGGCTGGTCCATTTCGGACATCAAAGGTATCAACCCCCATTTCTGCACACATCACATATACATGGAGGATACCTACAAGCCTTTAGTCCAGCCACAGAGAAGGCTGAATCCCAACATGAAAGACGTAGTAAAGAAAGAAGTGCTCAAACTTCTCGACGCCGGGATAATCTACTCCATCTCCGACAGCAAATGGGTGAGCCCCGTTCAAGTGGTCCCGAAAAAAGGAGGTCTCACTGTGGTCCCCAACGACAAAGGTGATCTAATTCCTCAGAGAACCACGACGGGATGGAGAGTCTGCATCGATTACAGGAAACTGAACAGTGCAACGCGGAAGGATCACTTCCCTTTACCGTTCATCGATCAGATGCTTGAAAGATTGGCCGGGCAAGATTACTACTGCTTCCTGGATGGTTATTCAGGATACTTTCAAATACCCATTGCTTCTGAAGACCAAGACAAAACCACATTCACATGCCCGTACGGGACATTTGCATACAATCGAATGCCTTTTGGTCTATGCAATGCCCCAGCAACATTCCAAAGATGCATGATGGCAATCTTCAGCGACTATCTTGAGAAGAGCATCGAAGTCTTCATGGACGACTTCTCTGTCTTTGGTCCCACTTTCGAATCCTGTCTGAATAATCTGGATGCCATCCTCGCCCGATGTGAAGAAACTAACCTTGTGCTTAACTGGGAAAAGCCATTTCATGGTTAAAGAAGGAATAGTTCTTGGGCATAAAATATCTTCAAAAGGAATTGAAGTCGACAGAGCCAAGGTCGAAGTTATTGAAAAATTACCACCACCATCGACGGTAAAAGACATCAGGAGTTTCCTTGGCCATGCTGGGTTCTATAGAAGGTTTATCAAGGATTTCTCCAAAATTTCAAAACCTCTATGTGAACTCCTAGCTAAAGACGTCAAGTTCGACTTTACTGACAGATGCCTACAAGCCTTCAACACACTAAAAGAATGCCTCATCTCTGCTCCCATTGTGATATCACCAGACTGGAGCCTTCCATTTGAAATTATGTGCGACGCCAGCGACTTTGCAGTGGGTGCCGCTTTATGCCAAAAGAAGGAGAAATCTTGAGAACCATCTACTATGCAAGTAGAACCCTCAACGACGCTCAGAAGAATTATTCAACTACTGAGAAGGAACTTCTAGCAGTAGTCTTTGCTCTGGATAAATTCCGATCATATCTCTTGGGGAGCAAAGTAATAATTCACACCGATCACTCTGCTCTGAGGTATCTATTTGCCAAAGAAGATGCCAAACCACGACTCCTCCGGTGGATACTCCTACTACAAGAATTTGAGATTGAAATCAGAGACAAGCCAGGAGTGCAGAATGTAGTAGCAGACCACCTATCTCGCATAGAGGCACCAAGTGATGGCACTTCCATCAATGAATTCTTTCCAGATGAGTGCGTCTTTATGATTGGTGACACCAGTGATCCATGGTACGCTGACATGGCCAACTACCTCGCACGAGGAGTAATACCACATGGGCTCACCCACCAACAGAAGAAGAAGTTCTTTTCCGATGTCAAACATTATTACTGGGAGGATCCTCTCCTTTTCAAGGTTTGTGCAGACGGGATGGTAAGAAGATGTGTGCCCCAAGATGAAATCCACAGCATTCTACGACATTGTCACTCTCTTGAAGCAGGAGGACATCATGGGCCAGCTCGAACAGCGGCTAAGGTACTTCAATCAGGTTTCTTTTGGAAAACCTTACATAAAGACTGTCATTCCTTTGTAGCCTCCTGCGATGACTGCCAAAGACTTGGGAATACCTCCAGAAAACACGAAATGCCTCTCAACATCATACTCGAGGTGGAACCTTTCGACGTGTGGGGCATTGACTTCATGGGTCCCTTTCCTTCGTCTTGTTCGAACCTTTTCATCTTGGTGGCAGTCGACTATGTCACTAAATGGGTGGAAGCTATCGCCTCTCCCACGAATGATGCAAAGGTAGTACTCAGGTTCTTGAAGAGGAACATCTTTACACGATTTGGAGTCCCACGTGCTATCATCAGTGACCAAGGATCCCACTTCTGCAATAAGCAGTTCACAGCCTTGATGACCAAATATGGAGTGAGACATAAGGTAGCCTTACCTTATCACCCTCAAACGAATGGCCAGGCTGAAGTCTCTAACCGAGAATTGAAGTGGATCCTACAAAAGACGGTTAATTCTTCCCGAAAAGATTGGTCCCTGAAGCTGGATGATGCACTCTGGGCGTATAGAACAGCCTACAAGACGCCCATCGGCATGTCCCCATATCGACTAGTCTTTGGCAAAGCTTGTCATTTACCAGTCGAACTCGAGCACAAATCATTCTGGGCCGTGAAAGCCCTCAACTTTGATCTTCTAAGAGCAGGTGACAAAAGGAATTCCATCTCACTGAATTAGAAGAATTTCGAGAGAATGCCTATGAAAATAACCGCCTCTACAAAGAGAAAGCCAAGAAGTGGCATGACAAGATGATCCTTCAGCGGGAATTTCATGAGGGGGATTTGGTTCTGTTGTACAACTCCAGGTTAAAGTTGTTTCCGGGTAAACTCAAATCCTATTGGGCTGGACCATTTACTGTCTCCAAGGTCACCCCATACGGATCCGTTGAGTTAGTGGATTCAAAAACACACTTTCATGGTCAATGGATCTAGACTAAATTACCAGGGTGGTAATCTTGAGACAGTTGATGCTCGCACAATAAACCTACATGATACTCAGATTTGAGTACGCTACAAAGCGTCTAGCCAAAGACGTTAAAGAAGGGCAGCTTTCCGGGAGGCAACCCGGACGAACTTATCTTCTATATGCTTTTATGCTGTTTTAATTTTCAGTTTCCCTTTAAATTTTATTTTTGCTAACCTTTAACCCCCGTTTATAGTATGGTTGCTTCTAGTGTTTTATGCAGGTGCAATTTCATGTCTACACCGCAACCAAGCTACGCTACTTGAGGCTGAAGCTCAAGTGTGGGGGAAGTCCAATACACGCTAGCAAAAATAAAATCAGGGGAGTACCAGTTTCTTTAAACTTAGCTTTTATTTACATAAAAACTGCAGAGGAGAATTTATATGCTTAAATGAATATTCGTGAGCTTCGTGTTCTCTCTAATTTATCTACTTACCGAAAAGGTCTTCTGAATCTTTCCCTTGTTTTTCTGGTGAACAATGAGGACATTGTTCAAATTAAGTGTGGGGGAGTGTGCCCTTTTCGGTGACATTTTATGCTTGAATGCTTAATCTCTCTGCTTATCTTGCGTTTGTTCAAATTCAATATTGTGGACCCTGTATATGTGGGTTGTTCTCTTTAGGAATAAATATTGTTATGAATTGTGGGATAAACGATAAAATGTACAAATTTTAAAATTTTGATTACTTTTGAGGAGCATTTTTATGCGGTGTGACCAAATGATCTGAAATGGTTGGATATTTATTGCTCAGGGTTTCTTTCTGTCTTCTCTCTTAGGGATTGCTAAGGGGTACTTCTCTGTCATAAAAATAAAAAAATAATGAGGTACTTGTGAGACACCATCGGTAACCAACAAAGAGAGTTGAGTGTTCTTAAAACGAAGGCTTAATGCCTACTTATTATCTTCTCATCTCTTATGCAAAAGTGAAACAAATGCATAATTCTATTTTTCCTTTTGTTTTCTCCTCAATACCCATTCTTGAGAGAAGTTGGCCATGGTAAAAGTTCTCAAAGTCACCTTAAATCAAGTAGCATTGAAGTACTCCGGATCATACCCCGAAACTCTTTTTTTATTTTTGCCCTGAGTACACCTATGCCACCAGTAGGTGATGAATCACACTCCTCTAAAAAGTTTAAGATCATGTACTATTGACTTCTTTATCCTACCCTTCAAATAATATTTATTAATATTGAGCATTCCCTACTTGTTTGGGTACATGGTTTTGCTTGAGGACAAGCAAAAGGTAAGTGTGGGGGTGTGATAAGTGTCTAAATGAGCATGTTTTATAGGTGTATTTCATATATTATTCAGCACTTTTCTACTCATTTCTCACTTATCTTATGGTTTTCCTCTAGTTTATGTTTTATTGATTATCTCACAATTTATTGGTTTAAACATGAGGAACAACAAGCTAGAGCAAAGTACACGAAGAACGAACGTATAGCGCAGACGGCTCAGAAAACGGACTTATAACGAACAATCTGGAGCCAGTTGAAGGGTCCGGGACTTAATACAGAACTAAGTCCCGGACCAGCATATTAAAACAGCCGAGAATAGATAGCCGTGGGTGGTCCGGGACTTAGGTCCCATACAAGGACCCGGACCACCCCTTGAAAAATGGCCGAGAGTTCTCTGTGAGTAAGGGTCCGGGACTTGACTCATATGCAAGGACCCGGACCAACAATGATTTCGATAAACAGAGGCGGAGGCGGACAAATAACACGCAACCGCCCAAAGTTTAGGCGGACATCTAAGAGGCTACCGCCTCTAAAACAGGCGGTCAAGACTATGAGGCTACCGCCTAAATAACAGGCGGTCAAGACACACCAGAACCGCCCAAATATAGGCGGTCAAGACACAACAGAACCGCCCAAAATGGGGGCGGTCAGCACAGAGGGAACCGCCTCTTTTAGAGGCGGTTAAGGTTAAAAAATCAACCGCGACTAGTTTCTTCTCGCGCCGTCGTCTGCAACTGGCCTTATCTATCTATCTCTCCAGCACCGTCTCGCGTGCAGCTGTATGTCCCCTCTGCAATAAATGAAGATAGCAATCAATGCTCAATCAATTTACGTACGGATGCCTATCTCAATTCTCTATATAAACCAACACCAATACTGCAACAAAGACAGACACGTACGACCAAGTCTGAGAAAAATCAAACAGCTCCACACTCCATTCTCTTCCAATTAATTCCTCCCGTATCACCACACTTCTCCATCTTTTATTTATTTTTACCATTTCACCTCATTCACGTACGTACTCAAACAGAAGCATGTATTTACAAAGAGAGAAAAGAGGCAGGCGAGTGCAGACCCGTATTTCGCAGGCAGTTCCTGAATAATGTCTATTTCAATCTCTACTCTGTTTTTATTTCTGTCAATGGCTGAGTAATCTCATAATTGTGCTTAGGATGGGTGTTTAACCCAAAATAACTCAGCGTATCTATAATACCGAGTTTGCTTATAAATATTTGTTTTGTCTCTCTCTATTATTAAATGTTTAAGAACTGATCATTTTTACTCATTTACGGTTTCTCTAATTTCAATGATTTTGTAAAATTAGAGAATAGACCACAAAGAGAGACAAACGTTAGATTTTATTCTCCTTGATTAGCAGATAAAATCCATCGCTGTTATAAAAAGAATTCTCACTTAAAGCTAATTAATGATTTTAGACTTTTTCTGATTGTAAGAAGTTTAATGAATTAATTAAGAGCTGTCCTTATCTATGATTTAGAAAGGTCACAAGATAAAATTCTTAACAGACAAATAAGAGCAAACTAGGATTATAATTATTATCTGAGTTATAACCGGGCGATTTCACCTTCCTTAGCACAGTTTCCATCCACTTAATCCACAACCGTTTTTACTGTTTTTATTGTTTCTTTTATAATTCAACAACAAATCAAGCTTGCCTCCGGCTAAACCCCTTTTTACAGCTTTTAGTAACTACCTAAACTAGGATAATTAAACAATCTCCTTGTGGATACGACACTTGTTTTACTACTACGAATAGGTACACTTGCCTAATAGTTTGTTATAATTCTATATTAATTATAGTGTAGTTTTATCCCAACAGCAGGTCACTGTGACAAGGATAAACATAAAGGAACAAGAATTGCAAGCCTCTTTTGCTCCTTTACCTTGTCGTTGTCAGTGTTGTTGTGTTCGTTAATTCGTGTCGCTAAGGATGGGTTGCAACTCTGCACTCATGAAGCAAACCCTGGCCGCCGACATGGCTATCATCTCTGCTTCTGGGTTAGATCATTCAAATTTTGTTACATACGATGACCAAAGGAAGGTTCCACCTCTTATTCCCCATTTCTAATAAAAATTTCACTTATCTTCTTAATTATAATTCCTCTCTGTCGACATGCTTTCATCCTTCTTCAGAGGTTGATATGGGTGCTACCTTGGTAGTGTGGGCAGGTGGCGGAAGAGATTCTTTGTGACTGGTTGGGGAGTCTAAACCGTGCATGCTTATGGAAAGGAATTAAGTGCGGTGTGGATGAAAAAGGGGATACAGATGGGAGGAATCCTATTGGTATTTGGTGGCAAAGGGTGGATCATGTTTTGCTAAAGGTGGATGCCAAGGACGGAAGTCACCGCTGTGTTTCCTTGCTTAAGCTTATTTTATCTTTGTATTATGTTAATATTTTCAGACTTAATAGTTTCTTATCCTATGGCCTTATAATCGATTTTGTTAGAAATATAAGTATTAGGGTACCTACCTCTTGAGCGCAGCGGAATTAATAGGATTGTTCTTTTGCTCGTTGTCAACCGGATCGTCTTCCTTTGACAGCAACTATTGAATCCTTCGTGTCTACCAAGTGGAGAGGCCACAAGCACTCCCCGCTATCCACGACCTAAGAGCCCTAACACTCTCTCTCTTGTTATTCTGTGGGAACTAGGGTTTCTGTATATTGTATTACTGGAAACTAATTCCAGGTCTCTATATATAATAATACAGAAAGAGATAAGAATAACAAATATTCTTATCAATATTATTTGACGTTGGTTGTAACTAATATTTAACAAATAAATATTATCTTTTATTTATTACTTAAATAATATAACCAACATCTCCCACTCAACCAAAGGTCAAATACTCGAGAGCTTTCGTGTTTCATACAGGCAAATAGGCCGTGCGACCTGGCAACACACCTGCAATGTGGATAACTCCAAACCAAACCTCTCAGGCCAGAATGAAGCATCCAAAAAAGTTGCCAGCACCTCAAGTCCAATTTCTGTTCGACTAATCCAAACTCAACCCAGATCCTTCAACATATGGATGAGCAGGATACTGTGACCAATCACTATAACTACTAAAGTTACTGGCGCCAGCAATTGTCACTTCAGTCTGAACTACTCTTGTAAACTTTTCCTTTTACTTGGCATCGTATCTTAATGGCAATAACCGCTTTCCCAGAAGGTTACACTAAAACCGTAAAAACATGGAATCTTGGTAATCCTTCCAAAGTAGCAGCATCATTACCACTATTACAACCCAAGTCAAAAGGTCAAAAGGTGCAAATAACAAACATTGACTCACACAGCGAAGGAGCAAGGATCAATCCATACGCTTCAATGAGGTCGCTAGCACGTACCGTATGAAAGTACGTTGTGGGGAGTTCTCTTACATAGAGGATGTCAACTCCCACCCACACGAGTCTAAAAAGCTTCACATAGACACCTCCCACTCGGCTAAAAATGAACTTACATGGGTACAGGAACCTTTATTAAATATCCCATGTGGATTAACCAATAACCCTTTTAATATAGACTACAAAAGTCTCCCACTAACTTTGAGTCACTTAGACACAGTTAGCATTACTTCATGATAACATATATCCAATGAAGCTGGCTACTTGTGTGAGAAAGTATGCCTTATAGTTCATTGACATCAATACACAACATGATATTTTGACAAACAAAATGTCGAAGAGAATAATCATTATTATTAGAAATGTCCAAACAAATTAACATTCTAAAAACCCTTTCTAAGTCCTAAAGATCTAACATGATCCTGGAAGGGTTTAACAGCAATAGGCTTTGTTAGTGGATCAGCTATCATATCATTAGTGGATACATGCTGTAAGGAAATATTTCCTTTCTCATAGACATCTTTCACATAGTGATATCTAATTTGGATGTGTTTGGTCTTTCCATGATACTTGGGATCTTTCACATAAGCTAGTGCAGCCATACTATCACTTAGAAGGAGTACTGGCTTCTTTGCACTTTTGATGACTCCCAAATGTTTCATAAATCTACGCAACCAAACAGCCTCTTGAGCAGCTTGTGACGAAGCTACATACTCAGCCTCCATGGTTGAAAGCGCCACACAGGATTGCTTTTTACTACACCATGAGATAGCTCCGCCATTCAGCAAAAATGCATATCCAGAAGTGGACTTGCGCTCATCCAGATCTCCTCCCCAGTCAGCATCAGTGTATCCAACAAGGTTCAAATTACCATCGTCATAGCATAACACATAGTTTGTGTGCCCTTAAGGTAACGAAAAATTCTCTTGACAGCTTTCCAGTGTTCAGGACCTGGATTAGTTTGGAAACGACTAACGAGTCCAACTGCATAGCAGATATCCGGCCTGGTGCACATCATGGCATACATCAAACTACCAACAGCACTGGAATATGGTACATTCTTCATATAGGTCTTTTCTTTTTCTGAGCTAGGTCCCATATCCGCACTAAGCGTAGCACCTTTCATAATAGGAGTGTCAATGGGTTTACAATCACTAAGATGGTATCTCTTCAAAATATTATTAAGGTAGTTCTCTTGAGACAAACCCAAGATCTTTTTCTTCCTATTTCTTAATATTTGACTCCCATTACATAACGGCTTCACCCATATCTTTCATATCAAAACTTGGATGTTAAACTAGCTTTCGTAATGGAAGTAGATCCAAGTTATCGCTGGCTATTAGGATGTCATCTACATACAAGTTAGAATGACAAATCCTTTTTGTGTATGACTTACATACACACAATGGTCTTCATTTATAATGGAACACTTGTCCTCGACCATTGCCTTGTGGAATCTAATATTCCATTGTCTGGATGCCTACTTAAGACCATAGATGGATCTACGAAGATGACATACCTTCTTCTCTTGACCCTTAACCTCAAACCCATGAGGCTGGTCCATGTATATCTCCTCCTCAAGGTTTACATTGAGGAAAGCAGTCTTTACATCCATCTGATGTAATTCTAAGTCCAGACGGGCAACAATAGCCAGAATAAGTCGGATGGACCCAAATCTCACAACAGGTGAAAACATCTCATCATAATCGACTCCCTCCTTTTGAGTATAGCCTTAGGCTACTAGCCTGGCTTTATACCTTTCAACTGATCCATCCACACCTCTTTTGACTTTAAGAACCCACTTGTTCCCAATAGTTCTTTTACCAGGCGGAAGATCAACCAAGTCCCAAACTTGATTATTGTGCATGGACGCTAACTCTTCTTCCATTGCTTTCATCCATTCATATGCCTTAGGACCTGAGACAGCGTCTCTAAAATTCCTAGGCTCCTCTTCATCCATCACAGTGGTTAGGAAGGATTCATAATGAATTCCTTCTGGAGCGACCATGTTTGCCTCAGAGTCAATTTGAAAGCGTCTTTTGGGAACTCGACCCCTTTCGCTCCTCCTAGGCTCATGTAAATTGTGTTCCTCCTCCTGAACTTGAGGATTCAAAAGAACATCTTCAACAACCATATCATTTTGATTACTTAAATCAGGATGTTGATCAGGATCATCTAGTTCATAGAACTCTTGATCCCTGGTTGCTCCAGAAATTGATGGATAATCATCTTCCAAGAACGTGGCATCACGAGAATCAATTTCAGTTCTTTTCCCACTTTCATCTTCATCTAAGAAGACATACCCTTTGGAATTCTCACAGTATCGTACAAAGATACATTTCTTTCCCTTTGGGCCTAATTTTCCAAACTTATGAAAGGGTAAGGTGATGTAGGCAGTACATCCCCATGGGCGCAAATTACTCAAATCTGGCTGTCTCCCATTCCATAGTTCATATGGTGTTTTAGAAGCTGATTTTGTAGGAACCTTGTTCAAAACATAGGTTGATGTTAACAAGGCATCTCCCCAATATGAAATTGGTAGATTCGCTTGTGCCATCATGGATCTAACCATATCCAATAAGGTCCTATTTCTTCTTTCAGCCACACCATTCTGTTGTGGGGTGTAAGGAATAGTTAATTGTCTTACTATTCCTTTTTCTTCACAAAATTCTTTGAACTGATCAGAGAGGTACTCTCTACCTCGATCTGTTCTCAAGCACTTAACTTTGAGAGCTAATTGATTCTCGACTTCATTCATATACTTTTGGAAGCAATTAAGAGCTTCTGATTTATGTGAAATAAGATACACGTAACTAAAACGTGTGAAGTCATCAATGAAGGTGATGAAATATCGTGCACCATGCTTGGCAGTCACACTCATTGGGCCACAAATATCTGAATGGATTAGTTGCAACGGTTGAACGGCTCTCTCTGCTTTGGAAAATGGTTTCCTAGTAGCTTTCCCAGCTAAACAAGACTCGCACCTAGCAAGTTTCAGCTTTTGAGTTCCACCAAGGAGTCCTTCTCTTGCTAGTCTATTCATTCGGTCAATTCCAATATGACCGAGTCTAGCATGCCAAAGTTCTGAATCATCACACTGAACTACATAAGCTGAAGAAATGTGATTGTTTGAACCAATGTTGGCATTTAATACTATGAAACCATCCAATAAAGAGCCAATCCCCAAAAAAATACCATTCTGAAACAGCTCTAAAGTTGATCCTTCAAAAACAAATTTGAAGCTTGTCTTAAGAAGAGACGGAAGGGAAACTAAATTTCGCCTTACATCAGGGGCATACAAGACATTTTGTAAGCACAGAGATTGACCACCATGCAAAACTAATTTACATGTTCCAATCCCGTGCACATCTATGCTAGTATCATTCCCCATATAAATCTTTTGGCTTCCTCTAGGAATCCGGCGAAACTCTACAAAAGATGTCCGATCCCAAGTCACATGCTCTGTTGCTGCTGAGTCTACAGTCCACATAGAACTTGTATTGGTTAACATATAACATGAAGCAACGCAACAATAGCTTAAGGTATGACTTTTCTTCATAGAGAATGTTTCTTCCTTGTTACGATCCGCTACAATACTCTTCGATTCGACATCCATCTTAGAAAAAAATAATGTCATTAGTTGTTGTGTCTTACACGTGTACATAACACTAATTGTTTATAGTATTGTTAAAATATTTATCTAAGTATAAGAAACAAAAATATGCTCCACGCATACAATCAATTTCAGTACTTAGACTTACAAATTAACATACCATAAACACGCAACAAATGCATTTATAATTTCAAAAACAATTGAAATTATATCGGTTCCCATAGCTAATGAAAAACAAATTTTCAGTATTATTGTTCCATTAATAAATTCCTACGAAAAGAATTATTCAATTAATTCGTGTCTACTAAAGACAAACTAGATTAATTAAAATTATTTGAACAACTTATGTTCAAAAGATTAAATTGTTTGGTGTCTACTAAAGACAATCTAGACAAACTAGATTAATTTAAATTATTTTGAACAACTTATGTTCAATTTTAATTAACAAAAAATTATTATTCATGGAATAATAGAATAACAATTACTAAATTATGGAACAATAATATTCGTTACAAAAACGAACAGAAATGTTAAACTTACAATTGTAAGAATTTAATGTTACAAAAACATTTTAACAACTTCTATATGTTACAAAAACATATATTTATGGTATTATATAAATATTATTATGTAACTTATATATATCCTCATTAGATTCGATATAATTACGAGTTAGAATATAACCGAAGATATAAACAATTTACAATGAGATATATCAAATATTCGATAACCACAATATCGATCTACAAATATAATTGATAATAATTCTCGTAATATTGGAACAAATCCAAATTTGTGAAAACTGGAAACAAATTCACAATTTTTATTCCAAACCTTTTGTGTAAAACAAATTTACCCAAATTTTTCGTCAGTGTAGAAATGAGAACAAATCGCACTTTACCAAAATCCTCAATTTTAACACGAAATATAGGACTCAACTACCTCACTCGTAAATCAAGTACCGGGTTTTCTGGAAACTTACACTCTTTTTACTTGATTACACTTACGATCAGCGATTAAAGAACTGAAAGATACACATTCACATTTATATTGACGTGATTAAGCCAATAAATTTACGCACAATGAACCAAATGAAATCGACCGCAATAAACCGGGATTCAATATGAAGCTACACGCTCATAAAAAAATAATGCGTACTGATGGGGATAGTAAACAAGAATTAATCTTGTTCAAACACTCACATTAGAAAATCAATGTATATTAATTCGTCCTTATATGAGTACCGGAGTACTCGGCAAAAAGTGAATAAAAAAGAATGACATGGCGGCTATCTATCAACAAATCTGATTTTGCTCTAATCCCTAACAACAAGCAGAGGGGCGAGGGTGCACGCCGCCCGTATATAATTTATGTGCGGCCTTATGAGTTGGCACCCAGTCAGCAGTCTAGTCAGCTGCTGACTAGGTTGTTTTTTATTATGTTAATTTTAAATTAGTGTATTTTTTAAAATATAAGTCTAAAATGTAAAAAAATTATACCATTGTTCATCTAAATTCAAACTCTTCAAAACAAGACCAAACATGAATATGTTTTGAGAACTTTCAAAATTTATATTAATTATATGTATATATATATATATATCAATGAGACATGATTCATATCATTTTAGTGTATCATAATATCACTTTTAATGAATCATAATATCAAAATTAATGAATCATATGTTCATTTTAATGTATCATCGTAAATATATAATAATAAAAAATTTACACAATAATACAACACAAAATAATATTTGTTATGTATGAAAAATACGCGATTCGCCATATGAGGTTTAAAATACACCATACAACAATAATAATACACTACAAAACAATAATGATTTTTATCGGTTCCGAAGTTTGTTATCTAATTCACCACTTATTAGTTAATGAATCATAATATCAATTTTAATGAATCATAATAACAAAATTAATGAATCATATCTTCATTTTAGTATATCATCGCAAACATATAAGAATAAAAAATTTTACACAATAATACAACACAAAATAATATTTGGTATGTATGAAAATTACGTGATTTGTCATATAAGGTTTAAAATACACCATACAACAATAATAATACACTACAAAACAATAATGATTTTGATCGGTTATGAAGTTTATTATCTAATTCACCACTTATTAGTTAATAAATTATAATATCAATTTTAATGAATCACAATATCAAAATTAGTGAATCATATCTTCATTTTAGTGTATCATCATAAACATATAAAAATAAAAATTGCAAACAAAATATCTCATTTTAGTGTATCAATCATAAACATATAAAAAATAAAAATTGCAAACACAAATAAAATAAAATTCGATATGTATGAAAAATAAATGATTCATCATATACAACAATAGTAATAGACTACAAAACAATAATAATTTTGTATCGGTTCCAAAGTTTGTAATCTAATTCACCACTTATTACTTAATGAATCATAATATCAATTTTAATGAATCATAATACAAAATTAATGAATCATATTATCATTTTAGTGTATCATTGTATACAAGTAAAAATAATTTTTTTTAGTAGTCTAAATATATTCATGACTGGTCTTGTTTTGAAGAGCTTGAATTTAGGTGAATAATGATATATTTTTTTCTTATTTTGGACTTATATATTAAAAGTTACAACCATTTAAAATTAATATATTAAAAAGATAGTCCAGTCAACAAAACAGTTCAGTCAGCAACTGACTGGGCTGCCACATCACTGGAGTGTACGCTGTAGGGTGCGAACGTCTCGTAGCATAGAATTTGCCAACAACAAGACGCCATCAATATTCATACGCCAGCAACATTTCATATTTTTCAATGGTAGAAGATACCGCGGCCATAATTGATGAAGATAACATCGATTTTTTTTTTTGAATGTGGTATATCGTTCGCTTCGGCAACAATCGAACATAAAAAGAACCTGAAGCTCTGATATCACTGTTAGAAATATAAAGATTATGGTACCTACACTCTTGAGCGCAGCGGAATTAATAGGATTGTTCTTTTGCTCGTTGTCAACCGGATCGTCTTCCTTTGACAGCAACTGTTGAATCCTTCGTGTCTACCAAGTGAAAGAGGCTACAGCAGCACTCCCCGCGCTATCCACGGCCTAAGAGCCCTAACACTGCTCTCTATGTATATTCTATGGGAACTAGGGTTTCTGTATATTGCCTATTACTGGAAACTAATTCCAGGGTCTCTATATATAATAATAACAGAAAAAGATAAGAATAACAAATATTCTTATCAATATTATTTGACGTTGGTTGTAACTAATATTTAACAAATAAATATTATCTTTTGTTTATTACTTAAATAAATAAACCAACAGATTTGGTCCACATCACAGCTCCAACACCCAATTGCCAATGATGCTATGAATAGGAATAATGGTTTTTGGACTTCTACGGTTGCAGGATTTCGGCGGGAGATTGTTGAAACACACATCTTTTTGGTCATCTTGTTTGTTGTTTCTCTGCTTTTTTTACTCTCTTACATTTGTATTTACCTAATTTCTAGGAATGGTTAACTATGGGGTTTCATGCTGGATTGGTCTCCGATTGTTCTTTTGGGTACAAGATAGACACCTCCCGTGGTTGGGAAACAATCGAGTCATTACCAAGCTAATATTTTTGCTCACATTCAGATTTTTAGGCTTTACACCCCTTCTGTTTCAGTTATTTCGAGATTTAGGTCTTGCTTTTTTTTTTGATAGTTTATTGGAGAACCAGTTACATTTCAGAGAAAACAAAAAGATACCAAATACTTAACATATAAAGAGAAAAGTAGCAAGCGACGAAAAGAAACTAAGCTCTCCACCCTAAGTACTAAACATTATATTTCGAGGCAGTCCTTAAGAGAGGGCACATCAGCTTTACACATAATTAAAGGAATATCCAATTCCAACACGTTATTACTCATCCGTTTCTTTATTCTACACTTTATTCTTATAAATCTATATCCTCATTATTCAATTTTTCCTACAAAAATGTCATATCTTTTAGGTCAATGTTACTTGTATTAGTTTTTCTATTACTTCATTTCCTCCCTGCATTGTTGTCATCTTTCTCCTCTTCTGCTTTCCCCCAGCACTTGCGTTCTCATCTTTCTGCGCATCTGTGGTATCCTCTTTAGCTTCTTTCTCATCTTGCTCAGCAGGACTCGTCCTCATCTTTGGCATCCTTCTCATCAGTCTCTGCAGCTGCATCATCACCTTCTCTTCTTCCCCAAGAGCAGCCTGATCATCTTTAGCAGCTTGTTCATCTTTCTCTGTAGCTGCTGTCTCTTCTCCAGCCGCCTCCTCGTCTCTTTTCTCTGCCGCCTTCTCATCTTCTGTCGCAACCTTCTGGTCTTGTTGCGCAGCTTCATCGGCAAATACAACAGCCATGGTTGTGGCTGCAATCAGGCATAGAAGGAGCAATGCAACTTTGTTGTTAGCCATTTTTTTCCTCTTCTGATTTCCTTGTCAGGTGGTGTGGTTTTTGTGGTTGTTAAGTAATGTGGAAGACAAGTGAAATTTGTGTTTTGCGCGTGAGGTTTATATAGCAATGTCAAAGACCCATTCGGGTTCTATTTTAGATGCACTTAACTATTTTAAGTAGTTCTAATCAACTCATAATAGGAATTTGTGGCAAATTTATCGGTGGATTCCATAATTTGAAAAAATGTATGGATGCAAATAAGTTGCCTATATCTGTTTGAATATGGATTAAAATTGATGAACGAACAAAGTCGATCTTCCGTACAAGAAATATACTCTCGGGCCGAATATTTGGCAGGTAAATGTGTTCCGTCTTTCCTGACTATCCTGGAAGTTCGTTAGGAAATTTTGGTGGCTACAAACAGGTTGATTAATACTAGATCTGACTTCGATATATTCAGGTGATATCAACTAGATATGAATTAATTCTTT